>LR738710.1:252347927-252422923 GCA_902687465.1 Secale cereale
TGGCTTGTGGCAGAGGGGGGGTAGCTATATATATAGGAGGGGGGTAGCTAGCTTGGGGGAGGGGCAAGCAACTCCGGCGGCGGCCGGAGTTCGACGCGGGCATGGGCGCTGCGCGGGGAAAGGCGGTCGGCGGCGGCTGGGCCTGGCTCGGCTGGGCTTCGGCCCAGTCGGGTCGGGTCCCCTATTTTTTTTCTAATTACGCCAGCGCTGAAAAAAATTCTAGAAAAGAAATAAAAATTCTAAAATTGCCAAAACAAATTTTCACCATCTAAATAGAATATTTAGAACGAGATGAACATTTTCTTGGCACTAAAATTCATTTTTGAAAACATGCAAATTTTTCCTAATTCAAATAAAACACCAAATAAACTCCAAATAAAACTTGTTTGATTTTTCTGTTAAATCCTTCGTATTTCTTATTTTTGGGAGAGTCATTTTACTCCCTCTCTCATATATTTATGATAGAAATACTTGAAGATAAAATAAATAAAATCAAATGATCCTATTTTCAAAATTTGAGAAACCTCAATTATGAAAATATTGAAATCCCCAACTCTCTCCGAGGGTCCTTGAGTTGCTTAGGATTTTCTTGGATCACCAAAAGCAAGAAAATATGATATGCATAATGATCTAATGTATAACATTCCAAATTGAAAATTTGGGATGTTACAAACCTACCCCCCTTAAAGTGATTCTCGCCCTCGAGATTCGGGTTGGCTAGAAAACAGGTGTGGGTGGTCCTTGCGTAGATCATCTTCTCGTTCCCAGGTGGCTTCTTCCTCGGTGTGGTGATTCCACTGAACTTTGCAAAACTTGATAACCTTACTGCGGGTAACTCTGCTCGAAAATTCGAGGATCTTAACAGGCTTCTCCTCGTAGGTCAGATCACTATCCAACGGAATTGCTTCCAGGGGTACTGTGTCTCTAAGCGGGATTTCGGCCATCTCCGCATGGCACTTCTTAAGCTGTGAAACGTGAAACACGTCGTGCACTCCTAACAATCCTTCGGGCAATTCCAACTTATAGGCAACTTCTCCCATGCGTTCCAAAATACAGTAAGGTCCCACAAATCTAGGGGCTAGCTTTCCTTTAACTCCGAAACGCTTAACTCCTCGAAGCGGAGATACTCGAAGATAAACTCTGTCTCCAACCTCGTAAACGATCTCCTTGCGTTTTGAATCTGCGTAGCTCTTTTGCCTGGACTGGGCTATCTTGAGCCTATCGCGAATTAACTTCACCTTCTGTTCTGATTCCTTTATCAAATCTGGTCCGAACAGTGGAGTCCTACATCTCCTTCCGTATAACGCTTCGAAAGGGGCCATCTTCAAACTGGATTGATAAATGTTGTTGTAAGAAAAATCGGCATACGGCAAATTGTCGTCCCAACTAGATCCATAATCTAGTGCACAGGCTCTCAGCATATCCTCCAAAATCTGATTGACTCTTTCAGTCTATCCATCTGTCTATGGGTGAAAAGCTGTGCTAAACTCTAGCCTGGTTCCCAAAGTTTCATGTAACTGATTCCATAACTTTGAGGTAAACTGGGTTCCTCTATTTGATACGATGCTCCTCGGAACTCCATGCAGACATACAATTCGGGTCATGTATATCTTTGCCAACTTTGCACTGGTATAGGTAGTCTTTACGGGGATGAAATGAGCTACCTTTGTTAAACGATCGACTACGACCCAAATTGAGTCATAACCAGAACGAGTTCTGGGTAATCCCGTAATATAATCCATACCTAGCTTATCCCACTTCCATTCGGGTATTGGCAATGGTTGTAACAATCCTGCCAGCTTCTGATGTTCTGCCTTCACTCTCTGACATACATCACAAACTGCTACATACTCCGCAATATCTTTCTTCATACCGGTCCACTAGAAAATGTCCTTCAAATCCAAATACATCTTAGTATTTCCTGGGTGAATCGAGTATGGTGAATCATGGGCCTCCTGTAGAATCAACTTCCCGATCCCCAGGTCATTAGGCACATAAATGCGGTCCTCAAACCATAAGGTGTCGTGTTCATCCTCACGAAAACCTTTAGCTTTTCAATCGCTCATCCTCTCCTTTATAGAGGCAACCTCCTTGTCAGTTTTCTGAGCTTCTCTGATTTTATCCAACAGAGTAGACTGGATCTCTAGTGTTGCTACGTAGCCTCTCGAAACTATCTCCAAACGTAGTTCTCGTAAGTCCTTGGCTAACTCCTTTGGAAACTCTTCCGTCATTAGGGTATTGACATGGCTCTTATGGCTTAGCGCATCGGCTACTACGTTAGCCTTTCCGGGATGATAATACAATCTCATGTCATAGTCCTTAATGAGGTCCAGCCATCTCCTTTGCCTGAGATTCAGCTCCTTCTGAGTGAATATATACTTCAAACTCTTGTTATCCGTATATACTTCACAATGGTTTCCAATGAGAAAATGTCTCCACGTCTTCAATGCATCCACTACGGCTGCTAACTCCAAATCATGAGTGGCATAGTTCAACTCATGAGGTTTCAGTTGTTGTGAAGCATACGAAACAACTCTTCCTTCCTGCATAAGAACTGCTCCAAGTCCTCGACGTGAAGCGTCGCAGTACACCTCATAGTCCTTATGTTGATCTGGTAGAATCAACATGGGTGATGAGACCAAACATTTCTTTAGTTCCTGGAAACTGGCCTCACATTCATCTGTCCAACTGAACTTGGTATCCTTCTTTAGCAACTCCGTCATTGGTTTGGCAATCCGCGAGAAATTCTCAATAAATCTCCAGTAATATCCTGCCAGTCCAAGAAAACTCCGGATCTCTCCAACTGTTGTTGGTGCTTCCCAATTTGTCACAGTGTCCACCTTAGCGGGATCTACTGCTATTCCTTCTCCGGATATAACGTGTCCGAGGAATCCAACTTCCTTCAACTAAAACTCGCATTTGCTAAACTTGGCATACACCTGATGTTCTCTGAGCTTCTCCAATACCAAACGCAAATGCTCTGCATGCTCCTCTTCATCCTTTGAGAAGATCAATATATCATCTATGAACACTACGACGAACTTATCCAAATACTCCATAAACACTTTGTTCATCAGGTTCATAAAGTATGCCGGTGCGTTAGTCAGACCAAAAGACATAACGGTATACTCGTACAACCCATACCTAGTGGTAAAGGCCGTCTTAGGTATATCCTGTTCTCGGATTTTCAATTGATGGTACCCTGATCGCAGATCGATCTTGGAAAATACCTTAGCTCCTTGCAATCTATCGAACAGATCATTGATCATCGGCAGTGGGTACTTGTTCTTGATCGTTACTTTGTTCTATCCTCGGTAATCAACAACCATTCTTACGATCCATCCTTCTTCTCCACTAGAAGTACTGGCGAACCCCAAGGCGAAGAACTTGGGCGTATGAATCCTTTATCCAGTAACTCCTTAATCTATTTCTTAATTTCCTCCAAATCCTTTGCGGGCATCCTATATGGTCTCTTAGAAATTGGCCCGGTGCCTGGCAAAAGCTCAATCAAAAACTCAATATCTCTGCCAGGTGGCATTCCTGGCAGTTCTTCTGGAAACACGTCAGGGAAATCTTTCACCACTGGTACTTCTTCCTGAACAACTCCTGATATGGAATTTAATCTGTTCCTCTTCGGCTCATGCCGGGATACATACTTGATCCTTCTTCCTTCTGGCGTAGTAAGCAAAATGGACTTACTGGCGCATTCAATATTCCCTTCATACTTAGATAACCAATCCATGCCTAATATCACATCCAATCCTTGAGATTCCAATACTATTAGGTCCGAAGGGAAAATGTAGTTACCAATCCTTAATGGCAACTGATCACACCATAACTTAGCCATATACTCCGCTCCTGGTGAGGTTACTAACATGGGCGACCTAAGGGCTTGGGTTGGCAGTTTATACTTATCCACAAATCCCCTTGAAATGTATGAATGCGATGCAACAGTATCGAAAAGAACGAGTGCAGTAAAGGACTTAACTAAAAACTTACCTATTACTGCATCTGGCTGAGCTTCAACCTCCTCCACACTAACGTGATTCACTTGTCCTTTGTTGAAGGGGTTGGGCTTCTTCGCGGCGCTTCCATTGCCGTTCCCATTCTTAGCTTCTGGGCAGTCATTGGCATAATGTCCATTCTTCCCGCACTTGTAACAGGTGACATGGCTGAAATCCTTCTTGGTGGGTGTGGACGGGGTAGGGCGGCTCTGGTTACTACTTGCTCCATTCCCATTTCCATTCTTAGGGCCATTATGATTGTGCGGGCTACCTCCTCCATGGGTATGCTGAAACTATCCTCCTGTTTTAGGGGTAAAACGGGGCTTCTACTGTGCTCCAGAGTTGTACTTTCCTTGTCCATACTTCCTCTTGCGACTTTCAATCTTTTGATGCTTCCTTTCAATCATTAGGGCACGATCAACCAGCTCCTGGTAGTTATTGAAAGTTGCCACCATCAGCTGTACACTCATCTCATCATTCAGCCCTTCCATGAATCTCTCTTGCTTAGCGGCATCTGTGGCCACATCATCTGGGGCATAACGAGATAGGGTACTAAACTCATCCACGTACTGGGCCACAGTACGGTTGCCTTGGCGCAAATTGCGAAACTCTTGCTTCTTCATACTCATAGCTCCAGTTGAGACATGGGCGGTACGAAAAGCTTGCTGGAACTGATCCCAAGTCACATTGGCTATGCGGTAAGTGGCTGTGTAATTCTCCCAGCATGCTGCGGCTGGTCCAGACAACTGGTGTGCGGCAAAACGCACCTTCTCAGCAACTGAGCAGTTAGCAGTGGTCAAATCCCTTCCAATTTTGCGCAGCCAGTCGTCAGCGACTATTGGTTCAATGCTGCTAGCAAACACTGGTGGTTGCAACCTTAAGAAACGTGTCAGGTTGTCCACGGGTGGTGGTGGTGGAGGGTTGTTGTTGTTGTTGTTGTTGTGGTTATTCTGAGTATTCTGGACAAGTAGTTGCATCAGGGTGTTCTGCTGCTGGATCAACTGGGTGAGCACAGGGGGAAACTCAAATCCGGGCTCACGTCTTGGAGGCATCTGATGGGTGTAGAGGGAAGAGATTAGAATAGAAAAGAGGTCTAAGGGGAAATCACTACCCATATGCACATGAGGCAAACACACAATTTATCACACCAAAATCAATTCAAACAAGGGCTTACACGGATCTAATCGTTACAAAAGTGCTCTAAGTCTACTAAATGGGAAAACTACTAGTCATAGGAAGGTCTTCTAGAAATTTTGAACGACAGAGGATTCCATGATATCTGCTCTAGCTTTATCTTCATAGTCTTCGTCTTTGCTATCATCGGGTTCCGAATCCGTGTCGTCGATGATAATGTAGTCTTCCGGTGGAATCTCCTTGGGTTCTTCTTCCTCTTCTTCTTCTCCCATGAGTATCCCTAACTTCCGTG
Organism: Secale cereale; assembly: GCA_902687465.1. Taxonomy (NCBI): domain Eukaryota; kingdom Viridiplantae; phylum Streptophyta; class Magnoliopsida; order Poales; family Poaceae; genus Secale; species Secale cereale. The sequence continues at coordinate 252,353,358 of LR738710.1, forward strand.
TCAAGTCGTCATTCTTCTCCACAAGTATTAGCATCGCCTCCTCATATCCGTCGAGTGTAGACTTGAGTTCTTCCTCTAGCTCCAAATTCCTATTTAGTGCTTTCTTCAAGTCTATCATCCCTGCACACATCTGGTGCTCCTGGCGACGAATGTGATGGTTCAACTCCTGGATGAAGGATGCAATGGATCTATCCTTTCGGGTGCTGATCATGTCCCAATTCTCATCTCGGCGTCCACAAATCTGGTAGATGGTGTCCTTTAGCTCCTGCTTATAGACTTCTCCAATCCTTCTCATAGCGATGTGGGCTGCCATGCTCCTGCCTAGGCTCCATGTAGGCGCATTAAAAGAAAATGCTATTAGTGCGGTGATGGGCTTGAACGTCCTTCCTGGAACTTGAGCTTGAATCAACCAACGCTCCTCCTCAGGTAGAGTGGCATTGTAGGTTCTGGTGAAACTTGGTAGTCCAATGTTTAGATATCTGGTGACTTCCTTTAGGTGTCGTCCAAATGGTGTATCTTCATCCGGTTGAGTGAACTTGTTCTTTGCATCCACCATCCTAAAAGAGTAGAAAAGATGAGGAGTCAGAAAAGAGAAGAGTGAATAGTGCTCTAGGGCTTTAACTTAGTGGTCGTGTCCTACAGTCAGCGTGTGCTCTGATACCATCTTGTAGCGACCATACCTCAAACAGTCTGATCTCTGTGCATCAGTGTCATCCCTGGATCAGTAATGCTGACACGCACAGTACTTGAAGGATTTATAACAGAGTAGCAATCACACACTTGTTACATCGATAGTTCCAACGATGAACTTATTACAATAAAAATGGCTTAAGGCCATCTAACACGATAACAGCGGAAGGCTTGGAAAATAAGTGAGTCCATCAACTCCAACGGCATCACTAAGTATAGAACCACGACCTATAAGGCACCTTACTCGTTGTCTGAAAAGTCTGCACATAAATGTTGCAGCCCGAAAATGGGTCAGCACATGGAATATGCTGGCAAAGTAACACAAGAGAGCAATGAAAGTAAAGCTATACTATATGCAATATGGCTGGTGGAAAGCTCTATGGTTACAGTTTTTGCGTAAAGCCAATTTTTCCCTACTTCAAAGGAATAGATTTTAATTAACTATTATGGTAGTTGAAACATCGTTGAGAAGATTGACATCCTCTCAACCCCAATTAAAGTTCATCATTAAACCCAAAAATATTAAATTAAAGTAACATGATGAGATTCACATGATATCCAAGTACTAGATACTCAAGACGTCCGTAACTGGGGACACGGCTAATCATGATCAGTTTGTACACTCTGCAGAGGTTTGTGCACTTTTCCCCACAAGACTCGATCGCCTCCGTTTGGTTTCTCGCACTGCATGGTGTTTGAGAAACGGATGACCGAGACACAGTCTTTTGGAAGTACTCGCACCTTACAAACGGGTGGACCGTACCAACCTACATCCCCTACATCTGCTAGTCCACCACTATAAGAGTTCGCACAACTTAGTCAACTATGCTAGAGCCCATAATAGCATTGTGGCTGCACATGGAAGTTTCTAGTATGAATAATCTCATGATCCCTTTGGGCCTGGGTGGCGGTCCGAAGAAAAACAGGCAATCACTGGAATACCCAGGTGCCTCAATCCACCCAGATGTGTATTAATGTTGCCACCTTAAGTTGAACCATTAATTAACAAACTCACATCTGTCATGGATACACTCACCCAATCCACGTCTACGAGCATAGCATGGCCTAACAACAAACGTAGAAGTAACTCCCAAAGGTTTAATGTAATGCAGGTAATAGGTACTACCTCAATCTACTTCCCAATCCCACAAGTTAATTGATCCTACTCATGCAATGTCCGAGGGTTCGACTAATGCATTGAAAACTGGGTAATGGGAAAGTATGATCAAAGTGTTACTTGCCTTGCTGACGATCCGCAAAACCTAGAGATTCAAAGTAGCAAGCGGCGCACTCCGGGTACTCTATCGTAAACAAACAAGCACACAATAAGTACTTAACTAATGCACAGGTAAAACTCGAATGAAAGATCTAACCAGAAGGTTCAACTTAAGAACTCCGGTTTGCAAAAGAAACGGCGAAAGAAAAGCAACGAAAGACAAACGGCGAAAGAAAAACAACTACCGAACCAATCTGGACCTAAGTCCAAATTTACCAGAGGCAAACGCTTGAGTGACTAGGTTAAACGGAAAGAGAATTTCGAGATGAAACTCCAGGCGCTTGACTCACCTGATTCCGATAAACGAGCGAAAAGTTAAACTAAAACGAAGATCAGATCAGAGATCGCGATCAGAAAATAAACTAGAAAAAGAAAACTAATACAGCTTAACGAACGAACGTTCGTCAGCTGAGACTAAACGACGAACTCGTTCGTTAGAACGAACGAACGGGTGAATGTTTACTAATTAACTAAACCGAAAAAAACAGAAAACCGATCTAATAAAAACGATCTAAAGAAAAACCCGACTAGGGTTCTAAAAAAACCAACGGTCTTCTAAAAGAAAACGGGCGGCTACCTCGTCGACGACCGGCGGCGGCGGCGGCGACGACGGCGGCAAGGCGGCGGGGTGGCTGCGGCTGCGGTGGCTGCGGCGGGGCGGGTGGCAGCGGCGGCGGTAGCAGGCAGCAGCAGCAGCGGGCGGCGAGGCGGCGGCTGCGGCGTTGCGGCGGCGGTGGCTGCGGCTGGCGGCGGGCGGCGGCTGCGGCGGGCGGTGGCTGCGGCGGGCGGTGGCTTGTGGCAGAGTGGGGGGGGGTAGCTATATATATAGGAGGGAGGGTAGCTAGCTTGGGGGAGGGGGCAAGCAACTCCGGTGGTGGCCGGAGTCCGACGCGGGCACGGGGAAAGGCGGTCGGCGGCGACTGGGCCTGGCTCGGCTGGGCTTCGGCCCAGTCGGGTCGGGTCCCCTTTTTTTTTCTAATTACGCCAGCGCTAAAAAAAATTCTAGAAAAGAAATAAAAATTCTAAAATTGCCAAAACAAATTTTCACCGTCTAAATAGAATATTTAGAACGAGATGAACATTTTCTTGGCACTAAAATGCATTTTTGAAAACATGCAAAATTTTCCTAATTCAAATAAAACACCAAATAAACTCCAAATTAAACTTGTTTGATTTTTCTATTAAATCCTCCGTATTTCTTATTTTTGGGAGAGTCATTTTACTCCCTCTCTCATATATTTATTATAGAAATACTTGAAGATAAAATAAATAAAATCAAATGATCCTATTTTCAAAATTTTAGAAACCTCAATTATAAAAATATTGAAATCCCCAACTCTCTCCGAGGGTCCTTGAGTTGCTTAGGATTTTCTTGGATCACCAAAAGCAAGAAAATATGATATGCATAATGATCTAATGTATAACATTCCAAATTGAAAATTTGGGATGTTACAGAAGGGCATGTAACACTTTCCAAGATAGAAAATTAAGTTACCATATGTATCTATTATGAGGGCTACTTATGGGTTGAATACGAAATAGTACAATACCAAGATCTTTGAGTTATGCCTAGCCAGGGGCGTTAAACGATAGCGCCTGTTGGGAGGCAACCCAATTTATTTTTATTTTTATTTTTACTTTTTTCCTTTTGTTTTTAATAAATTTATGTTATAGCCTCTGGTTAGATGTGTTTTAATGTTTTAATTTAGTGTTTGTGCCAAGTAAGACCTTTGGGATGGTTTGGAGATTGTTAATTTGATTTTGCTGAAAACAGAAAATTTTGTGTCCAATGTAGAAAATTCTATAATTCACTCAAGCGTGATAATTTTCTGACATTTTTACACAAGATTAATATACAAATTGCCCATGTTTTCCTAATTTTTAGAATTTTTAGAGCTACAGAAGTATACGAAGTTTTTAGATTGCTACAAACTGTTATGTTTTTGACAGATTTTGTTTTTATTGTCTTGTTTTCTTATTTTGATGAATCTATGGGTAGTATCTGTTAGGGAAAGTTGCATGAAAAAATAATTCTACGCACGTGCAAGATCTATGCATGGAGATGCATAGCTATGAGAGGGGGAGAGCATCTTCATACCCTTGAAGATCGTTAAGCGGAAGCATTTATCAACGCAGCTGATGTAGTCGTACACCTTCACGATCTGTCCCGATTAAGTACCGAACATACGACACCTCCGCGTTTAGCACACGTTCAGATCGATGAAACCCACGCCTTCTAGATCCAGCAAGCGGGGCGAAGTAGTACATGAGTTCCGGCAGCACGACGACATGGTGACGGTGGTGGTGAAACTATTTCCGCAGGGCTTGGCCAAGCACAACAGATTTAGAGCGGAGGAGGAACTATAGGATTGTTCTAGATCTAATTTGTCAACTGGAACCAACTAGAACTAGAAGAACTAGAGGAGGCTTCAAAACTTGAGTTCTAGGGGCTAGCCCTACTCCTCTATTTATATGTTGAGCCCTAGGGTCTAAACTTGGAGAGAGGGCCTCTACAAAGTCGGTTTGCACCTCAAAGAAGAGTCCTTCTCGGACTCTAGGGCTAAACGCCATGGTTCCTACATATTCTACAAATATCTTTATCGGTCGAACCTTTATGAAAACACACATAGTTCCCTTTGTCTGTCAGTATGTTACTTGCCCGAGATTCGATCGTCGATATATCCATACCTAGAACAATATCGTTACTGGCATGTCTCTTTACTCGTTCCGTAATACATCATCCTGTAACTAACTCCTTGGTCACTTTGCTTGCAAGCTTCTTGTGATGTTGTATTACCGAGAGGGCCCAGAGATACCTCTCCGTTATACGGAGTGACAAATCCCAATCTCGATTCACGCCAACTCAACACACACCTTTGGAGATACCTGTAGAGCATCTTTATGATCACCCAATGTCAGATCAGGGGTTCCGACAAAACCCTCAAGGTTCAAACTCTGGGGTGCGCACGAAGATCTCTGCTTCTGCTTTAGCTTGTCTACTCAAAAGCCCTAGGCCTAGCTCGTCAGATCCGATGAACAAGAGACACGAGATTTATACTAGTTCGGGCTACCGTTGTGGTGTAATACCCTAATCTAGTGTGATGTGGTGGATAGCCTTGGAGGCTGAGGAAGAACTTGTACAAGGACGAACTGTGTCCTGAGGAGAGGTGTTCTTCAGCTCGGGTGAGTTTGTGGTGTATGAGAGGTCTCGATGATCCGATCTCCCTCTATGATGGTGGCTAGGTCCTATTTATAGTGGCCCGGGTCCTCTTCCCAAATATTGAGCGGGAAGGAATTCCACAATGGCCAAATTTGAAGGGGGGCAGCTGGTACAAGCTATCCTGACAAAAGGTGGTCTTTGCCTGCCAAAGGCTCTAGTGGTAACGCCACCGTGGGCTCCGCGATGACCTCCATCCTACCGTCCTACTGGTCTTGGTCTCGTTGTACCGATATGGAAACCTTTGCCTGATGCCTCGGGACTCTTCGTCTGCACCTGCCCCTCTAGCACCAAAAGGGAAACTGGCACTCTACGCCCGCTGGCGCCCGCCTGACCTTGGTCGTCATTGCTCACGTCATGAGGATCTCGCGAGGAGACCCTCGCCTTGATATCTCTGATCCTCATGAGCCGGCCTGGTGAGTCCACCCCAGGGAATGCCTTGCGTCGTCCGCCTCGCGAGGCTTGGCCCTCGTGAGGATCTTGAGTTGTCGATGAAGATGCTAGGTCGTACCAGGTCGCCTGATGAGCCACGCCCTGGGCCGCAGGCAGGCAAGTCTGGGTACCCCCATTACCAGGACGCCGATAGTAGCCCCAGGCCCAAGGTGCGCTCGGGCTTAGCTTCGCGGCGAAGCCAGGGGCTAAGCGCGGAACGCCACGGGTCCTCAAAGCCTGCGGCCTTGTTTGACGCGTGGCGCTTGATGGGACGTCGCCGTCCACTTCCCCATGCAGCCTCGGTGACTGCACGACTTGACAAGTCTCAGCATGCACAGCGGACCATAATTACCTTCGTTTATGGGGCCGGTGGTTGGCGTTCCTCAAGTTATAAATAGGGCGGCAGGCAGAGTCCTTACGGCCAATCTTCTTCCTTCGTTCCCCTTGCTCCTTTTTCCCTCTCGTCCTTTGCCTGACCGAACCGCCCATGGCGCCGTCCAGGAAGTACTCGTCCATGGAGAAGGGGAAGGCTCAGTAGGAGGGGTTGGATCGCCACCTGCTAAGAGAGGACGAGGCCATACTCGTAAGTGTGCCGCGACCCCCGTCGGGGCTGTGAGCGGGTGTGGGCGGACTCCCACAGCGCCCATGGCCACCCTTGGTAGCCGCAGCGGTGGCTCTTTGAGTGGCGGGAGCCGTCGTGGCATTGGCATTCCGGTGAACGGAGGGAGGCGCTCTGGGGTTGTTAGACCTCCCTAGTTGCACTCCCACTTGAAGGAGGTGGCGCTGGAGTTCGTCGTGTGGTCGGAGAGCCCAGCCGGCACCAGGCTCCAGCTCCCTTGCTGTGAGCTCCGACGGCTTTTGGCTATAGGCGGATAGTTGTTGGAGCAGGGCTTCGTGGGTCGTGGTGGAGGTCTCCGCCTCAGGCACTGTGGCTTTGGCCCGAGGCTGGCAGACGTTCGCCTGCGCGTGTGGCTTGGGCGGCGATGCACCCTTCACTTCAAGTACGGCGACGACTCGACCATCTTCGTGAGGGTGTTTGGAGAAGACGGGCATCGCGCCGAGGTCTGCCCCGAGGACAATGGTGGCGGCGAGGTGCTCGGCCTGGGCGATGGCCGCAGCTCGTCCAGCTACCGCGGCTCCTCCTTCAGCGGCAACTCCAGCAGCGGTGATTATGACCAGCTGCCACGCCTCCGTGCCTGCCTAGAAGGCGGCACTGGGTCGTCTTGTCGTCACGCTCGGGTGAAGTGTGAAGAGGGCTCTGGCTGAGCCCGCGGTGTAGGTCCTCGCGAGCAATCGTGCCCCAAGGGTCGCTGTCAGCCGTACCTAGTCTTTCTTCTTCCTTTTTTGTGTCCTGCGTCGTTTGATCAAACAAGCATGGAGCCCTAGGAGGGCATGTATTGAACCGTGGTTTCATGACATTTAGCACCATGCATAGTGTTCCTGTCTATTGCTGTATGATCCGTGTATTACATGTCCTTAGGGTGAGGAGACTTATCTTGATTTACCCGGGATTGCTCTCATCTCGTGATGTTCGACCCTTCATGAGGCTGCAAAACTCGTTAGGTTATTATCTTTTACTTCCCGAGGCCTTTGGTGCGGGTCAAGCGTGCTCGGCCGCCCCTTGTCGCGGTACCCGTGGGGCACGGACATAAGGATGGGGGCGCGTTAGCTACAAGCCCTGGTTTGGGCACCTCATGAAGGCTAAAGAGGAGGGAGCGCCGGGGAGAGCACCATGCAACTGTCGCTCTCCCTGAGCTAGCCCGAAAGCAAGGGGAAGAACCACAGAGAATCTGAGAGAAGAACCATAGAGGGAGATCAAAACCAAGTAATCGAGGAATGCTAGAACCTTCATCATCCATTAAAAAAGAGAGGATAGGAACAATCCAACTCCAGAAAGCAAATGAACGGCCGCGCTCGGCACCTAATCTAGTCTTGTCACCAGCGCGGAGCTAAGTGCTGCCACTAGGACCCGGGAGGGAGCCCCCGAGGCCCGAGGGTGGCTCTCTGGAGACTCCGGGGCGTGTACAGACCCACTCATTATTACATGAGAGTCTCATGAGCGGAGATCTTCACAGGCCGAAGCCTTGCTTCACAGGCACCAGGCCTTGGCTTCTCAGGCGCGAGGGCCCTGTTCCTCGCAGGCACGGAGCCTAGTCTTCTCAGGCGCAAGGGTCTTGTTCCTCGCAGGCACGGAGCCTAGTCTTCTCAGGCGCAAGGGCCTTGTTCCTGGCAGGAAGAGAGCCTAGTCTTCTCAGGTGCAAGGGCCTTGTTCCTCGTAGGCATGGAGCCTAGTCTTCTCAGGCGCAAGGGCCTTGTTCCTCGCAGGCACGGGGCCTAGTCTTCTCAAGCGCAAGGGCCTTGTTCCTCGCAGGCACGGAGCCTAGTCTTCTCAGGCGCAAGAGCCTTGTTTCATGGGTAGAACCTCTGGAGGTGCCAGATTTTCCATGAGTTCGGGACGGGGATGTCATCCCCTGTTTCCAGGCGCACGGCGCCGGGTCTGGAGACGTGGGTGATCTTGAATGGCCCTTCCCACATGGGTGAGAGCTTGTGCAGTCCCTCTCTGGAGAGGACTCTCCTTAAAACGAGGTCACTTACCTCAAGCGTCCTGTGGCGAATGCTGCGGCAATGGTACCGCCGCAACGCCTGTTGGTATCTTGCCGCTCGGAGTGAAGCGTCGCACCAGCGCTCCTCCCCCATCACGTGGTATGTCCCCTGCATGTCGCCTTATTGCGCCACGTCGAATGCTAAGACTCGTGGCGACCGGTGCCTGACCTCGTGAGGGAGGACCGCCTCGGCTCCGTAGACGACGAAGAATGGGGTCTCTCCCGTTGGCTTGGTGGCAGTGGTGCGGATGGACCATAGCACAGACGGGAGCTCGTCGTGCCAAGCCCTTCCACAAGCTTCGAGCTTCTTCTTGAAGGTCCTAGTCTTGAGGCCTCTTAGGACCTCCACGTTGGCACGCTCGCCTGGCCATTGCTCCTGGGGTGCGCTACGAAAGCATAGAAAATCCGCGTCCCAAGGTTAGCACCGTATGTCTTGGAAAGGTTACTAGTGAACTGCGAGCCGTTGTCAGTGATGATGCGGTTAGGGACCCCAAACCGGTTTACGAGGCCCTTGATGATCTTGACCGAGGAGCCGGCCGGGATGGTTCGAACTGCTTCCACTTCAGCCCACTTGGTAAACTTGTCGACAACGACGTAAAGGTATCGATAGCCCCCGGGCGCTCGAGGGAAAGGGCCCAGGATGTCCAGCCCCCAGACCGCGAACAGCCGGGAAAGTGGCATGGTTTGTAAGCCCTGGGCCTGTTGGTGGATCTGCTTGGCATTGAACTGGGCAAGCTTCGCAAGACTTTACCAGCTCGGCGGCGTCGTTAAGTGCCGTGGGCCAGTAAAAACCATTCCGGAACGCCTTGCCGACCAAGGTGCGAGATGATGACTGATGCCCGCAGTCCCCGACGTGGATGTCAGATAGCAGCTCACCTCCCTGGTTCCTGGAGATGCATCGCTGAAAGGATCGAGAAGAGTATGTGTCTAGAGGGGAGGGGGGTGAATAGACTCTAGCAAGAAAAGTGGCAACTTTTAACATACTTGATGTTTGAATGGACATTTAGCACATGTTTAACTTTCACAATACACAACAAGCATGCATGACAAGAGTCTATAGGTATTTTGAAGTAAAGCATGCAACTTTTACCACTTGACTAAAACGAAAAACCTATCCTTTTCCTAATTTTAGTTCTTGGCAGATTTTAGCAACTTAGCACAAGTCAAGCAATCATCCTACACATGCAATTCTAAGAGTGTAGCAGCGGAACGTATGACAATTGCATATGAAGGTAAAGGGAGGAGTTTGTAGGGAGCAAACGCAAGTGAAGACAATGATGTTTTTTGTCTTGGTTCCGATAGGTGGTGCTATCGTACATCCAAGTTGATGGAGACTTCAACCCACGAAGGGTAACGATTGCGCAAGTCCACGGAGGGCTCCACCCATGAAGGGTCCACGAAGAAGCAACCTTGTCTATCCCACCATGGCCATCGCCCACGAACGACTTGACTCACTAGCGGTAGATCTTCACGAAGTAGGCTATCTCCTTGCCCTTACAAACTCCTTGGTTCAACTCCACAATCTTGTCGGAGGCTCCCAAGAGACACCTAACCAATCTAGGAGACACCACTCTCCAAAAGGTAATAAACGGTGTGTTGATGATGAACTCCTTGCTCAAGTGCTTCAAATGATAGTCTCCCCAACACTCAAACAGCTCCTCATAGATTTGTATATGGTGGAAGAAGGATTTGAGTGGAAAGCAACTTGGGGAAGGCTAGAGAACAAGATTCATATGGTAGAAGTGGAATATCCTGATCTCAACACTTGAGTAGGTGGTTCTCTCTCAGAACATGAATGATGGAAGTGTATGTATGTTCTGATGGCTCTCTCCACGAGTTAAGAGTGGGTGGAGGGGTATATATAGCCTTCACACAAAATCTAACTGTTACACACAATTTACCAAACTCGGTGGGACCGATTCGGGGAACTCGGTCAGACCGATTTTGTTCATAATGTGACCGTTAGGTATTTCGGTGGGACCGATATGATCAACTCGGTGGGACCGATTTCATTAGGGTTAGGGCATAACGTAATCTCGGTGGTACCGATTACACAAACTCGGTGAGACCGATTTTGGTAATAGGCACACCGAAAGTTGGTCAGGCAAACTCGGTGGGACCGATTCGCTCATTTCGGTGAGACCGAAATGTTACGAAGAGGCAACAGAGAGTTTGCATTACAGACTCGGTGGGACCGATTGCACATCTCGGTTAGACCGATAATATTGCAACAGGCAATAGAGAGTTTGCAATCCCATCTCAGTGAGACCGAGATCTCTTTTGGTGAGACCAAAATGATTAGGGTTTCTGGCAGTGTCTATGTCAAACGAACACGGCGGTGTCGGATATATGTTTTCGGTGGGGCCGAGTTTGACTTTTGGTTTGGGACATATGTGGATGTGGGAAAGTGGTTGAGGGTTTTTGGAGCATATCATTAAGCATCTTGAGCAAGTAAGCCATTAAGCAACACCTCATCCCCTTTTAATAGTATTGGCTTTCCTATGGACTCAATGTGATCTTGGATCACTGAAATAGAAAATGTAGAGTCCTTAGCTTTAAGCTTGAGCCAATCCTTTGTGCTTAACATCTTGAAAGGGTTCCACATCCTCTAGTCCATGCCACTCCATCTGTTGAACTTGTCTGAAATATAGTAGATGGAAATATTAGTCCAATAAGAGATATGTTGACGTTAATTACCAAAATCACCTAGGGAGCACTTGTGCTTTCAATCTCCCCCTTTTTCATAATTGATGACAACATACATCAAAGCTTTAGATAAAGATACGAATATTATCAGTTAAAGCTTTCGACGATCATGTAACATGCATAGGTTCCCCCCTACATGTATGCAATCATGTAAATATGGAATATAAGAGCATGTGAAAGCATAGACATGACAGAGCAAGCAATGAGTTTATTGTATCTTGGCTATATGCATCAGAGCAAATGATATGAATATATGAAGTGTATCCTCATGTTCATGATTCCTTCTTGCAAACAATATGTACATTAGCAAGAAATATCCATGCTCATGAGTGTGATGCATATAGTTACCTTGTGATCTTGAGCTGACTTATGAAGGGATGAACCTGAGTAAACATGGTTAGATAACACATGTATATCTACTAGACAGAGTAACAAAAGAGCCACAAGGGTACCAAGATTGGGATAACATGTAGAGATTGAGTACTAGGTACTCTTGAATATAGACATGTTCCCAAAGGTAAAAGATATGTAGTTAGTTCAAAGACTTCCTTCCCTAACAGTCTTTCTCCCCTTGAATCTTATATTGGATAATGGAAGAAAGTAGGGAAACATAATCAGAGCAAAACAGATCAGATCAATAACATAGACATGTCTTTCCCCTCATAAAGACATGTAACTACTCTCCTCTTGAACACCAGGCATCTGGGGCAAGTGATTTTTCTCCCTTAAGCTTTTAGCTCTCTCTCACTCCCAGAAGCTTTGATGTGAACTCTCTCTCCCCCTTTGACATCAATTTACAAGAAGGGATATTTTGGAGTGTGAGTCAAAATAGGTTCGGTCCTTGCGTCATAGAGCAGAGCTGTATATACATGAGATGCTGGTAGAGGACAAGTATCATTGAGTGGAGCTGGAATATATATGCAGGATGCAAAAGACAAATTGTCTCCTCAGTATTGAAACCGGTAGCACCGAGTGATTTTCTTCGGTGGCACCGAGATGGTTCGGTTCAACCGAAAGAGGTAAATCGGTGGGTCCGAGTTTAACACTGAGAGAACAATTTTTCATCTTAGCTCTCTAGGCAAATAAGATTTCACAAGGATTTGCAAGGAATTAACTAAAAGGCTTGCAATGAATTGGATGCAGGAAAATGCAGAGAAAAGAAAGTCTAGATGAAGTTTTTTTTTGTTAAGAGAAGGGGAACAAAATGCAAGTAACAAATAAAGAAAAAACTTAGAGAACTTCATCTAGAATTGGTCGGTGACAAAGTCACCTATGTTAGAGTATATTGACTTAGGAGATAAGTGAAGACACTTGATCATAGGTCATACTCATCGTTTAAGCTCAAAATGGGCTTTCCATTTTTTAAGCATTTTGATGTATTCACATCTTGTTGAGCTGCTTTGACCCATGACTTGTGGCAAAGCTTCTCTAAGATGGAATAGCATACCTTGGGTAGTGGTGTTGGTCTTGATTATGTAGTTGAACTTGTGTAGGTTGCTAAAGGTTAATGAAGCTCATCAAGGATTGGGAGCACCACTTGTAGTTTGAGTTCATCTACCTACATGGGTTAGATTTGCAAGGAAGAGCACTTGTGTGTCCACAATGACAATCATGAAGACTTGATACCAAATGAAATTTGATATATAGAAATTGTCAAAGGATACGTTGAAGGGTTTCATGCTTCCTTGTCTTCAACCACCATGGTGTAGGGGCTTGGTGATGTAGAGATTGCTCAATATATGAGTGAGTTGCAATCTCATGGATTTAGATTCATCCAAGTGCCTACAAGAGTTAGATAGTATGCAAGGGTACAAATATATCCAAGACATAAGATCATAAGGGAAAAGTCAAGGATTGGTCCAAGGCTTATGCCTTGCATGTATCGAATGGAGTTCCTACTCCAAGTTTGAGGCATCAATAATGTTCACTTCACCTCTCAACCCGCAAAACACTTTAGCATCAAGTGGTTTAGTAAATATATCCGCTAATTTCTTATCGGTGCGAACATGTTTAAGATTAATATCACCCTTAGCAACATGATCTCGAATGAAATGATGACGAACTTTAATATGTTTAGTTCGAGAGTGTTGCACATGATTATGAGCAATCTTAATAGCACTTTCATTGTCGCAAAGCAATGGTATATGTTTCACATATATCCCATAATCTTTAAGAGTTTGAGTCATCCAAAGCAATTGAGCACAACATCAACCAACGGCAATGTATTCCGCTTCGGCGGTGGATAAGGATACCGAGTTTGTTTCTTGGAGGACCAAGACACAAGAGATATACCAAGAAATTGACAAGTACCCGAAGTAGACTTCCGATCAACCTTGTCACCAGCATAGTCCGAGCCAGAGTAGCCAACAAGATCAAAAGAAGACCTCTTAGGATACCAAATGCAACATTTGGTGTATGAATTAGGTATCTCACTATCATTTTCACGGCCTTAGGATGATATTATTTAGGAACCGCTTGGTATCCACACATGCACACATTTAGCATAATATCGGGACGGGAGGCACATAGATATAACAATGAACCAATCATAGAGCGGCAAACCTTTTGATCAACCTGTTCGCCATCCTTAGTTAAGTCAAGGTGTCCACTTGTAGGCATGGGTGTAGTCATACCTTTGCATTCTTGCATGTTGAACTTCTTGAACAAGTCCTTGGTATACTTTGTTTGAGAAACAAACGTACCCTCCTTAGTTTGCTTGATTTGGAAACCAAGAAAGAACTTGAGTTCACTCATCATAGACATCTCAAACATTTCGGACATTAGCTTTCCAAACCTTTGACTAAAATGGGGATTAGTAGAACCAAATACAATATCATCAACATATATTTGGCACACAAATAATTCACCATTAACCCTTTTAGTAAAAAGAGTGGAGTCTATTTTTCGAATTTCAAAGCCTTTTTTAATTAGGAACTTGGTCAAACATTTATACCATGCTCTAGGAGCTTGTTTAAGACCATAAAGGGATTTGTGTAGCTTGTAAACGTGATTGGGTTTCTTGGGATTAACAAAGCCGGGAGGTTGTTTAACATAAACTTCTCCTCAATTTCACCATTGAGAAAGGCACTTTTAATGTCCATTTGGCACAAGGTGATATCATGGTGATTAGCGTAGGCAAGCAAGATGCGAATGGATTCAAGTCTAGCAACGGGGGCGTATGTCTCACCGTAGTCCTTACCTTCGACTTGAGTGTAGCCTTGGGCAATGAGACGTGCTTTGTTGCGGACGACTTGACCATCTTCGTCTTGCTTGTTGCGAAACACCAATTTGGTACCAATGATGTTGTGGTTGTTGTCGGGCTTCTTGACCAATGTCCACACTTGATTTCTCTCGAAGTTGTGTAACCCTTCTTGCATGGCGTTCACCCAATCTGGATCATCAAGAGCATCTTCAACCTTCATAGGTTCAAGGTTAGATATGTAAGAGTAATGTTCACAAAAGTTAGCTAAACGAGATTTAGAGCGAGTGATTCTCCCGGTTTGGATGTCATTGTACATTTTCTCTACGGGATGATCTCTAGCAATTCTTGCTCTAACTCGTGAAAGCTTTTGCTTGGGTCGGGGTGGAACATCCTCCTCACCGTCTTCTTCCTCTTCTTGTCCTTCTTCATTGTTGTTGGTGTTGTTGTCCCCTTGTGGATGTGGAGAAGGAGGTCGATGAGGCTCATCTTGATGCACAACGTCGTTTCCTTTGTCATGTCGTGTCCCACCTGTGGATGACTCCAAGTCAACTTGGGGTTCACCTTGTCGTGATGTAGGGGCTTCCACATGGACGGACGAAGTACCCTCTTTCACCTCCGTTGGACGGATTTTGCCAATAGACAAGTCTTGGATTGCTTCCGAGGGATTTTTATCTCCTACATCAATTGGCAATTGCTCTACTTGCGAGCCATTAGATTCATCAAACTTCACATCTACCGTCTCTTCAACCTTTCGGCTGAAATTGTTGTAGACACGGTAAGTGTGAGAGTTCGAGCCGTAACCAAGTAGGAAACCTTCATGAGATTTAGGAGCAAATTTAGAATGACGATGCTTAGCAAGAATGTAGCACTTTGAGCCGAATACTCGAAAGTATCCAACTTGGGGTTTGTTACCGGTGAGAAGCACGTATGCCGTATTTCCGAGAAGTTTGTGAAGATACAAGCGATTTGTTGCATGACAAGCTGTCTCAACCGCTTCCGCCCAAAAGTGTCTTGGCGTCTTGTATTCGTCAAGCATTGTCCTTGCCATTTCTATGAGTGTCTGGTTCTTCCTCTCAACAACTCCTTTTGTTGAGGCATGTACGTAGCCAAGAACTCATGTGAAATCCCTTCTTCGTCAAGAAAGGTATCCACATTTGCGTTCTTGAACTCCGTTCCGTTGTCACTGCGAACATTCTGGATCTTCACTTCAAATTGATATTGGGTCTTCCTAGCAAAGTTTTTGAACATCTTTTGGACCTGCAATTTATCATAAAAAAACACGTAAATCTTGAAAAATCATCAACAATGACTAATCCAAAAGAGTTACCACCGAGGCTTTTGTAAGCGCTGGGACCAAAAAGATACATATGAAGTAGCTCAAGTGGTCTTATAGTAGTCATGTTGTTCTTCACGGGATGACTTCCTCCAATTTGTTTTCCTGCTTGACAAGCACTACAAAGTCTATCCTTGTCAAATATAACATCTTTAACACCAAGGATATGATCACCTTTAATTAGCTTATCAAGATTTAGCACACCGACATGACCTAACCGTCTATGCCATAACCAGCCTTTAGAAGATTTAGCAATAAAGCAAGTGCGTGGTTGGGCTTTCTTAGTGAAGTCAAAAATGTATAGGTCACCTCTACGCATGCTGGTAAAGACCATGTTGTGATTATCTCTATGAAAGACTTGGCAATCAACATGAGTAAATAGCACATTTAAACCAAAATTAGCTAATCTAGACACGGAGAGAAGATTATCTCCAAGGGATTCTACAAGCATGACATTCTTAATTGAGCTATCATTGGATATGGCCACCTTACCAAGGCTAGCAGCTTTACCCTTAGAGTTGTCACCAAAGGTAACATACTTTTTTGGACCATCATTTCTAGCAAGCTCATCAAACATGTCCTTATCTCCGGTCATGTGATCCGTGCAACCACTATCAAGCACCCATTCCTTTCCTCCAGCTGCATAACCATGAAGATTTTCCATAATACCAAAATATCTCATTTGTTCATCAAGTTCACTATCGTCTTCCTCATCATAGTATCCATGTTCCTCGTCGTCATGTGATTGGTCAATACCTAGAAAGAGTGATTCATTAGAATTATGACCGTGACAATGTTCATCTCTATGAATTCTAATGACTTCAGAAATGATATTGCTAACTATTCCAACATCTCCTTTGGCAAGCATAAGTTCACGAAGCTCAAACGAACAATCACCAAACTTAGGATCACTAGTACTCATCTTATTTAAGGCAATAGACTTATGGAGAATCTCATCCAGATTTTCCAAGGAATAATTTGGGAATCGTTCCTCTAGAAATCTCCATATAGTATAAGAACATTCAAGAGTTGGCAAACATACAAGCAAGTTTCTAGGCAATCCTTTAGTGATAAGATTAACCGTCCTAAAATTTTGAACCATGTCAAGTTTCTCGTTGAAGGTAGGATTCGAAGCATCAATGGGGTGCAGACAAGGATTGTCAATGTACTTGTTCAAATGATATTCATTGAAGATCTCAAGCATCTCATTTTTCCATTCATGAAAATATTCTCCATCGAGCATAGGCACTCTACGTCTAATACTCCCCAACGTAGACTCATCCATCTTCCTCCAATGGTGATTAAACCAAAGCAATGGAGACCAATGTTCTGATACCAATTGAAAGGATCGAGAAGATTATGTGTCTAGAGGGGGGGTGAATAGACTCTAGCAAGAAAAGTGGCAGCTTTTAACATACTTGATGTTTGAATGGGGATTTAGCACATGTTGAACTTTCACAATACACAACAAGCATGCATGACAAGAGTCTATAGGTATTTTGAAGTAAAGCATGCAACTTTGACCAGTTGACTTAAACGAAAAACCTATCCTTTTCCCAATTTTAGTTCTTGGCAGATTTTAGCGACTTAGCACTAGTCAAGAAATCAACCTACACATGCAATTCTAAGAGTGTAGCAGCGGAATGTAAAACAATTGCATTTGAAGGTAAAGGGAGGAGTTTGTAGGGAGCAAACGCAAGTGAAGACAATGATGTCTTTTGTCTTGGTTCCGATAGGTGGTGCTATCGTACATCCAAGTTGATGGAGACTTCAACCCACGAAGGGTAACGGCTGCGCGAGTCCACGGAGGGCTCCACCCACGAAGGGTCCATGAAGAAGCAACCTTGTCTATCCCACCATGGCCATCGCCCACGAAGGACTTGCCTCACTAGCAGTAGATCTTCACGAAGTAGGCGATCTCCTTGCCCTTACAAACTCCTTGGTTCAACTCCACAATCTTGTCGGAGGCTCCCAAGTGACACCTAACCAATCTAGGAGACACCACTCTCGAAAAGGTAATA
The DNA here is from genome assembly GCA_902687465.1 of Secale cereale. Lineage (NCBI taxonomy): Eukaryota > Viridiplantae > Streptophyta > Magnoliopsida > Poales > Poaceae > Secale > Secale cereale. Next base: position 252,370,838 of record LR738710.1, read on the forward strand.
AACGGTGTGTTGATGATGAACTCCTTGCTCAAGTGCATCAAATGATAGTCTCCCCAACACTCAAATAGCTCCTCACAGATTTGGATATGGTGGAAGAAGGATTTGAGTGGAAAGCAACTTGGGGAAGGCTAGAGAACAAGATTCATATCGTAGAAGTGGTATATCCTCATCTCAACACTTGAGTAGGTGGTTCTCTCTCAGAACATGAAGGATGGAAGTGTATGTATGTTCTGATGGATCTCCCCACGAGTGAAGAATGGGTGGAGGGGTATATATTGCCTACACACAAAATCAAACCGTTACACACAATTTACCAAACTCGATGGGACCGATTCAGAGAACTCGGTCAGACCGATTTAGTTCATAATGTGACCGTTAGGTATTTCGGTGGGATCGGTGGGACCGATTTCATTAGGGTTAGGGCATAACGTAATCTCGGTGGGACCAATTACACAAACTCGCTGTGACCGATTTTGGTAATAGGCACACAGAGAGTTGGTCAGGCAAACTCGGTGGGACCGATTGGCTCATTTCGGTGAGACCGAAATGTTACGAAGAGGCAACAGAGAGTTTGCATTACAGACTCAGTGGGACCGATTGCACATCTCGGTTAGACCGATAATATTGCAACAGGCAACAGAGAGTTTGCAATCCCATCTCGGTGAGACCGAGATCTCTTTTGGTGAGACCGAAATGATTAGGGTTTCCGGTAGTGGCTATGTCAAACGAACTCGGTGGCGCTGGATAGATGTTTTTGGTGGGGCCGAGTTTGACTTTTGGTTTGGGTCATATGTGGATGTGGGAAAGTGGTTGAGGGTTTTTGGAGCATATCATTAAGAATCTTGAGCAAGCAAGCCATTAAGCAACACCTCATCCCCTTTTAATAGTATTTGCTTTCCTATGGACTCGATGTGATATTGAATCACTGAAACAGAAAATGTAGAGTCCTTAGCTTTGAGCTTAAGACAATCCTTTGTCCTTAACATCTTGAAAGGGTTCCACATCCTATAGTCCATGCCACTCCATCTGTTGAACTTGTCTGAAATATATTAGATGGAAATATTAGTCCAACAAGAGATATGTTGACATTAATTACCAAAATCACCCAGGGAGCACTTGTGCTTTCAATCGCATAGAAATGTCATTTGGCTCTCTCCTGTAAAGCTCACCGTCTTGGATGCAGTATGCCGTAGCCTGTCGGGCTACGCGCTCGGCATCTTCCTCCTTTCCGGCAACACTCCTCGCACTAGGTATGACTTGAATTCCTCGGTCCAACATCCCTCCTGAGGCTCGAGCGCCTGGAGCAAGCGAGGTCCTGAGGCCGGGCCGCAGGTTGGGGCTCCCAAGGTCGGCGGCTAGGGGATTTCTTCCTGAGGCTTCGCCGGCCCTTCCCACGGGGGTGACGCCGAGGGCCTGAGGAGCCTTTCCATGAAGACGCCGGGTGCCTGGTGCAGTCGCCTGGAAGCTTTCTTGGTGTGTCGTCGGCCTCCTTATTGGTGCCGCGGGGTACGTGCTTCAGCTCCAAGCCCAAGAACTGCTTCTCCATATTGCGTACCTCCGCGAGGTATGCCTCCATATGTTCGTCCCTTGGCTCGTACACCTTGTTGGAGAAGTTCACGAGGAGCTGGGAATCACCCTTGATGACGAGGCGTTTCACCCGCAGGGCTATCGCCGCTCTGAGGCCGGCGATGAGGCCCTCGTAATCCATGATGTTGTTGGAGACCTTATCACCTGGCTAAAAGCAGAGTTGCACGACGTAGTAGAGCTTCTCTTGAGTGGGCGAGATGAGCACAACCCCTGCCCCAGCACCCTGGCGGGCAAACGTGCCATCAAAGTACATGACCCAGCCATCAGGTGCTTCGCTCCCTGGTAAGAGGGACTGGTTCGGGCTCGCTTCGCGCCCTGGGGCGTCGGTCCATTCTGCCACGAGGTCAGCAAGCGCGCCCCCCTTGATGACTCTGGTGGTGCTGAACTCTAGCTGGAACACCCGCAACTCTATATTCCATTCTACGACCCTTCCAGCCGTGTTTGGGCTCCAGAGTACCCTTACCTGGGGGTAAGCTGAGACGACCTTGATGGGGTAGCCTTGGAAGTAGTGGTGCAGCTTACGTAAAGCGATGAGGAGCGCAAGCAAGAGCTTCTGCGGCATGGGGTAGCGTGCTAGGGTATCATGGAGCACCGTGGTGACGAAGTACACCGGGTGCTCGACGAGGGTGAAGTCCGGACTCTCCTGTGCCTGTGTGGTCTGAAAAGGTGCCTCGGGGGCTTAGTCGTAAGTTGGGGCAGCCGCGGCCTCAGGGAGGTCATCTTGCATGCCGCGGCCGTCTTCCGGCCCCGTCGGGGCCTCGGGACTGCCTCCCTTGGGTTGCAAGGTCTCGTCTTGACGCTCCTCTCGAACTGCCACCAGCGCCGCACTAGCTGAATGTGGCATTGCGGCCAGGTAAAGCACCAGCGGCTCTTGAGGCTTGGGTGCCACCATCACTAGTGGGTTGGTGAGGTATCTCATGAGGTCTTCAAATGTTGCATCAGCTTCAGGGGTCCATTCGAACGAGCCCGTCCTTTTCATTAGCTTGAAGAAGGGAAGGGTTCTCTCTCCCCTAGCTTGGAGATGAAACGCCCCAGCGACGTTACACAGCCGGCCAGCTTCTGCATCTCCTTGAGGTTCTTGGGTGGACTCATCTTTTCTATGGCCTTGACCCTCTCGGGGTTTGCCTCGATTCCTCGGTGCGACACGAGGAAGCCCAAGAGCTTGCCTGAAGGGACTCCAAACACGCATTTCTTCGGGTTAAGCCCCAGGTCTACCTTGTGTAGGTTGGGAAAGTCTCTTCCAGATATGTGATAAGGGTTGAGGCCTCCTGAGATTTTACCACGATGTCATCCACATACGCCTCAGCGTTTCTCCCAAGCTGCTTTCGTAGTGCGATGTGCATTAACCGCTGAAAGGTTGCTCCTGCGTTTTGTAACCCAAATGACATGTAGGTGTAGTAGTACACCCTGCATGGGGTGAGGAAGGCAGTCTTCTCGATGTCTTGCAGCACCATCTTGATCTGGTGGTAACCTGAGAAGGCATCAAGGAAACACAACAAGTCGCACTCGGCGGTGGAGTCGACGATTTGATCAATGTGTGGCAGAGGGAACAGGTCCTGCGGGCAAGCTTTGTTGAGGTTGGTGAAGTCGACACACATGCGCTCTTTTCCTCCCTTCTTGGGTACGACGACGTGATTTGCCAGCCACTCTGGGTACCGGACCTCGCGGATGACGCCCGCCGCCTCTAGCTTATGAGTCTCCTGCATGATGAAGGACTGCTTCTCTGTGGATTGGCGCCTGGCCTTCTGCTTCACGGGGTGCATGTTAGGGCATACGTTTAGGTGATGCTCGATCACCTCTCTTGGAACTCCCGCCAGATCCTTGGGCTCCCACGCGAACACGTCCATGTTCGTGCGTAGGAACCCAACCAATGCCTCTTCCTGAGCTGGCGGAAGGCCAGCTCCTATGGTGAAGGCAACACCTGATGGCTCATCTTCGTCCACCGGCACTTGCTTTGTCTCTGCTTGGTCTTGGGAGAAAAGTTGCTTCTTCTTGGCAGGGGCAGCCCCCTTGGTCGCAGGGGCGGCTTCCTCGGCAGGGTGCGCCGCCGCAGCGGTCTAGAAGACGCGCTTGAGGGTCACTAGGGCTTGTTTGGTGTCCCCCGTCACGATAAGGACTCTACTAGTCCCCGACATCTTCATGAGGTTATAGGCCAGATGGCTTGCGGCCATGAACTGAGCCAGCGCCGGGTACCCGAGTATGGCATTGTACGGGAGACTGATTCGGGCGATGTCAAAGTCAATCAGCTCGGTGCGGTACTTGTCTCGGGTGCCGAAGGTGACTGGGAGGCGGACCTGCCCTAGGGGGCTGGTGGAACCGTTGCTACCCCAGAGAAGGGTTTGGTGGGGCGCAATCGCTCGAGTGGCACTTGGAGCAAGCTGAAAGCTTCCACCGAGAGCATGTTGAGGCCAGCCCCACCATCGATGACGGTCTTGGTGACTGCCACGTTGTAGATGGTGGGGGTGCAGAGTATCAGGAGAGTGCCGGAAGCCGCGGTGGAGGCGGGGTGGTCTCCTGAGTCGAAGGCGAGGTCGGCCTTGGGATTCACCCATACAGGAGGAGCCCCCTTGTGTATGGAGGCGACGACCGTCTGGCGAAAGATCTGCTTGATGTGTCGGCCGGAGGGTGGCGCTTGGGAGCCACCGAGGAGGGCCGCAACGGCGTGGGGCGCCGATGCCCTGAAGCGTGCGACGAAGAGGCCGCACAGCTCTTCCCAGGACGCCACGGACAATTCCGGCAAGCTGAAAAACCAGGCACGCGGCACGCCGTTGAGTTCCATGGGGAGCCAGCTGGCCATGACCTTGTCGTCGCTGCCAGCCACCGAGATGGCCTCTTCATAGGCCTGGAGGAAGACAAACGGATCTGTCGCCCCGTTGTAGCGCGTTGGCAGATTCGGCCTGAACCTGGGTGGCCACTATACCCGCCGTAAGGCGGGGGTGAAGGCTCGGTGGCCGGGAGCGCCGCCGCGCGCGACCACCAAGCCCGTTGGAGGAGGGACGCCCGCCATGAGAACTTGGTGCGCGGAGAGCGGGACAGACAGGGGGAAAACTTCGGCAAACCCCTACTTGGCGCGCCAAATGTTGGATCAGGGGTTCCAGCAAAACCCTCAAGGTTTGAACTCTGGGGTGCACACGAAGATCTCTCCTTCCGCTTTAGCTCGTCTACTCAAAAGCTCTAGGCCTAGCTTGTCAGATGCGATGAACAAGAGACACGAGATTACTGGTTCGGGCCACCATTGTGGTGTAATACCCTAATCCAGTGTGGTGTGGTGGATAGCCTTGTAGGCTGAGGAAGAACTAGTACAAGGACGGACTGCCTCCTGAGGAGAGGTGTTCTTGAGCTCGGGTGAGCTTGTGGTGTATGAGAGGTCTCGATGCCGATCTCCCTCTATGATGGTGGATAGGTCCTATTTATAGTGGCCCGGGTCCTCTTCCCAAATATTGAGCGGGAAGGAATCCCACAACGGCAAAATTTGAAGGGGGATAGCTAGTACAAGCTATCGTGACAAAAAGTGGTCTTCGCCTGCTACCCTATCAAGGTTGTTTCGTCTTATCCTCTCGAGAAGGTACTCCGGGGCCCGAACGCCGTCGGGAGTGTCGCCGAGTGGAACACCGAGCTTCAGGCATTCCAGTTGGAGTTTAGCAGCACGCGAGTGATCAAGGGAGCGGCTCTGGCAGACTTTGTAGTGGAATGGACCGACGCACCGGAGCGGGGGGCTGACGAGGACCGCTCGTTGGCCCCCAACGATGAAGCCCCACACGGATGGTGGTATACTTCGACGACGCCTTCTCGCGCCTTGGCGCAGGGGCTGGTGCCGTGTTAGGATCTCGCACTCAGGACAAGTTGTACTACGCCGTGAAGGTTTGCTTCCAGCAGTGCGAGAAGGTCTCCAACAACATCGCAGAGTATGAGGGCCTAATTGCTGGGCTCAAGGCTGCAGCCGCACTGGGGGTGAAGGGTCTCACCATCAGAGGTGACTCGCAACTCCTCGTCAACTTCCCCAACAAGAAATACAAGCCCAAGGACGAGCACGTGGAGGCATATCTGGAGGAGGTGCGCAAGATGGAGAAGCAGTTCCAAGGACTGGAGGTGCATCACGTATCGAGAGGCACCAATAAGGAAGCGGATGACATCGCCAAACGAGCCTCCAGGTGAGAGCCTCAGCGGCCGGGCGTCTTTCTCGCTGGTTTTAAGTTCAGTTTGTTGAGAAGGGGCTGCGCCACTCGCTCTCCTTCGCGCGCCTCGCGCGCGGGGGCTGGGGCACGGTCGGTCACCGGCATCGTCTGCCACGTCCCCATGACCTCGTCTAGCCTAGCCTGCTCAAGCTCTGGCGCCGGGCTTTTCAGTCCGCGCAATCCATCCTACCGAGCTGGCTCGGGCTTTGGTGCTTTAACCCGCGCTCGGCGCTCTCGGCAGCTCTCAGCGGCTCACCCATGCTCTCTGGATTCGGCCGTCTTGATGACCCGATGGGGGATCATGACGCCAAAGAGTCAGGAGCACTCCGCCTGAAGACGCCGCGACGCATAAAGCTAAGTAATCTCACCAAGACCAAAAAACATGACAGCAAGTTCTTGCTTCATACATATATCACAGTCCATTACACGCCTTCTCGAGGCAACTTAAAATTTTGACACAGGGAGGACATGAAGGAAAAATAAGGAGAAGAAGCAGAGGACACTCCCGCTCAGTCGGAGTCTCCTAGTTCCTCCGGCTTCACCGAGCCACAGCGGCACAGCAACCCCCTCCCCTCGCCGGGCCAAGCTTGGCGGTGTGGTGGCTCGTCGTAGCCGCCGCTGCTGGAGGAGCTGCTGCTGCCACAGAGGGGGGGGGGACCTGTGGCGCCCCCAGGACTAAGATTGTCTCCGGAGGAGGATCTGCTCCTCCGGACGCCTACCTCGTCGTCCTCTTCGTCATCGGCCTCGGGACAGCACCCAAGGCGCCTTCCTTCCTCCAATATGACCCTGACAAACAGCGTGGAGGTGCCATCGTACCTGAAGTGGAGCGTACACTTCCCCTGCAGCCGGCGCGTGCGTGCAAACGATTGCCAGCCGCGCTCCAGGAACACGTCGGCCGAGCGAGCCACATCAACCTCCACCCAGGACGCACCGCTGCAGCAACCGTCAGTCTACAGCCAGACGTTGTCGGGGCCTTCGGCCGATGGCACGTTGCCGAACGAGCGGGGAAGCCGGAGCCACGAGCCACCAGGCTTCTCCGCCCACACCACGAACGCCGACGATACGTCGAAGGAGTAGAGCTGCGGGCGCGGAGGACGCGCGACCGGCACGCGCCGCCTCGCGCCTCCTCTCCCGCCACGGCCACGACCACCTTCACCGCGGGAAGACGCACCGCGCCTCTCACCAACGTCCGCGCCAGGACTCAGAAGGCCGTGCCCGCTTCCTCAAGGAGTCGTTGTGGGCGCGGCGGCATGCTTGCAGGGACGCCCAGGGCCCCTCTTCGGCGGCAGCAGGGCCAGATCCTTCGGGGCCTTCCCTTTCTCCGTGGCGGACGGCTTCCTCGGCGGCGCCATGGAGATCTCGCAGCAAGAGGGAGAACGGGGAACAAGCCAGGAGGAAGACGGCGCCGGCTTGAAGATGGCTTGGGGGCTCCTCCCCCTAGTCCTATTTATAGGACAGAGGAGCCCAACCACCAGTCATTGGCATCGCAGCCATAACAGCCCCGTCCTCTGCGCCAGGGAGTTGTGAAGTCACACGATTACCAAGACTGCTTGGGGAGCAGAGTCGCCACGTCCCATCCAACCGTCACGCGCCAGCCTGGCCCGTAGCCTTTGGGGCCCGCGGCGCTTCGTCCTCAACTAAGGCTTCGCCTCGAAGCCAACTCCGCGCGCGCCTTGGGCCCGGGGGCTACTATCGGCGTCCTGGGAACCAGGGTACCCAGACTTGCCTATCTGCGGGCCGCAGCGCGCTCCTGTCGTGGCCTGGTACGGCCCAGCTGATCAACCAGTTGCTCAAGACCCTCACGAGGGGGCTAGACCTTGCGAGGAGAACAATGTCAAGACCCCCTCAGGAGCGGCCTCGCCAAGGTGCTCCGGAGGGACGGACAATCCAAGGCCAAGCTTGCCTCAGGAGGAGGCAGTGATGCAAGCAATGAAGCACTGCGCTAGTGGGTGCCAGCGCCCGCCAACGGCGCAGTTGCCGTTTCGATGCAAAGGAGGCAGCACAGACGCAGGTTCCCGAGGAGCGGCACAAAGGTTTCCCCATTGGTGCAACAAGACGGAAGACCGCACGCATGACAGGGAGGATTTCACCGCCAAGCCCACCACCGCGTCACTGCCTGATCCTTTTGCAGGCGAAGAATGCTTTTGTCAGGGTAGGAACGTCCTTGTGTTCCCACTCGAAGTGGCCATTGTGGGATCCCTTCCCGCCTAAAAATTTCGGGGGAAGAGGACCCTGGCCGCCTATATAAGTAGCTAGGACCCCCATCATAGAGGGAGGGATCCATAACTCTGCCACCACACAAAGGAGCAAGAACTCTTGCCTCTCGACCCTCCTAAGTTCTCCTCCTAAGCCCAGGAACCACTGTACTAGTTCATATTCTAGCCCTCCTGAGGCCAATCCACCAAAGCAGGAAGTAGGGTTTTACACCACAAGGTGGCCTGAACCTGGGTAAACTCTCGCATGCTTCACTTGTTGTTTGCTTGAATCTCTTCACGGGGCGAGGCCGAGACGCTAAGTAGACGTGAGCGGGAGAGATCTTCATTCACGCCCCTGTGTTCGAACTTCTTGGGTTTGCGGAGCCCGTAATCCGACAATGTGCCTAATTCAAATTTGAACTACAAGCACATTCTCCAATGCACCAAAGTTGGTTGAAAAATCACATGTGTGTCCTTGGGTGAATTTCTAGGTCCCATGCAAGAGATGGGAATGAATTTCAAACACCAAGGCATTGTTGATTGCCGGCAAAACGTTGAGATACCTGGTTTTTAAATTCTGGTAAATCCAAAACTCGTCTGCTAGGCATGCTATCATGGAGCGGCATCAACATGCCGTGGTGAAAATTTTGTCCCATTTGGTGCAGGTTTGGGTATAAGCTTCTCACAGATCAAAGCTCCTCACAAGAAGCATGATGGTTTCGATAGGGAACGTACCACCTTTGGGGATGGGACGATATCCATTCCCTCTTATTGCTTTCAAAAAATTTCTAGTGTCAACATAGAACAACAGGAGTTTTGTGTTTAATCTGGGAATTTTTCAGGGTTCGTTTGGCCTTTTTGTACACTAACTGGGTTTTCTAGGCATTTTAAGTGCATAATTCGAATTTGAACTACAAGCACATGCTCCAATGCACCAAAGTTGGTTGAAAAATCACATGTCAGTCCTTGGGCGAATTTACAGGTCCCAAGCAAGAGTTGGGAATGAAATTCAGACACCAGGGTACTGTTGATTGCCGGCAAGATGTTGAGATGCCTGGGTTTTAAATTCTAGTAAATCCAAAACTCGTCTGAAATTCATGAAACTTGGCATGCTATCATGGAGCGGCATCAACAGAGTTTTTCAATTTCAGGGTCATTTAGCTCTAAAAAAATTCAGTAAATACATGAAAAATACCAAATGAACTCAGAAAGGGTTGATAATTGATGATGTGGATTCGAATGGTGCATTTTGAACACACGAAAAGTCTAGACTTCAAATTAGTTCAAAAAATGAAATGTCTTTGTAACATATGAGTTTTCGTCCAAAACCCGGATACTTCAAAACAGATTGTCCATTTTGTACACGAAGTGCATCCAGTTTTTGTTGTTACCCTCTCTACTTTTTTGCACATGCTATCGCGATAAGGGGTTGTCAATCCCTTTACGGTCACTTACAAAAGTGAGATATGATAGATATGATAGTTTGATATTTTTGGTATTTTTGGATATAAGAACAGAAAGTAAAAACAACAAAGTAAAGTAGATTGTAGATTGATATGTTGAGAATAGACCCGAGGGCCATAGGTTTCAGTGGTGGCTTCTCTCATGATAGAAGATTTCTACGGTGGGTGAACGAATTATTGTCGAGCAATTGATAGAAAAGCGAATAATTATGAGAATATCTAGGCATGATCATTATATATAGGCATCACGTCCGTGACAAGTAGACCGAAACGATTTTGCATCTACTACTATTACTCCACACATCGACCGCTATCCAGCATGCATCTAGAGTATTAAGTTCATAAGAACAGAGTAACGCTTTAAGCAAGATGACATGATGTAGAGGGATAAACTCAATCAATATGATATTGTGACGCCCGGATAATCAGGCTACAGTAATCCACCGCTAATGGTGCCTTGTCATCGTTTTACTGTTGCTAAGTCCCACGTTAAATCAAACCCGTTCGAATTCAAATTCAAAAAAAATAGTCAAACAATAAAAGTTTTTGAGCGTTAAAACTAAAATGATTCGAGTGTGTCGGTTATCTCATTAGTAATGTAGGTGATGAAACTACACTTGTATAAAATAATTTAATGCACCAAAGTAATTAAAAAAACAGCATTTGAAATAATTAGCAAATACTTCAATTCGATAAATAATTATAAACTAAGTTAAAATAATGTCGGGACATTTTATTTTAGCAGGTTTTGGTAAGTTACTAATTTGGAATTAAGCTTTATAATATTCCAAAGTCATCTGAGATCTAGACTAAAACTAAATAGTAAATAAAATAAACAAAAGGCGAAATAAAAATAAAAGGCAATGCTCCCCCACTGGGCTTCGGCCCAGCTAGCTACCCAGCCGGCCGGCCCAGCCGAACACCCCGCTGCCCACTGGCCTACTATGCCACGACATCCCCCCCACCGACACCACAACCCCCCTCCCCCGATTTATCTTCTAGATCGGATCGGGAGAGGAGCTCCCGATCCCGATCTGTCGACGCCCCGCTCGCCGGTCGGCCGCCGCCTGGCCGACCACCGTCGCCACCACCTCGCCTCCCTACACCGGTGGGTCGCTCGTGCCAGCCTCGGCCACCTCGGCCCGAGCCACCACCCGCGGTGGCGCCCCCGATTCCGGCAACAGACGCGCCCGTGGCCACCAGGCCATCGCCGAACCGCCGCCCCGCCGTCTCCGGACTGCCACCGCGCCCCCTCGAGCTCGCACGCGCCTCCCCCTGTGAGCCTCGCCTGCCCTCCTTTCTCTCCCCGCCGTCGGATCCCGCCCACGCCGGCGCACCGCCCTTGCCGCACCGTCCCTCGCCGCACCGTCCGCCGCACATGCCCTCTCGCTCCGCGTGCTGCATCGACCACCGATCCCCATGCGCAGTACTGGCCATCGACGCCCCGCCGTGCTTGCCTGCAGCCACTACCGCTGCCTCCCCACCGGCGCCCTCTCCGGCGACCGCTCGCAACGGCCGGCGACCACCCTCCCGCGAACTCCTCTGCTCGTCGTGCCGCCTGCCGTGGTCCACCCTCCCCCGCCGTTGCCTCTCGCTCCACCTGCTCTCCGTGCCTCCGTCCACCGCCGCCGGCCCCTGCGCCAATCGCCGCCGCAGCTCCTGGCCATGGACGACGACCAGCTTCTGTGCGCCCACGCACACAAGCCACGGCCCCGCCTCGCAATCGGGCGGGCTTCGGCCCCCGCCCGGCAACCGCACGCCTCTGCGCACGTAACCGCCCCGCTAGGCCCCCAGGGCCACTGACTAGTGGGGCCCAGCTCCAAAAACACACAAAAAATGTAATAAAATAAATAAATAATAATAATATTATTTTTTATTTATTTATTAGTAAATTAATTAACTTAATTAATCTGATTAATTAAATCTTAGTAACCTAAACAATGAGTTAAACTAATTAACTTTCATTAATTAGTCTTAGTGTATGACAGTAGGCCCCACACGTCAGTTGACTCAGTCAACTGACAGGTTGATTGCTGATGTCGTGCTGGTGTCATGCTGACGTCATAATTGTAATTTAGAATTAAATTAATTCTGTAAATTCTAGAAAATGATTTAAAACTTTAAAAATTAATATAAAATAATCCTTAACTCGGATGAAAATAATTTATATATGAAAGTTGCTCAGAACGACGAGACGAATCCGAATACGCGGTCCGTTCGTCCGCCACACATCACTATCACACCGAACAAGCAACATTCCCCCTCCGTTTCATCTGCCCGAAAATGGCTAACACTGGGAATACCTTCCCGGATGTTTTCCATCCCCGCTAGTATCACTCAGTACCGCGTTAGGTCACACGTAGCACCGCGTTTTTCCATGTATGCTTTGTGTTACAATTGTTTGCTTTATATTTATTGTTTCTTCCCCCTCTTATCTCCGATAGACATCGGGACTGAGACCACTGACGGTGCCACTGTGATCGACTGCGTCGACGAGGACCCCTTCATCTTGCCAGAGCAACCAGGCAAGCCCCCCCTTGATCACCAGATATCACCTATTCTCCTCCCTCTTACTCTTGCATTAGTTTACTAATGTTGTTGATTCGGTAGCTCCTATTCTGTTGCATAGCCTGTCATTGTTGCTACAACTGTTGACACCTTACCTGCCATCCTAATGCTTAGTATAGGATGCTAGTGCTCCATCAGTGGCCCTACATTCTTGTCCGTCTGCCATGCTATACTATCGGGCCGTGGTCACTAGGGTGGTGATCACGGGTATATATATACATACTTTACATGACACATGATGTGACTAAAGTCGGGTCGGCTCATTGAGTACCCGCAAGTGATTCGATGAGGGGGCTGAAAGGACAGGTGGCTCCATCCAGGTAGTGATGGGCCTGAGTTCCTGACGGCCCCCCGAGTGGATCTTTGTGGTGGAGCGATAGGGCAGGTTGAGACATCCAGTGGAGAGGTGGCCTGGCCCTGGTCGTTGTCCGCGGTTATTTCATAATAACATGCTTAACGAGTTTGGATATTTGATCTAAGTCTGGCCATTAGCCTATACGCACTAACCAGCTACGTGGGAATAGTTATGGGCACTCGACATCGTGGTATCAGCCGAAGCCTTCTTGACGTCAGCGACTGAGCGGCGCGCGCCGGGTTGGACCGTGTAAAGCACCTTCCTTAGTAATGGAGGTTGCTAGGTCTGCTCACCGGCCGCGTACGCAACGTGCAGGTGCGCGTTGGGCGATGGGCCCAGACCCCTGCGCGCCTAGGACTTAGACCGGCGTGCTGACCTCTTTGTTGTGCTTAGGTAGGGCTGCGACGTGTTGATCTCCCGAGGCCGGGCATGACCCTGGAAAGTGTGTCCGGCCAAATGGGATCAAGCGTGCTGGGTTGTGCGGTGCACCCCTGCAGGGAAGTTAATCTATTCGAATAGCCGTGTCCCTCGGTAAAAGGACGACCCGGAGTTGTACTCTGACCTCATGACAACTAGAAATGGGTACTTAATAAAACACACCCAGAAAAGTTCCAGATATAACTCGGTGGTTGCTCTCTCACAGGGTGATGTGTGGGAGGATCGCCGGGTAGGATTATGCTATACGATGTTACTTGGTGAACTTACCATCTACTCCCTTCTACTGCTGTAAGACGGAGGCGACGAGAAGCGGGGATACTTGTTACTTTCCAGCTACCCTCATCTTCTGCTGCAAGATGGAGGCTACGACAAGCGTAGTCTTCGATTGGATTAGTTATCCCCCTCTTATTCTGGCATTCTGCAGTTTAGCCCACAGATATTACCCTTTACACATATATCATTGCATATGTAGTGTAGATCCTTGCTTGCCAGTACTTTGGATGAGTACTCACGGTTGCTTTACTCCCCCTTTTCTCTCTCTTCTCGGATGATGCAACCAGATGGTGGAGTCCAGGACCCAGAAGATCCCGAGGATGTTTCTACGTGCAGTTCGGCTTCGAGGAGTAGTTAGGAGGTCCCAGGCAGGAGGCCTGGCATTTTCGATCGTTGCTATATTTGTGCTAGCCTTCTTAAAGCAAACTTGTTTAACATATGTCTGTACTCAGATATTATTGCTTCCGCTGACTTTTGTGTTTTCGAGCTTATGTATTCGAGCCCTCGAGGCCCCTGGCTTCTAATACAAAGCCTGTATTATTTTAATTTGTGTCTAGAGTTGTGTTGTGATATCTTCCAGTGAGTCCCTGATCTTGGTTGTACACATTTGCGTGCATGATTAGTGTGCGGTCAAATCGGGGGCGTCACATATATAAACCCCATCTTTTTATCCTCGATGGCAACAATATTATACGTACCTTGCTGCCCCTACTGTCACTGGGAAAGGACACCGCAAGATTGAACCCAAAGCCAAGCACTTCTCCCATTGCAAGAACTATAGATCTAGTAGGCCAAACCAAACCGATAATTCGAAGACACTTCCAAGGATATTATAATCATACATAAAAGAATTCAGGAAAGAACCAACTATTTCTCATAGATAATCTTGATCATAAACCCACAATTCATCGGATCTTGAAAAACACACCGCAAAAATATTACATCGAATAGATCTCGTCAAAGACCGAGGAGAACTTGGTATTGAGATCCAAAAAGAGAGAAGAAGCCATCTAGGTACTTACTATGGACCCGAAGGTCTATGGTAAACTACTCACAACTCATGCTGAGGCGATGGTGCTGATGTACAAGCACTCCATGGAAGATCCCCCCTTCGGCGAAGCTCCGGAACAGGCCCCAAGATGGGATCTCATGGGAACAGAAGGTTGCGGCGGTGGAATTAGGGTTTTCTCTATTACTTCAATGTTTTCAGGGTACATGGGTATATATAGGAGCAAGGAGGGTATCGGGGGAGCAACATGGGGCCCACGAAGCAGGGGGGCGCGCCCAGGGGGAGGGGCGCACCCCCCACCCTCGTGGACGCCACGTGTGCCCTATTTCGTGGTTCTCAAGTCTCCCGTGAAGATATCGCTCCAAAAATATCTCTCCTGAAGGTTTCATTCCATTTGGATCTCCGTTTGATATTACTTTTCTGTAAAACCCTGAAATAGGCAAAAAACAACAATCTGGACTGAGCCTTGGGTTAATAGGTTAGTCCCAAAAATAATATAAAAGTGTATAATAAAGCCCATTAAACATCCAAAACATCATATATAATAGCATGGAACAATAAAAAATTATAGATACATTGGAGACGTATCAAGCATCCCCAAGCTTACTTCCTGCTCGTCCTCGAGTAGGTAAATGATAAAAACAGAATTTTTGATGTGGAATGCTAACCAACATAATTTTCAATGTAATTCTCTTTATTGTGGCATGAATGTTCAGATCTGAAAGATTCATGACAAAAGTCTATATTGACATAAGAAATAATAATACTTCAAGCATACTAACAAAGCAATCATGTCTTCTCAAAATAACATGGCTAAAGAAAGTTATCCCTACAAAATCATATAGTCTGGCTATGCTCCCTCTTCATCACACAAAATATTCATATCATGCACAACCCCGGTTTCAGCCAAGCACTTGTTTTCATACTCAATTTTTTCAAACCTTTCAACTTTCACGCAGTACATGAGCGTGAGCCATGGACATAGCACTATAGGTGGAATAGAGCGGTGGTTGCGGAGAAGACAAGAAGGAGGAAGATAGTCTCACATCGACTAGGCGCATCAACGGGCTATGGAGATGTCCGTCAATAGATATCAATGTGAGTGAGTAGGGATTGCCATGCAACAGATGCACTAGAGCTAAAAATGTATGAAAGCTCAAAAAAAACTAAGTGGGTGTGCATCCAACTTGCTTGCTCACGAAGACCTAGGGAATTTGAGGAAGCCCATCGTTGGAATATACAAGCCAAGTTCTATAATGAAAATTCCCACTAGTATATGAAAGTGACTAAACATGAGACTCTCTATCATGAAGAACATGGTGCTACTTTGAAGCACAAGTGTGGAAAAAGATAGTAGCATTGTCCCTTTTTTTTTCTTTTTTTTTCTTTTTTCCGTTTTTCCCTTTTTTGGGCCTTTCCTTGTTTTTTTCTTTTTTTTCTTTGGGACAATGCTCTAATAATGATGATCATCACACTTATATTGATTTACAACTCGATACTAGAACAAAGTATGACTCTATATGAATGCCTCCAGCGGTGTACCGGGATGTGCAATGAATCAAGAGTGACATGTATGAAACATTATGCATGGTGGCCTTGCCACAAATATGATGTCAACTACATGATCATGCATGGCAATATGACAATATGAAGCGTGTCATATGGACGGAACGGTGGGAAGTTGCATGGCAATATATCATGGAATGTCTATGGAAATGCCATGATAGGTAGATATGGTGGCTGTTTTGAGGAAGGTATATGGTGGCTATTTTGAGGAAGGTATATAGTGGGTGTACGGTACCGCCGAAAGTTGCGCGGTACAAGAGAGGCTAGCAATGGTGGAAGGGTGAGAGTGCGTATAATCCATGGACTCATCATTAGTCATAAAGAACTCATATACTTATTGCAAAAAGTTACGAGTCATCAAAACAAAGCAATCAACGCATGCTCCTAGGGGGGAGGTTGGTAGGAGTTAACCATCGCGCGCCCCCGACCTCCACACAAAGGATGACACTCTACAAATACCTCATGCTCTAACTTCGTCACATAGCGGTTCACCAAACGTGCATGCTACGGGAATCACAAACTTTAACACAAGTATTTCTCAATTTCATAATAACTCCACTAGCATGACTCTAATATCACTATCCCCATATGTCAAAACAATCATCAAGTATCAAACTTCTCACCATATTCAATGCACTTTGTATGATTTTTTTACTACTTTTATCTTGGATGCCTATCATATTAGGACTAGTTTTATAACCAAAGCACATTACCATGCTGTTCTAAAAGACTCTCAAAAGGATATAAGTGATGCATGAGAGATCAACAGTTTCTACAAAATAAAATCACCATCGTGCTCTAAAAGATATAAGTGAAGCACATAGAGTGTTCTAACAAATTTTAGGCCATATTTATCTCTCTCAAAAAGGTGTGTCCAGCAAGGATGATTGTCGCAAAATAACAAGCAAAGACTCAAATTATACATGACGCTCCAAGTAAAATACATATCATGTGGTGAATAAAAATATAGTCCCGAGTATAGTTACCGATAGATGAAGACGAAAGAGGGGATGCCTTCCCGGGGCATCCCCAAGCTTAGTGTAATGCCCAGTATGAGACTATACCTCCTATGTGTCGAGGCACGACTTAAAGGTATAAGCTCATACTAGAATGATCTCAAGTATGGTATCTTTGCACGAGTCATGTAAAAATAGGGATGAAATTGCAAAAGAGTAGTTGGCTTACACTCGCCACGTCACACAATACATTACATAAGCAATCATCATCCAAATAACATCACAGTCCGACTACGGACGAAAATCCAAATGAAAGATACCAAATAAATAAAGCCACAAGGTCCGAATCGCCCCTAGTAGAAGCCACTACTGATCATTGGGATAGTACACGTAGTATCGCCCACGTTCTTCACCGAAATCCCAGTACAGCTCTGTTCTGTCACCTGTGTAGTTCACCATAGTACCTGCATCTGGTGTGGTGTGGAATCTGTGAGCCACGGAGGACTCAGCAATCCCGTTCCCGGGTAGCAAAACTATCTAAGCCTTGGGTCTGGAACAAGGCTGAAGAAAATAAAGGTTGCAACTGCACTAGCACTAGCTTACGTGTTTAGAGCGAGAAGAGAAGTGCCACGTGCGTCAAAGTGATCACCAAGTGATCCTATCTAAGCACATCAATTATAACCTCACCGTGTTCACTTCCCGAACCCCTTTCGGAAAATGACCGTCACGGTTACTCACGCTGGTAGTGTGTTCTGAACATGGTGTCAAGTTTTCTACAACCGGATATTAACAAATTCCCATCTGCCACATAACAGTGGGCACGGCTTTTGAAAGTTAAAAACCCTGCAGGGGTGTACCAACTTAGACCATCACAAGCTCACGATCTGCGAAGTCGCAACTCCAAGGTGGGAAGACCCGAGTATTCTCGGAATCCCGTGCTCAAGATATTCCGACTAAGGTAAAACTAATCTAGCAAATCCTCCCGGTGTGCCGACACCCTAATAGTAGCCGCGCGTATCTCGTCTCAGGCCACGACCGAATGGGACAAGCTACGGGTGAATACCAAATACCTCGGGTTTCCCCAAGGCGGCCCCGCAGGTTGCCCAGTTTGGACCAACACTCATGTGGAGGACTAGCCCGGGTTGTTGATTAAGAAGAGGGTTTATAACTCCCTATGCAAGTTTTTAGTTGTTAGGCAAATGTAGTACCAATGTTGGGACTTGCTGGAAAAGCTTTAGCGCTAAGCGGGTTATCAAGGGGCCCATAAACCCCAACCGTGTTAGGGACGCATAATCAAGGAACATAACACCGGTTTATACGGTTCCTAGGGCGGCATGAGTGGAACAAAACACCAAGCAAGAGGCTTAGCCTTCCACCCATTACCAATATATAGATGGTTTAGTTTAAGAATTTATATAGTGTGATATCCCAATAATAACTTCAACATGAAGCAAGAATCTTCAAATCTTCTCCTGCAACTAGCAATGCTATAAGAGGGGCTGAGCGAAGCTTACGTAGCCAAACAAAGGTTTGCTAGGTTGGGTGGTTAGAGAGATTCATGGTTACAATAGGAGGCTGACAAGCAAACATGGGCATCGAGGCAATAAGCTAAAGAGCAAGACATATAGCAATAGGCAAAGATAGTAATGATATCTGGGTCAGGTCATCTTGCGTGTCGAGTCGTCGATGGGATCGTAAGACGGCTCCTCGTACCTAACCTCGGTAGTAACCTCGTTCTCGGTCTCGGCTTCCGGCTCTACTCAACATAAGAACACAACATGGCACGAAATCAAACAAGGTGCAATGCACAATCAACATCATGCAAGTATGATGCATTTCATGGCAAGGGAAGAAGCACACAAGAACAACACAAAACCACAAGTTTAAATGAGGCCGGAATCAACATATATCAAATCCGGTAAGTCCTCATATGCATGTTTTGAAATTGGTCCAGATCTGAACAAACCCTAAGTTAAAAGTTGTCAAACAGAAAGTTAACATGCACCATGATGATCTACACGGAATTCTAGTCAAGTTTCATATAAAGTTTGTTTAATTCGGAGCTACGGTCTAGAAGATATGAGCAAAACAAGACAATTATGGCAACGGTGCAAGATGCACCCAAACATCAAGCAAACACACTCCAACCATGTAAACAAGATGATATTATGATTCTACATGAAAAATCACACAAGATTCATATAGGGCACGCTCAAAACGGAGCAACAGTTCAACACATACACACGAAACAAGATACAATGCAAAGCTGAAATTAACAGTCACATAGCAACTTTGGAGCAAGAAATATGTACTCTACAGCACCCAAACATGATGACAATAAGCATGGACATGAAGTGGACATATCCTACAGCAAACAACTCCATTGGAGCAACTCCATAGGAGGCATGGATCAATAGCAACAAGCTACAACAAATTGATCATGCTGTTAAAAACCTGACAGTTATAATTTATAGCAACATGGGAGCAAGAAATAAATAAGCTACAACAACCCATATGAGCAAGTGAGGGCATGTATGAATAGACAATAACATGTACAACAAGGAATGATCATTGGCCACTCCAAAATATGCATGGATTTGACTAGGGCATCAAGCTAACATAGCATCAGGTTATAACAGATTCCAGACTTAGCAGAATTTTCACTAAGTATAAAACAGATATGTTGGCATGGCATGTTTGCAAGCATGTTTAAGTCACCTCAAGGCATTTCATGGAAAGTGGTTTGCACCGCAGCAAAGACCATATGATGGAGATTCTAAAACATATTGACATGTGACATGGGGACAAACACATTAATAGCAACGAGCACTTCAAATCAGCATCTCATAACATGTTTCATAACTTAACAGCCACATGCACTTTTGCAACAGAGATTAACATGGCAATATGAACCCTAACATGAATGCTATAGCAACCATCATGTAGAGCATTTCACAATGAACATTTTGACATATAATTGGCTTCATTTGGATAAACATGCACCAAGTTATAACATCTCAAACATGGCATAAAATTAACAAGTAAAAGCAGTTTATAACAAGTAGCACTCTTGTCACGAAGATTAAGACATCTAGATGATCTCAAACAAGCGTGCCACAATGGAACAAAATGTAGAGCACATCACCACGATCATTTTGACATATCATATGCACAATTTGGACAAGCACACTAAAAGTTACAGCCATGCAAAGATGCAACAAAAATAAGCAAAATCTAGGACTTAGTGAAAAAAATATACCCTAGGGAAAGGGGACGAGGAGATCCCGGGACGGAGGGATTCGGGCGGCGGGCGGAGGCGTTTGGATCGGTGGCGAGGGGATCCCGGGACGGGGCCGTCCGGGGTTATTGCACGCGCCGGGCTCGCGGGTCGGGTCGGGGAGCTCCAGATCCGCCCGGCCCGGTGAAGAGGTAGATTGGGCGCGGCGGCGGCTGTCCTCGCCGGTGAGGGGCGCCGCCTCCGGCGGGGAGGGCGGATCCGGCCGCGGCGCGGCGGATCTGGCCGGTCGGCGGCGGATCCGGTGCGGGGGCCGATGGGCGGAGGAGGCAGCGGCGGGGAGCTCGGGGCCGATGGGCGGAGGAGGCGCGCGGGCTAGCGGGCCCGATCCGGGCCGGCGGGCCTGGACGGTGGGGGGTAGAAGCTGGCGGCGGCGCGACACGTGTCACGGCGGGATTGGTTGGGAGGCGGCGGGCGGACGTGTCAGCGCGCGTCCGGGCGTGTCCGGCGGCGCGGAGGGACGGAAAATTAAGGTTTCGTCCCAAAATGGACGTGGGGGACTAATTTATAGGCATAGGGAGCTAGGAGACTCCAAATGGGGAGCGGTTTTCGGCCACGCGATCACGATTCGACGACCGAGATGATGGGAAGGGTTGTGCTGGGTTTGAGGGCTGTTGTGGAGGGGGTCTTGGGCCTTAAAGAAGAGGTTCTTTTAGCCCACTAGGTTAACCGTTGGAGTACCAAACGAACTCCAAACGCGACGAAACTTGACAGGCGGCCTACATGTACCAAAACAACATCGCACGACAAGTCTCACGTCATTCTGGGAACATTACACAGCCACACACGAAAGAAGGACTCGGAGATGCCACGGGCACGTGTGTGAGCGTCGGAACCCAAAACGGACAACGGGAAGAGACGAGTGGAACCGGGTGCAAGTGACAACACAAACGCAATGCAATGCACATGACAACATGACATGGATGAAATGCACACACGAACACGACAAAACGGAGAAACCCGAAATGAAAGAAGAGCCCATAACGGAATTGATGAAGTCAAAGTTTCATATATTGCCATAATTGGAAAATGTTACATCTGGGGCATTACAAACTCTCCTCTACCACGGAAGATCTCGTCCCGAGATCTAGGACTGGAAGAAGGAAGGGTACTCGGAACAAAGGTGATCTTCTCGTTCCCACGTAGCTTCTCGGTCAGTATGGTGGGACCACTTAACTTTCAAGAACTTGATTGACTTGTTGCGGGTCTTGCGCTCGGTTTCTTCAAGAATAGCAACGGGGTGCTCACGGTAAGACAAGTCTTCTTGAAGATCAATATCCTCAAACGAAATGGTGCGTTCAGGTGTCTTGAAGCACTTGCGGAGTTGAGACACGTTAAACACATCATGAACATTTGCAAAGTTGGATGGAAGCTCGAGTTGATAGGCTAGATCACCTCTTTTGCCAAGGTTCTTGAAAGGGCCCATGTATCTAGGAGCAAGCTTTCCTTTGATACCGAATCTTTGGGTGCCTTTCATAGGAGAAACACGGAGGTAGACATGGTCTCCAATGTCGAAAGCCAAATCACGATGCTTGCCGCAATAGTAGCTCTTTTGACGCGACTGAGCGGCCTTGAGATTCTCACATATGACTTTGCACATTTCTTCGGCTTCTGAGATCAAGTCATTGCCAAGAAGTTTACGTTCACCAGTCTCGGACCAGTTGAGAGGGGTACGACACTTTCTGCCATAGAGGATTTCAAATGGAGCTTTGCCGGCACTTGCTTGGAAACTGTTGTTGTAAGAGAACTCGGCAAATGGAAGGCAATCTTCCCACTTCATGCCAAAAGAGATGACACAAGCTCTGAGCATGTCTTCGAGGATCTGGTTCACTCTTTCGACTTGACCACTAGTCTGAGGGTGAAACGAAGTGCTGAAATGGATCTTAGTGCCCATGGCTGACTGAAAGGAGTCCCAGAACTTGGATGTGAACAAACTTCCACGGTCTGAGGAGATAACTTGAGGAATGCCATGTAACGACACAATTCTGGAAGTGTACAACTCTGCCAGCTGAGCTGCATTGATGGATTCTTTGACTGGAAGGAAGTGAGCTACTTTGGTTAGCTTGTCAATCACAACAAAGATAGCATCGTTCCCCTTCTTGGACTTGGGAAACCCAGTGACGAAATCCATTTCAATGTGGTCGAATTTCCACTCGGGGGTAGGAAGAGGTTGGAGGAGACCAGCTGGACGTTGATGCTCTGCCTTCACTCTTCTGCGGACATCACATTCATTCACGAATTGGGCAATCTCCCTTGTCATGCGAGTCCACCAGTACGATTTCTTGAGGTTTTGGTGCATCTTGGAACTTCCAGGATGAATCGAGAGGAGGGAGTCATGTGCTTCGTTCATTATGAGCTTCCTGAGATCACCCTTGGGAACCACAAGTCTGTCCTCAAAGAACAAGGTGTCTTTCTCATCAACGTGATAGCACTTGTATTTGGGAGTACCCTTTGCAATATCATGTTTCACTTTCTGTACCATAGCATCACTGAGCTGGACCTCACGGATTTGATCTTCCAAGGTAGGAGCAACTTGAAGATTTGCAAGAAAGCCTTGCAGAATAATTTGGAGGTTGAGCTTCCTGAAAGACTCACAAAGCTCAGGCTGAAACGGCTTGATAAGGAGACTGTTGCAATATGCCTTTCTACTCAAGGCATCTGCAATGACATTGGCCTTGCCAGGTGTGTATTCGATGCTTGGATCATACTCTTGGATCATCTCAACCCAACGAGTCTGGCGAAGGTTCAGGTTCGGCTGTGTGAAGATGTACTTCAAGCTCTTGTGATCGGTGAAGATGTCCACTTTTCTGCCCAATAGAAGGTGTCTCCACGTGATCAAGGCATGTACCACTTCTGCTAGCTCCAGATCATGTGTCGGGTAGTTCTTCTCAGTTGGCTTCAATTGACGAGAAGTGTATGCCACAATTTTATTGTATTGCATTAGAACACCACCAAGTCCTTGAAGAGAAGCATGACAAAATACTTCGTAGGGCTTGGACTCATCCGGAGGAGTAAGAACCGGAGCAGAGATGAGCTTTTCTTTGAGTGTTTTGAATGCCACATCACAATCCGGAGACCAGTTGTACTTGACATTCTTCTGCAGCAAGTTGGAGAGAGGCTTGGCAATCTTGGAGAAATTCTCAACAAACCTTCTGCAATAGCTAGCGAGACCAAGGAAGCTTCGGAGTTGCTTGACGTTCTGCGGGGGTTACCCGTTGACAATCGCTTCAACTTTCTCGGGGTTGATAGCAATACCCTCAGCAGAGATGATATGGCCAAGATATAAGACCTTATCGAGCCAGAATTCACATTTAGAGAATTTCGCATAGAACTTGTGTTCACGGTGTCTGTCGAGAACCAAACGGAGGTGCTTGGCATGGTCTTCTTCATTCTTGGAGAATACCAAGATGTCATCCAGATAGACAAGAACGAATTCGTTGGTGCAGGGGTTGAATATGTAGTGCATCATCCTCGAGAAGGTGGGTGGAGCATTTGCGAGGCCAAAAGACATGACTGTGTATTCATAGGAGCCGTAGCTTGTTCTGAATGCAGTCTTGTGAATATCTTCTTCACGGATACGGATCTGGCGATAACCCATCCGGAGATCGAGCTTTGAGAACACTTTTGCTCCTTTGAGCTGCTCGAACAATTCATTGATGTTGGGGAGCGGATACTTGTTCTTTATTGTCTTCTTGTTCAATGGCCGGCAATCAACGCAAAGGCGCTCCGTGCCATCCTTCTTCTTGACAAATAGAACACCACAGCCCCAAGGAGAAGTGCTAGGCCTGATTAGACCCATACGCTCTTGCTCATCGAGTTGTCTCTTCAGCTCCTTCAACTCTTCAGGGGAAAGCTTGTACGGACGTCGGCAAGCTGGCTCGGTACCGGGCTCGAGTTCAATGATGAATTCAAGTTGACGATGTGGAGGCATGCCTGGAAGCTCTTCAGGGAAAACATCTTCATATTCATTGACCACCGGAATTGGAGAGATGGCATTAATCTCGCCCTTGTCATTGAGAGAGAACAGCCTGATTGTGTTATCTCAAGAGGCGAAGATAATCACGTCTTCATCAGGATGAGTAAGCTTGACTTCCTTATTTGCACAATCAATGTGAGCATCATGCTGGGAAAGCCAATCCATCCCAAGAATAAGATCAATGTCGGAGTTGCCGAGAACAACCGGAGAAGCCAGAAAGCGGTAATCACCCATGTCTGGAGTTGACGTTCATGTTCTTTTCCTTCCATTTCAGTCGGAGTGCTGTCCGAATTCTGTCATTCTTATTCCTTGGCTATACCGTTGTGGTTTCATATTCTTTTGGTTCGTAAGCTCTTAATTCTTGTCTTTCTACCTACAAGGCTCTGGTTATGTTCCTTGTTCCTCCATTTTACCGGAGTGCTCTTAACTTCGTTCATCTCCGTTGCATTCTTCTTTCACTATTGTTCAACCTCTCAAGGGTCCTTGGTTTCACTCGTCTGTCAAAGAAGCAACTTTGTTTTACCTCTTCCTCTTCCGTTTTTACCCGGTGATATCTCTAGGATCTCGGGTCGAGATCCTCTGTTAGTGTGGGAGAGTTGTGACGCCCGAGACCGACGTCCCAGAAGATTCCAGAAGCTTCCAGAAGATTCCAGATGTTCCGGGTTGCCCGGGTGTTCCTTTTGTGCTTGTGTTTTTATTTTGCATTGCATCATGTCATCATGCCATCATGTCATATTTTATTTTTGCATCTCAACTTAAATAATCCGTGTGGGCCTTCGGTCCATTTAATTCGAGGGAAGAATGTCTTCTCTTTAAAACATATCATCCCAATATATTAGGGAGCTATATTAATAAATATTCCATTGTTGGAATTCACCGTAACACACTTGCAAATTCCCCATGTTTATTTCACTTCGAGTTTCCTTCAAAACCCTCCCTATAATTCTTTTCCGTTGTTTCGAGGATCCTCAAAAACCCTCCTTCTATTTTATTTAAATCCCTGACATTTTTGTGAGTCCGGGAATTTTATCCTCTTGCCCTAACTCTTTTCCAGCACCTCCCTTCTTTTCTTTTTGTTGTTGTTTTCTGTTTTTTAGTAAAACTGCAGCAGTTTTAAAAAAATCCAGCAGCCTCTAGGCCTCTTGGGCCTCCTGCCCAGCCCAGGCCGCACCTCTTCTCTTGGGCCTCCAACCCATCTCCCATCTCCTTCTGGCCCAACCAGCCTCCAGCCCATCTCCCCCGCAACCCTAGCTCAGGGAGCGCTCTCCCCTCGCTCCCCCTGTGCGCCGCCACCCCGTAGCGACCGAACCCCCTCGACCCCGCTCCTCACCCTCGTTCTCCCGATCCCCTTCCTCGCTCCCAGTCCCCTCGACCCGATCTCCCCGAGTCCCTCGTTCTCACCCCTCCTCCCTCCTCACCTCGAGGATCCCCAGCGCCCGGCTAGGGCCACGTAGCCCCGTGCGGCGCCTCGAGCCAGGCAGGCGAGCCAGGCTCCGCCCTCCCTCGCGAGCTCACCTCTGCGCCCCGTCCCGGCCACGTTCGTCCAGGCAGCGCCGTGGCCAGGCCCGGGCCAGTGCCCAGCAACGTTCCTCGCGCGGCGCCCCGTCCAGCATCCGAGCCCCCGCAGCGCCCGTCCCCGAGTACTCCTCCCGCCGGCGTCCTTCTCCTCCAGCTCGCCGCGGCCAGCTCCGCAGCACCTCCGCGCCGGGCCGCAGCGGCCGGATCCCGCAGCGCCCGATGCGCCCCGACGCCCGTGCTGCTCCCTCCGTTCGCCGCCTCCGTCGCCGGTCTCCTCCAACCCCGAGGGCTTCTTCAGCGCCTCCTCTCAAGCCGCCTCTGCCTCGGGAGCATCCCGGCTCCCTCGTCCGTGCAGCCTTGTTTTGCTGCTGTTGTTTTTTTTTTGTTTTTTTTGTTTTGTTGTTGTGTGTGTTGCCCGTGCTGTAATTTTTGGACAGATGACACCGAGTACCTCTACATGACCCGGCAAGTACCCCTACGACCAAGTACCTCGACGAACCGAACGTCTACGGAAAAACAAGCTCGTGAACACCTCCGGGAACAAGTACCGCGACCGACTCGTCAAGTACCTCTTCGGATGCGTCAAGTTCCACTACTTCCGCTACGAACGCCGACCGCGACAAGTACCACTACCGTCGCCCGGAAACGAGGAATTCGCCAAGTACCACGACACGATGACGTGAACCACTACTTCCTCTACGAGTTGCGAGAACGACTACTTCCCTCTACGACCGTGTACATCTACTTCCACTACGACCTCGGACCCCTTCGAGAACGATGGTTCCGAAGGTATAACCCCGTGGATGACCCGTGTGATGCATGCTTGTTGTGTTGTATGAAATGTTTCCCGTGTGAGCTCCGTGTCCGTTTCGTCCCTTTTGTTGTTCCTCGGTTGCCTCGCCACCGACTCGTGGGAACCCGGTAACGGGATCACCCCATCATCTCGTTTGACTCGCTCACGCCACCTCTTACCTTTTGCACCGGTCTCTCGCCGAGTTACCGGAACCGAAATGTTGCGTTGCATCATTTTCGGATCGTTGCCGTGGCCCCTTTGCTCCCACCACGGTGGCAATGCTTCACATCTCTTTTAAGTCAACCTTTTAATAAAACTTGCATAAACTTGTTCATGTCATCCGCATCATGATAACAACATTATATGGTTAAGTGTTGTTTGCTTATAATTATTAAACATGCTCATGGGGATTTTCCGGATATGTTGTTGTTATTCTCCGGCCTCATTTAAAATGTCTTAATAGTGTAGTTTTATTTTGCTTCACCTCTTGCCATGTTAAAAACATTTAATCTTGTCTTGTAAATAACGAGAGTCAACTAAATAATTAAATGTGGTGTTTCGTCAATATGCAACTCGTTGCATATTGATCTCCACTTAACTTGTAGTATTTGTTTGTGCACTTTGCCATGCCATGCATAATTAAACCGGACATGCATCATGCTTGCTTGTGCATCGTATGCCATGTTTATGATGTGTGTGTTCACCGTGTTGTTTGTTTCTTTCCGGTTTGCTTCTCTTGATAGCTTCGGTTTCGTTCCGGAGTTGTGAGGCTTCTTCTTCGTCTTCTTCTTGGATCCGTTCTTCTCCCTTGTGGAATCCCAGGCAAGATGACCGAACCCGGATACCATTACTATCTTTGCCTATTGCTAGTAGTTCCGCTCTATAGTTTTGCCTCGATGCCCATGTCTTTCTTGTCAGCCTCCTACTTGTAACCGTTGCCATGTTTAACCACCCTACATACGCAAACCGTTGCTTGGCTAAGTACGCTTCGCTCAGCCCCTCTTATAGCATTGTTAGTTGCAGGTGAAGATCGAAGATGCTTGCTTCATGTTGAAGTTTGGTTGGGTTATATCACACTATATAAATGCTTAAAAATGAAATCATCTATATACTGGCAGGGTGGAAGGCTAAGCCTTTTGCTTGGTGTTTTGTTCCACTCATGCCGTTAGGAACCGTATAAACCGGTGTTATGTTCCTTGATTTTGCGTTCCTAACACGGTTGGGGTGTATGGGACCCCCTTGATAAACCGCTAAGTGCTAAGTCTTTTCCAGCAAGTCCCAACATTTGGTACTATTTGCCTCATAATAACAACTTAATTAATTAATTAAATTTGCATAGGGGGTCGCTCCCTCGAGGATCCTTTATATCTACATAGCAGGGGGGGCCAGTGCCGATGGTGTTGGTCCCAAACGGGGAGCCTGCGGGAACCGCCTTGGGGCAACCCGAGGTATTTGGGTCCTGTAGCTTCACCCATCCGGTCGTGTCCTGAGACCTAGATACGCGCGGCTACTATCAGGGTGTCGACACGCCGGGAGGATTTGCTGGATTAGCCTTACCTTAGTTCGGTTTAACTTGAGCACGGGATTCCGAGAATACTCGGGTCTTCCCAACTATGGAGTTGCGACTCCGCGGATCGTGGGCTTGTGATGGGCCAAGTTGGAACACCCCTGCAGGGTTTGAACTTTCGAAAGCCGTGCCCGCGGTTATGTGGCAGATGGGAGCTTGTTAATTCCGGTTGTAGATAACTTGACACAAAGTTTCAATACACTACCAGCGTGTGTACCGTGACTGTCAATTTCCGAATAGGGATTCGGGAGTTGAACACGGTGGGGTTATGTTTGACCGGCTTTAGCTAGGATCACTTCGTGATCATCTTTCGACCGATGCTCTCCTCTTCTCGCTCTCTTTTGCGTAAGTTAGTGCTAGTTGCTGCTGCAGACTCTTGTTTGTTCCTTCACCTCATATTCTTTCTTCAGCCTTATCCTCACCCAAGGCTTAAATAGTCTTGTTACCCGGGAACGGGATTGCTGAGTCCTCTGTGGCTCACAGTTACTTCACCACACCAGATGCAGGTTCAGCCGAGTTTGATGCAGGAGCTGGTTCAAGTTCTTCACCAGGAGCTTGTTGAAGAGTTTGACCGTTTGCTTGTGACGTTTCGATGTTCAGTAGTGGTTTCTACTAGGATTCGATCTTGGCCTGTGGCTTTATGTTGTTTTGGTATCTTTCTTTTGGATCTTCACCCGTAGTCGGGTTGTGATGTTTTGAATGATGTATTGCTTATGTATTGTATTGTGTGAAGTGGCGAGTGTAAGCCAACTATCTCCTTTTGCAATTTAATCCCTCTTTTACATGAGTTGTGCAAAGATACCAAACTTGAGATCATTCTAGGATGGACTTATGCCTTTAAGTCGTGCCTCGACACGTAGGAGGTATAACTCCATCCTGGGCATTACAAGTTGGTATTCAGAGCCTTCTCCGACCTAGAAGCCCCCACTGATTGATCGAATCGTTGACGGTTGAGTCTAGGCACACACTGAAAATATTTTGAGTCCTATATTATATCGGAGAGTAGGATTTCTTTGCTTCTCATCCCCTTTCTCTCTGGTGAGGACTCCTGACGATTACTCTTTTCTCTTCTACTTTCAAAAAATTGTACCAAATTTTTTTTTAGGATCCCGCGAGTATTCTGGGATTGTTTCGATGTTCTTGTGACAAGGATATTGTTCTCGATGCCTCCTGTTCCCGAGGAGTTGAGCTTCGGGGTATCATTGTAACAAGCATATCGCGACAGTACTAAATACTTAAGACGGCCAACATCGATAATCTCTCCTATACGGCCAGTGGCAAGATAACCCCGACATCACCCAGTACTGGGGAGGTAGTTCGAGAGTATTGCCATAGCTTGTTATAGTGGATGCGTTTTCGAAGGTCCGAGGTAAACAGTTTCCGAGAAAGACTGGTTATGTGTTGAAGGATGGATACACCTGGATGTAGGTTTAGAGTTGATTGCGCGGTGCTTCCCGTGTATCCCCAACACCTGATTGCATAACTGGAAACTTTCGGAAATCTATAGGTGGGTTCATCAAGTAGTTCTAGGCATTCTTCCAACGGTTGCTCGATATGAAGTTCGGGGTTCTACATTGAGTGAAGTGGTTTTATGGACTTGTTCTGATCGGGAGTTGCATCTTAAAGGGTCCTTGGCTATGCTGATCCGGGGATTGCAAAACCCTTTTGTAACATGTTCCATGAGCTTTCAGCACGAAGATGTCGAACGAAGCTTCTATCTTGTATTTGTTCTATCTGATCCTTGTTCCTTTTTATTTACCTTTTGCTCTCCAAGTGGCTTCTCGACAAGTTGATGTACCCGCGGAATTCATTCGTTCAATTCTTTGCTCGGATGATATTGTGAAGATTAGGCTGTTGCATATCTATCCTTTGTTTCGTTTTGATTCTGGTATTCGAGTTGCTTCGATGTCAAGTGTTGATTCCATACCTTTCCTAATCGATATTCTCATATTTCTATGGGAGTGCTAATTCTTCTTGATCATCAAGATGGTCATGTTAATTCTTTTCAACCGGTGTCCATTTTATTCATCCCAAGTTGTCTTGTTTTTCCCCACCCTCCCTCCCTTCTTTTCTTTATGGAGCAAGAATTCTTAAATGAAATATCCATTTTATTCTTGTGAGGTTTCTTCATTTTTTTCCTTCAATGTTCTTATCCGGTGTTTTCTCAAGAAGATGCTCAAGAGCTCCAAGTTCATCATTCTCCGTTCTCGTTTTCTTCTCTGGTGGATGTAATTCAAGATTTTGGTGTTGATCTTATCCTTTTTCCTCTTTTCACAATGCTTTCTTATTCCGGTGCACCATTTAATCATTCTCCTCTTGTTATTCATATCCGGAGTGCTGAAGATTCATAATTCCATTCTTTATCCGTTCAAATTATTTTGAGCATTGTTATCTTATTCAAGCCTTTTTAATTCAACCGGTGCAATATCTCTTAAGCAATCTTTTCAACGGTGATTTCTTTGAGTGGGCCCTAACCCACAGGTCTTTTTCAGGATCTTACCTAACTCTTCCAATTTTTCCGGAGTTATACTCAAATTCTTTTCAAGTGTGACGTAAGAATGATCCCCATCAGTCACATGCCTTCTCCAAGATCGCTTCAAATTCTTTTTATCATTGGTTCAACCTTTTAATTCTTCATCCGGAGTGCCTCAACAATTCTTCATGGCATTTCTCGTCTTCATTCTCAGCATTTGGAGACCGGAGAAGTGTTTCTCTTAAATTTTAACCCGTTCTCTCAAGAGTTGTGGTTCTAGCTTCATGCCATCCTCATAATTGTTTTCGATTGTGGGAATTGTTTTCATGCCCCTTCAGAGCAATTCTTGAATTCTTTTCTTTGTGATCCTCCGAAGGCCATCATTTCAGAAGATTTCTTCGTTCTCAGTTTTCAACCTCGTCCTCCAAATATTCTTCTTTGATGCCTCTTCGTTCGTCTCCATATTCTTACGGTGGTTCTTTCAAGTTTACTCTTCCTTGTTATCGTTTTAATTCATTCGTTCTTTTCATAACCCTACCGGTGGTTCGTTGAAGTTTTACCCAAGCTTGTGCTAGTTCTCTCTTAATCCTTTCAAATGAGAATAAGTAGTATGCCAAATCCTTGGTTCTCATCAATTTAAATTGGTGAAGGAGATGCATGACATAATTCTTATTCTTATTCCTTCAAGGTGATTTAATTCTTTTGTTTGGAGCTTGTTCATCATATCATATCCTTGGTTCTAAGTTGTCCATCTTGTTTTCCGGAGCTTCAAGTTATTTCGATTATATCATTTCAAAGCTCCATCTAATTCATCGCAGGCCTTGAATCTTATTCTTTTCATCTTTCACTTCTCATCCTTTGTTTACCGGAGTTCTTCATTGTGGTTCATCATCATTTAATTCATCCTTGAAGTCTTCATCAAGATTCTTGTTGGAGCTCAAGCTTTCTTCATCATGCTTTCCTATTGCAATCCGTTCTACCTTGTCTTGTCAGATGGTGTTATGTCATTCTTGACAATTCCTTCATATTTCATGATTCACAAGTTGTCAAGAATGAGTTATTTAAAACCATCATTTTCCTTGTTCAGGAGATCTTTTCAACCCTTCTATTTATTTATTGGAGTTATCTTGGGTTGTATTTCACCTAAAAGCTTTTCCCTAAGGTTTTTGCTATTATGGTGCTTGTAAATGACCCAAGTTCTTCATTTATCATTCCGGTGAGATAAGTTTATCGTCTCCTTGTTGATCTCAATCCAAGCAATTTGTTTCAGTTAGTGGCCGGTTGTCACCTCATAACCTTGAGATGTTTTCCATAAGCCCACATCAACCTTATTTGTTTCGTTGTTGATTTTTCCAACAACTCCGTTCAACCCTTCTTCGTAAGGTTGATCTTTCAATTCATTTGTCGGAGAAATTGTTTTTTTCTTCTCCATTCTTTTCTTTCGTTGACCTATATGCTATTCTGTCATTCCGGAGGCTTTGTGATGTTGCTCTCTCCAAACCATCATCTTGTTTTCTTTTCAAGATCATGTTCTTTCCCTTGCTTATCATTTAACCGGAGTGTTGTATTCTTAATTCTAGTTCCCTCATCTTTTCATGTTTTGCCTGTCTCTTAACCGGAGTGCTGTCTGAATCTTTCTTACCACTTGGGCCATTCTTTCAATTGTTTCAGAAGCTATATGTTGTTCATTTCATCAAGTATCTTCCCAACTAGGCAAGTTCATGTTCTTTTCCTTCCATTTCAGTCGGAGTGCTGTCCGAATTCTGTCATTCTTATTCCTTGGCTATACCGTTGTGGTTTCATATTCTTTTGGTTCGTAAGCTCTTAATTCTTGTCTTTCTACCTACAAGGCTCTGGTTATGTTCCTTGTTCCTCCATTTTACCGGAGTGCTCTTAACTTCGTTCATCTCCGTTGCATTCTTCTTTCACTATTGTTCAACCTCTCAAGGGTCCTTGGTTTCACTCGTCTGTCAAAGAAGCAACTTTGTTTTACCTCTTCCTCTTCCGTTTTTACCCGGTGATATCTCTAGGATCTCGGGTCGAGATCCTCTGTTAGTGTGGGAGAGTTGTGACGCCCGAGACCGACGTCCCAGAAGATTCCAGAAGCTTCCAGATGTTCCGGGTTGCCCGGGTGTTCCTTTTGTGCTTGTGTTTTTATTTTGCATTGCATCATGTCATCATGCCATCATGTCATATTTTATTTTTGCATCTCAACTTAAATAATCCGTGTGGGCCTTCGGTCCATTTAATTCGAGGGAAGAATGTCTTCTCTTTAAAACATATCATCCCAATATATTAGGGAGCTATATTAATAAATATTCCATTGTTGGAATTCACCGTAACACACTTGCAAATTCCCCATGTTTATTTCACTTCGAGTTTCCTTCAAAACCCTCCCTATAATTCTTTTCCGTTGTTTCGAGGATCCTCAAAAACCCTCCTTCTATTTTATTTAAATCCCTGACATTTTTGTGAGTCCGGGAATTTTATCCTCTTGCCCTAACTCTTTTCCAGCACCTCCCTTCTTTTCTTTTTGTTGTTGTTTTCTGTTTTTTAGTAAAACTGCAGCAGTTTTAAAAAAATCCAGCAGCCTCTAGGCCTCTTGGGCCTCCTGCCCAGCCCAGGCCGCACCTCTTCTCTTGGGCCTCCAACCCATCTCCCATCTCCTTCTGGCCCAACCAGCCTCCAGCCCATCTCCCCCGCAACCCTAGCTCAGGGAGCGCTCTCCCCTCGCTCCCCCTGTGCGCCGCCACCCCGTAGCGACCGAACCCCCTCGACCCCGCTCCTCACCCTCGTTCTCCCGATCCCCTTCCTCGCTCCCAGTCCCCTCGACCCGATCTCCCCGAGTCCCTCGTTCTCACCCCTCCTCCCTCCTCACCTCGAGGATCCCCAGCGCCCGGCTAGGGCCACGTAGCCCCGTGCGGCGCCTCGAGCCAGGCAGGCGAGCCAGGCTCCGCCCTCCCTCGCGAGCTCACCTCTGCGCCCCGTCCCGGCCACGTTCGTCCAGGCAGCGCCGTGGCCAGGCCCGGGCCAGTGCCCAGCAACGTTCCTCGCGCGGCGCCCCGTCCAGCATCCGAGCCCCCGCAGCGCCCGTCCCCGAGTACTCCTCCCGCCGGCGTCCTTCTCCTCCAGCTCGCCGCGGCCAGCTCCGCAGCACCTCCGCGCCGGGCCGCAGCGGCCGGATCCCGCAGCGCCCGATGCGCCCCGACGCCTGTGCTGCTCCCTCCGTTCGCCGCCTCCGTCGCCGGTCTCCTCCAACCCCGAGGGCTTCTTCAGCGCCTCCTCTCAAGCCGCCTCTGCCTCGGGAGCATCCCGGCTCCCTCGTCCGTGCAGCCTTGTTTTGCTGCTGTTGTTTTTGTTTTTTTGTTTTTTTTGTTTTGTTGTTGTGTGTGTTGCCCGTGCTGTAATTTTTGGATAGATGACACCGAGTACCTCTACATGACCCGGCAAGTACCCCTACGACCAAGTACCTCGACGAACCGAACGTCTACGGAAAAACAAGCTCGTGAACACCTCCGGGAACAAGTACCGCGACCGACTCGTCAAGTACCTCTTCGGATGCGTCAAGTTCCACTACTTCCGCTACGAACGCCGACCGCGACAAGTACCACTACCGTCGCCCGGAAACGAGGAATTCGCCAAGTACCACGACATGATGACGTGAACCACTACTTCCTCTACGAGTTGCGAGAACGACTACTTCCCTCTACGACCGTGTACATCTACTTCCACTACGACCTCGAACCCCTCCGAGAACGATGGTTCCGAAGGTATAACCCCGTGGATGACCCGTGTGATGCATGCTTGTTGTGTTGTATGAAATGTTTCCCGTGTGAGCTCCGTGTCCGTTTCGTCCCTTTTGTTGTTCCTCGGTTGCCTCGCCACCGACTCGTGGGAACCCGGTAACGGGATCACCCCATCATCTCGTTTGACTCGCTCACGCCACCTCTTACCTTTTGCACCGGTCTCTCGCCGAGTTACCGGAACCGAAATGTTGCGTTGCATCATTTTCGGATCGTTGCCGTGGCCCCTTTGCTCCCACCACGGTGGCAATGCTTCACATCTCTTTTAAGTCAACCTTTTAATAAAACTTGCATAAACTTGTTCATGTCATCCGCATCATGATAACAACATTATATGGTTAAGTGTTGTTTGCTTATAATTATTAAACATGCTCATGGGGATTTTCCGGATATGTTGTTGTTATTCTCCGGCCTCATTTAAAATGTCTTAATAGTGTAGTTTTATTTTGCTTCACCTCTTGCCATGTTAAAAACATTTAATCTTGTCTTGTAAATAACGAGAGTCAACTAAATAATTAAATGTGGTGTTTCGTCAATATGCAACTCGTTGCATATTGATCTCCACTTAACTTGTAGTATTTGTTTGTGCACTTTGCCATGCCATGCATAATTAAACCGGACATGCATCATGCTTGCTTGTGCATCGTATGCCATGTTTATGATGTGTGTGTTCACCGTGTTGTTTGTTTCTTTCCGGTTTGCTTCTCTTGATAGCTTCGGTTTCGTTCCGGAGTTGTGAGGCTTCTTCTTCGTCTTCTTCTTGGATCCGTTCTTCTCCCTTGTGGAATCCCAGGCAAGATGACCGAACCCGGATACCATTACTATCTTTGCCTATTGCTAGTAGTTCCGCTCTATAGTTTGCCTCGATGCCCATGTCTTTCTTGTCAGCCTCCTACTTGTAACCGTTGCCATGTTTAACCACCCTACCTACGCAAACCGTTGCTTGGCTAAGTACGCTTCGCTCAGCCCCTCTTATAGCATTGTTAGTTGCAGGTGAAGATCGAAGATGCTTGCTTCATGTTGAAGTTTGGTTGGGTTATATCACACTATATAAATGCTTAAAAATGAAATCATCTATATACTGGCAGGGTGGAAGGCTAAGCCTTTTGCTTGGTGTTTTGTTCCACTCATGCCGTTAGGAACCGTATAAACCGGTGTTATGTTCCTTGATTTTGCGTTCCTAACACGGTTGGGGTGTATGGGACCCCCTTGATAAACCGCTAAGTGCTAAGTCTTTTCCAGCAAGTCCCAACATTTGGTACTATTTGCCTCATAATAACAACTTAATTAATTAATTAAATTTGCATAGGGGGTCGCTCCCTCGAGGATCCTTTATATCTACATAGCAGGGGGGGCCAGTGCCGATGGTGTTGGTCCCAAACGGGGAGCCTGCGGGAACCGCCTTGGGGCAACCCGAGGTA
Organism: Secale cereale; assembly: GCA_902687465.1. Lineage (NCBI taxonomy): Eukaryota > Viridiplantae > Streptophyta > Magnoliopsida > Poales > Poaceae > Secale > Secale cereale. The sequence goes on from LR738710.1 coordinate 252,406,269, forward strand.
TTTGGGTCCTGTAGCTTCACCCATCCGGTCGTGTCCTGAGACCTAGATACGCGCGGCTACTATCAGGGTGTCGACACGCCGGGAGGATTTGCTGGATTAGCCTTACCTTAGTTCGGTTTAACTTGAGCACGGGATTCCGAGAATACTCGGGTCTTCCCAACTATGCAGTTGCGACTCCGCAGATCGTGGGCTTGTGATGGGCCAAGTTGGAACACCCCTGCAGGGTTTGAACTTTCGAAAGCCGTGCCCGCGGTTATGTGGCAGATGGGAGCTTGTTAATTCCGGTTGTAGATAACTTGACACAAAGTTTCAATACACTACCAGCGTGTGTACCGTGACTGTCAATTTCCGAATAGGGATTCGGGAGTTGAACACGGTGGGGTTATGTTTGACCGGCTTTAGCTAGGATCACTTCGTGATCATCTTTCGACCGATGCTCTTCTCTTCTCGCTCTCTTTTGCGTAAGTTAGTGCTAGTTGCTGCTGCAGACTCTTGTTTGTTCCTTCACCTCATATTCTTTCTTCAGCCTTATCCTCACCCAAGGCTTAAATAGTCTTGTTACCCGGGAACGGGATTGCTGAGTCCTCTGTGGCTCACAGTTACTTCACCACACCAGATGCAGGTTCAGCCGAGTTTGATGCAGGAGCTGGTTCAAGTTCTTCACCAGGAGCTTGTTGAAGAGTTTGACCGTTTGCTTGTGACGTTTTGATGTTCAGTAGTGGTTTCTACTAGGATTCGATCTTGGCATGTGGCTTTATGTTGTTTTGGTATCTTTCTTTTGGATCTTCACCCGTAGTCGGGTTGTGATGTTTTGAATGATGTATTGCTTATGTATTGTATTGTGTGAAGTGGCGAGTGTAAGCCAACTATCTCCTTTTGCAATTTAATCCCTCTTTTACATGAGTTGTGCAAAGATACCAAACTTGAGATCATTCTAGGATGGACTTATGCCTTTAAGTCGTGCCTCGACACGTAGGAGGTATAACTCCATCCTGGGCATTACACCACACTTGTTGCAAACCACTTCTGAGAGAGGACGGTAATAATGAGCACTTGACTTCGAAGCTTGAAAGTGATTCTTGGACTGATTGCTTGGGTTGGGTGGGTGGGAGAAAGCACGGCCACCAGAATGCTTGTTGTTGTTGTTGGAAGGTCGGATCACTGGAGGAGGTGGAAGCCAAAACTTCTGCTGCTTTGCAACCACTTGGGAAGAAGAGGAGGAGTGAATAGCATCTCTGATTCTCTTTTTGGAAGCTTCCATCTTGAGCTGGGCTGCCTCTTGCTTGAGTGCCATGTTATAGAATTGATCAAATTCATCCGGCTGAAACAAGGTGAGAGCTAGCTGGAGTTCATCCTTCAGACCACCACAGAACTGATAAATCTTGCTCTTGGCATCTGGGATGTCTTTCTTGGCATAGCGGGCAAGGTTCTGGAACTTGACATTATATTGATAAACGGGCATGGTGCCTTGCTTCAGGTTGCGGAATTGCTCACGCATACCTTCGATGACACTAGTTGGAATGTGGTGAGAGCGAAAATCCTTGCAGAAGTTAACCCACGAGATTTCACGTCCTTCTCTGGAATCTTTGTACTGCTGCAACCAATCAACGGCTTGGTCCTTGAGTTGGAAGGCGGCAAACTTCACATAGTCCTCAGGTCTCACGTTACTGCACTCGAAATGCTTCTTGATATCTATTATCCAGTCTTCAACATCTAGAGGGTCCGCACAGTAACTGAATGCCTTCGGTTGGTTTGCCAGGAACTGGTTGAGTGTAGCAAAGTGAGGTTGGTTGACCAAATTGCCTTGGCCTTGGTTCCCATGACCACCTTGATTTGCTTGAATGTTCTGCATCATTTGCATAAGCATCTAGGTGTTCTGTTTCGTCGCTTGCATAATTGCTCTCCAGGCCTCAGATGGAGGAGGAGGGGAAGGAGGACGGTCAGGAACTTCTTCACCCTCTGGGTTAGCGTTGGGAACCCTTTTAGGAGCCATCCTCAATGAGATGACAACTATTAGACATTGATTGAAAATATATAAGCTGAATCAACGGCCAGAAATTGCAACATAAGTCTTCACAAGAACATTCGAACAAGATGAACGAATGTAATCCACAGTTTAATGGTAACAACAATCTTCTTGAGAAGCCACTTGGGAGAACAAAAGGTAAATAAAAACAACAAGGAGCGGATAGAACAAATACAAAGAGAAGCTTCATTCGACATATTCGTGCTGAAAGCTTATGGAATGTGTTACAAAAGGGTTTTGCAATCCGTGGATCAGCATAGCCAAGGACCATTTAAGATGCAACTCCCGATCGGAACAACGCCCATAAAACTACTTCACTCAATGTAGAACCCCGAACTCCATATCATGCATTCGTTGGAAGAATGCCTATGAGCTACTAGATGAACCAACCTATTAATTTCCGAAAGTTTCCAGTTATGCAATCAGGTGTTGGGGATACAGGGGAAGCATCGCGCACTCAACTCTAATCCTACATCCAGCTGTATCCATCCTTCAACACATAACCAGTTATTTCCGGAAACGGTCTACCTCGGACCTTCGAAACGCATCTACTATACAAGCTATGGCAATACTCCCAAACTACCTCCCCAGTACTGGGTGATGTCGGGGTTATCTTGCCACTAACCGCATAGGAGAGTTTTCAATGTCGGCTGTCTTAAGTATTCCAGAAATGCTGCGATATATTTGTGACGACAGCACCTCGGAGCTCAACTCCCCGGGACACTGCCACAACACCTAAATGACAGGAGGCATGGAGAACAATGTTCTTGTCACAAAGACATCGGAACAATCCAAACAATACTCGCGTGATCCTAAAAAAATTTGGTGAATTTTTTAGAGTAGAAGAGACAAGTAATCGTCAGGAGTCCTCACCAGAGTGAAAAGAGATGAGGAGCAAAAAGAAATCCTATTCTCTGATATATATATATATATATATATATATATATATATATATATATATATATATATATATATATATATATATATGACTCAAAACATTTTCAAGTGTGTGCCTAGAATCAACCGTCAACGATTCGATCAATTAGTGGGGGCTTCTAGGTCGGAGAAGACTCTGATACCAACTTGTAATGCCCATTATGAGACTATACCTCCTACGTGTCGAGGCACGACTTAAAGGTATAAGCTCATACTAGAATGATCTCAAGTATGATATCTTTGCACGACTCATGTAAAAATAGGGATGAAATTGCAAAAGAGTAGTTGGCTTACACTCGCCACATCACATAGTACATTACATAAGCAATCATCATCCAAATAACATCACAGTCCGACTACGGACGAAGATCCAAATGAAAGATACCAAATAAATAAAGCCACAAGGTCCGAATCGCCCCTAGTAGAAGGCACTACTGATCATCGGGATAGTGCACGTTGTATCGCCCACGTTCTTCATCGAACTCCTAGTACAACTCTGTGCTGTCACCTGTGTAGTTCACCATAGTACCTGCATCTGGTGTGGTGTAGAATCTGTGAGCCACAGAGGACTCAGCAATCCCGTTCCCGGGTAGCAAAACTATCTAAGCCTTGGGTGTGGAACAAGGCTGAAGAAAATAAAGGTTGCAACTCCACTAGCACTAGCTTACGTGTTTAGAGCGAGGAGAAGTGCCACGAGCGTCAAAGTGATCACGAAGCGATCCTATCTAAGCACGTCAATCATAACCCCACCGTGTTCACTTCCCGAACCCCTTTCGGAAAATGACCGTCACGGTTACTCATGCTGGTAGTGTGTTCTGAACATGGTGTCAAGTTTTCTACAACCGTATATTAACAAATTCCCATCTGCCACATAACCGTGGGCACAACTTTCGAAAGTTCAAAACCCTGCATGGGTGTCCCAACTTAGCCCATCACAAGCTCACGATCTGTGAAGTCGCAACTCCAAGGTGGGAAGACCCGAGTATTCTCGAAATCCCGTGCTCAAGATATTCCGACTAAGGTAAAACTAATCCAGCAAATCCTCCCGGCGTGCCGACACCCTGATAGTAGCCGCGCGTATCTCGTCTCAGGCCACGACCGGATGGGACAAGCTACGGGTGAATACCAAATACCTCGGGTTTCCCCAAGGCGGCCCCGCACGTTGCCCAGTTTGGACCAACACTCATGTAGATCACTACCCCGGGTTGTTGATTAAGAAGAGGGTTTATAACTCCCTATGCAAGTTTTTAGTTGTTAGGCAAATGTAGTACCAATGTTGGGACTTGCTGGAAAAGCTTTAGCGCTAAGCGGGTTATCAAGGGGGGCCCATAAACCCCAACCGTGTTAGGGACGCATAATCAAGGAACATAACACCGATTTATACGGTTCCTAGGGCGGCATGAGTGGAACAAAACACCAATCAAGAGGCTTAGCCTTCCATCCATTACCAATATATAGATGGTTTAGTTTAAGAATTTATATAGTGTGATATCCCAACAATAACTTCAACACAAAGCAAGAATCTTCAAATCTTCTCCTGCAACTAGCAATGCTATAAGAGGGGCTGAGCGAAGCTTACGTTGCCAAACAAAGGTTTGCTAAGTTGGGTGGTTAGAGAGATTCATGGTTACAATAGGAGGCTGACAAGCAAACATGGGATCGAGGCAATAAGCTAAAGAGCGAGACATCTAGCAATAGCCAAAGATAGTAATGATATCTGACAAGCAAACAGGATGCAATGCACAATCAACATGATGCAAGTATGATGCATTTCATGGCAAGGGAAGAAGCACACAAGAACAACACAAAACCACAAGTTTAAATGAGGCCGGAATCAACATATATCAAATCCGGTAAGTCCTCATATGCATGTTTTGAAATTGGTCCAGATATGAACAAACCTTAAGTTAAAGTTGTTAAACAGCAAGTTAACATGCACCATGATGATCAAGTTTCATATAAAGTTTGTTTAATTCGGAGCTACGGTCTAGAAGATATGAGCAAACCAAGACAAGCATGGCAACGGTGCTAGATGCACCCAAACATCAAGCAAACACACTCCAACCATGTAAACAAGATGATATTATGATTCTACATGCAAAATCACACAAGTTTCATATAGGACACGCTCAAAACGGAGCAACGGTTCAACACATACACACGAAACAAGATACAATGCAAAGCTGAAATTAACAGCCACATAGCAACTTTGGAGCAAGAAATATATACTCTACAGCACCCAAACATGATGACAATAAGCATGGACATGAATTAGACACATTCTATAGCAAACAACTGCATTGGACCAACTCCATACGATGCATGGATCAATAGCAACAAGCTACACCAAATTGATCATGCTGTTAAAAACCTGACAGTTATAATTTATAACAACTTGGGAGCAAGAAATAATTAAGCTACAGCAACCCATATGAGCAACTGAGGGCATGGATGGATAGACAATAACATGTACAACAAGGAATGATCATTGGCCACTCCAAAACATGCATGGATTTGACTAGGGCATCAAGCAAACATAGCATTAGGTTATAACAGATTCCAGACTTAGCAGAATTTTCACTAAGTATAAAACAGATATGTTGGCATGGCATGTTTGCAAGCATGTTTAAGTCACCCCAAGGCATTTCATGGAAAGTGGTTTGCACCACAGCAAAGACCATATGATGGAGATTCTAAAACATATTGACATGTGACATGAGGACAAACACATCAATAGCAACGAGCACTTCAAATCAGCATCTCATAACATGTTTCATAACTTAACAGCCACATGCACTTTTGCAACAGAGATTAACATGGCAATATGAACCCTAACATGAATGCTACAGCAACCATCATGTAGAGCATTTCACTATGAACATTTTGACATATCATTTGCTTCATTTGGATAAACATGCACAAAGTTATCACATCTCAAACATGGCATAAAAATAACAAGTAACAGCAGTTTATAACAAGTAGCACTCTTGTCACGAAGATTAGGACATCTAGATGATTTCAAACAAGCATGCCACAATGGAACAAAATGTAGAGCACATCACCACGATCATGTTGACATATCATATGCACAATTTGGGCAAGCACACTAAAAGTTACAGCCATGCAAAGATGCAACAAAAATAAGCAAAATCTGGGACTTAGTGAAAAAATATACCCTAGGGAAAGGGGACGAGGAGATCCCGGGACGGAGGGATTCGGGCAGCGGGCGGAGACGTTTGGATCGGTGGCGAGGGGATCCCGGGACGGGGCTGTCCGGGGTTGTTGCGGGCGCCAGGCTCGCTGGTCAGGTCGGGGAGCTCCAGATCCGCCCAGCCCGGTGACGAGGTTGACCGGGCGCGGCGGCGGCTGTCCTCGCCGGCGAGGGGCGCGGTCTCCGGCGGGGAGGGCGGATCCAGCCAGGGCGCGGCGGATCTGGCCGGCCGGCGGCGGATCTGGTGCGGGGGCCGATGGGCGGAGGAGGCGGCGGCGGGGAGCTCGGGGCCGGCGGCGGTGGTGTGCTCCGACGGCGGGGAGCTCGGGGCCCATGGGTGGAGGAGGCGCGTGGGCCGGCGGGCCCGATCCGGGCCAGCGGGCCCGGACGGCGGCGGGGTGGAAGCTGGCGGCGGCGCGACACGTGTCACGGCGGGATTGGCTGGGCGGCGGCGGGCGGACGTGTCCGAGCGCGTCCCGTGGCGCGGAGGGACGGGAAATTAGGGTTTCGTCCCAAAATGGACGTGGGGGACTAATTTATAGGCATCGGGAGCTAGGAGACTCCAAATGGGGAGCGGTTTTCGGCCACGCGGTCACGATTCGACAACCGATATGATGGGAAGGGTTGTGCTGGGTTGAGGGCTGTTGTGGAGGGGGGTCTTGGGCCTTAAAGAAGAGGTTCTTTTAGCCCACTAGGTTAACCGTTGGAGTACCAAACGAATTCCAAACGCGACGAAACTTGACAGGCGGCCTACACGTACCAAAACAACATCGCACGACAAGTCTCACATCATTCCGGGAACGTTACATGGCCACACACGAAAGAAGGACTCGGGGATGCCACGGGCACGTGTGTGAGCGTCGGAACCCGAAACGGACAACGGGAAGAGACGAGTGGAACCGGGTGCAAGTGACAACACAAATGCAATGCAATGCACATGACAACATGACATGGATGAAATGCACACACGCACACGACAAAACTAAGAAACCCGAAATGAAAGAAGAGCCCAGAACGGAATTGATGAAGTCAAAGTTTCATATATTGCCATAATTGGAAAATGTTACATCTGGGGCCTTACACTTAGATTCTTGGCTGTCCTTCAATTTTACCTTGGGGTGCCTTGGGCATCCCCAAGCTTAGGCTCTTGCCACTCTTTGTTCCATAGTCCAGCAAATCAATACTCCAAACTTGAAAACTTCACAACACAAAACTTAGCCAAAAATCTCGTGAGCTCCGTTAGTATAAGAAAACAAACCACCACTCAAAGGTACTATAATGAACTCATTCTTTGTTTATATGGGTGTTAAACCTACTGTATTCCAACTTCTCTATGATTCATATCCTCCAATACTACTCATAGATTCATCAAAACAAGCAGACAACACACGAAAAACAGAATCTTTCAAAAACAGAACGTCTGTAGTAATCTGTAACTTTCGAATACTTCTGTAACTCCAAAAAAATTGAAATAAATTGGTAAACGTGAGGAATTTTTCTATTAATCATATTCAAAAAGAATAAACTAAATAGCACTCTCCAGTAAAATATGGTGACTATTCTAGTGAGCACTAACGTTTCTGTTTTTTACAACAAGATCATATAAACTTCACACAAGTCTTCCCAAAGGTTCTACTTGGCACAAACACTAATTAAAACACAAAAACACATATAAACTTTAGCTAGATGCAATATTTATTCCTAAAGAAAAGCAAAAACAAAGAAAATAAAATTGGGTTGCCTCCCAACAAGCGCTATCATTTAACGCCCCTAGCTAGGCATGATACAAGGATAGATCTAGGTATTGCCATCTTTGGAAGGCAATCCATAAGTGGCTCTCATAATAGATTCATAAGGTAATTTAATTTTATTTCTAGGAAAGTGTTCCATGCCTTTACTTAACGGAAATTGGAATCTAATATTTCCTTTCTTCATATCAATAATTGCACCAATCGTTCTAAGGAAAGGTCTACCAAGAATAATAGGACATGAAGGATTGCAATCTATATCAAGAACAATGAAATCTACGGGCACATAATTCCTATTGGAAACAATAAGAACATCATTAATACTTCCCATAGGTTTCTTAATAGTAGAATCCGCAAGATGCAAATTTAAAGAACAATCATCAAGCTCATGGAAACCTAACAAATCACACAAAGTTTTTGGGATAGTGGAAACACTTGCACCCAGATCACACAAAGCAAAGCATTCATGATCTTTAATTTTAATTTTAATAGTAGGTTCCCACTCATCATAAATCTTTCTAGGGATAGAAACTTCTAATTCAAGTTTTTCTTCATAAGATTGCATCAAAGCATCAACAATGTGTTTGGTAAAAGCTTTATTTTCACTATAAGCATGCGGAAAATTTAGTACGGATTGCTACAAGGAAATACAATCAATCAAAGAACAATTATCATAATTGAATCCCTTGAAATCCAGAGTAGTGGGTTCATCACTATGCAAAATTTTAATCTCTTCAATCCCACTTTTAACAATTTTAGCATCAAGATCTAAAAACTCCGAATCATTGGGACGCCTTTTAATTAAAGTAGACTCATCTCCAGTCCCATCTTATAATGCCCAGTATGCGGCTATGTCCCCCACGTGTCGAGGCATGACTTAAGGGCATAAACGCATTCTAGAATGATCTCGAATATGGTATCTTTGCACAACTCATGTAAAATGCAGGGGAGAAATAGAAAAGATAGTTGGCTTACCCTCGCCACGTCACACAATGATTACAATAACAATACATCATCTAAATAAAACAGGGTCCGTCTACGAACGAAAAACCAAACGAGAAAGATACCATAAGGAACACAAGCCCGGATCGCCCCTAGTAGGAACCACTACCGATCGTCGAAAAACGTCACATACATACGGCCACTCTCTTCATCGAGCTCCCAGTGAAGTTCTTGGACCATCTCCTACTTGTTCTCAGCGGTACCTGCATCTGGTGTTGTAGTATCTGTGAGCCACGAGGACTCAACAATCCCGTATCCATGGGTATCAAGACTAGCAAAGCTTAATGGGTAGGAAGAGGTAAAGTGGTGAGGTTGCAGCAGCGGCTAAGCATAATATGGTGGCTAACTTACGAGTACAAGAATAAGAAGAGTATCTACACAAACGGTCGCAAACTAGTAGTGATCGCTAAAGATCCTGAACTACCTACGAGTCAAACATAACCCCATCGTGTTCTCTTCTCAAAGTGAAAAGAGACAGTCACGGTTACACACACAGTTGTGTGTTTTACTTCGGATCCTCTGTCAAGTTTACTACAACCGGACATTAACAAATTCCAATCTGCCACATAACCGCGGGCACGGCTTTTGAAAGATCATAACCCTGCATGGGTGTCCTAACTTAGCCCATCACAAGCTCTCACGATCAGCAGAAGTAATAATGATATTACCCCTTATCTTAGGGACAATCCGATCAGGCTCGGAATCCCGGTGCACAAGACATTTTGACAATTGTAAAACAAGTTCAGCAAGACCTCCTGGCGTGCCGACACCCTGATAGTAGCCGCGCATATCTCGTCTCAGGCCACATCCGGATGAGCACAACGTACAGCAACCGAAGACCCCAGATAACTGGGTGGCACCGCAAGTGGCTCTAGTTTGGGACCAACACCATCAGCACTGGCCCCCCTGCTATGTAGAAGAATCCTCGGGGACATGACCCCCTATGCAATTTAATTAATTAATTAAGTTGTTATTATGAGGCAAATTAAAACCAATGTTGGGCCTTGCTGGAGGATTTTTATTCAAAGACGAACTGTCAAGGGGTCCCCATATACCCAACCATGTAAGGAACGCAAAATCAAGGAACATAATGCCGGTTTATCAGCTCCTAAGGCAGCATGAGTGGAAGAAAACACCCAGCAAAAGGCCAAGCCTTCCACCCATTGCCAAGTATACAGGTGTGTTAAGATATATAAGATATATTGTGATATTCCAACAACAAGATCCGACATGGATCAATCTTCATCTTCACCTCCAACTAGCAACACTATAAGAGGGGCTGAGCAAGCGGGTAACATAGCCAAGCAACGGTTTTGCTGGGAAGGTGTCAAAGGTTAGAGGTTACATGGCAACAAGGAGAGGGGCTGACAATAAATGATGGGTAGCGCGACATATAACGATAGCATCGAGACAGCTAGCATGGCAATGATAGTAAAGGTATCCAAGTATCCAAGGGGATGGTCATCTTGCCTGGGATTCCACAAGGAAGAAGAACAAGTCCAAGAAGTAGTCGAACGGATCCTCACAACTCCGGAACGAACCCGAAGCTAACAAGAGAAGCATACCGGAAAGAAGCAAACAACACGGTAAACACACATATCATAACCATGGCATGATGCACAAACAAATATGATGCATGTCCGGTTTAAATATGCATGGCATGGCAAAGTGCACAAACAACACTACAATTTAAGTGGAGCCCAATATGCAACGAGTTGCATATTGACAAAACACCACAGGTTATTTATTTAGTTGACTCTCGTTTATTTACAAGACAAGATTATATGTTTGTTAACATGGAAAGAGGTGAAGAAAAAGTAAATTAACTAGTTACGCAAGTTTAAATGAGGCCGGAATCACAAACAACAATTCCGGAAAATCCCCATGTTCATACTTTGAATTTGGTACTGTTCTGCCTATTACCACATTTTAAATTTGTTAAACAGCAAAACAAAGTGCATCATGTTATTGTACACATTTTCCCACCCCATTTACATATAAAGTTTATTAAATTTGGAGCTATGGTTATTAAGTTATGAATTAAACCATTTTAACATGTTATTTATGCAAACAGCAATATAAACATTTTAGACATGCATAAAAGTGGCATATTTTTAATCTACATAGAATTCTAAGAAATTTACATATAAAGTTTATTAGATTCCGATGCATGGGTGAAAAGTTATTAAATGCATGAGCTCTAGGGACTTTTCTGTAAAAAGGTGTTCTCTGGATAAAATCTAAATTCGCAACAGAGGAAAAAAAACACGCATTGGGCCGAAATCTGGCTGGGCGCTGGATCCGCAGAGACTCACCATGGGCCTCAGCCCAGTCGGTGGAGGAGAGGCAGCTGCTGGGCCGCAGAGGGGAGGCTGGGCCCTAGGTGAAGAGGCGGCCTGGCAGGGTCTTGGAGGCTGCTGGCCAGGCGAGGTGGAATCGGGCGAGCGGGTCACGAGTCGAGCGGGCGAAGCTCTGAAGCGGGTGCTGTCTTCGTCCTCGACAGGAAGCAGAGCACCGGCGGCTGGCGATGGCCTGGCGACGGAGGAACATGAAGGCACGGATCCTGGTGGCGGGATTTGGGGCTCCATGGCCACGATGTCTCCTGTCCAAGGAAGAGAAAGAGCCCTCTGAGAGATGAACACACAGGAAGGGGGAGAACGAGGGAAGTATGCGGGGCATGGCGCTGGACCTGTGGCCGCCGACGGCGACAATTGCAGGGAGGTCCTGCGACCTGGGGAACGGATCCGGCGAGGAAAGAGGAGCCGGTCGGAGACGAATTGGGGCGGCGCAGAAACGACGCTCAACGGCGACGGAAGGCGAACCAGAGGAGTAGACGAAGCTCCTCCAGGGTAGCGGCGCGCGGGAGGCCACTGATGAGGTGGCTTGAGGAGGAGGCACCTGCAGGGCTGCGTGGAAGATTGAGGGCGTCGGGGTTGGTTGGATGCACCGTGGCGCCAGAGGAGGAGGTGAGGTGTGGAACATGGCTGATGGCGAAGCTTGGCTAGGTGCAGGGGAGCTCGGCGCCAATGGCTTCGGGAACGAGGCAGAGGTGGCGGCTCGGGGATCGGGCATGCGAGGCTGTGGCCTGGATCCAAACGGGATTGCGTGCCGGCCGATGGTTGGGTGGTGGCTGAGAGTGGAGGCGGAGGGAACCTGGGAGGATCCCGAGGTGAGAGGAGGAGCCTGGTTGGCTGCGGGTGGATGTTGCGGAGATGGTGGAGCGGCGACGGCGAGGGAATGTGTGGTACATGCCTCCTAGAATTTAGGGTTAGGGTCTATATATAACAAGTGGAGTTAGGTAGGGGTCATCTGGTCCCTCTGATCATAATCGGACGGCCCGGAATAAATAAGTTAGGGAGACCAATAACCAAAACGCAGATATTTTAGGGATGTTTGGGGATGATTCGGACCCATCGGTAATGACAGCCCGGTTCAGGTTCGGGACAGTTTCGGACGCGCAGTCGAGGGGGTAAAAATGGGCTGGTTAGCGGGCTGTGTAGAAGGCATCGGGCTGAGATGAGAGAAGAGAGAGAGTGAGACCCGACGGCAGTTTCAAACACCGAAACGTCCGACGTTTATCCGGCTATAGTGCCGCTATATGTTTTTCGGTTGGGCTATCAAACGAACTCTGAATGCGACGAAATTTGACAGGCGGTCTACCTACGCTATAATAAGATCGCACGTCAAGTTTCAACTCATTCCGAGAACATTTTCCCGCCACTTATAAAAAAATATTCGGAGGTGCCGCGGGCGTGTGCGAGTGTGTCTGGGCTCAGAACGAACAACGGAGAGGACAAGGCAACTACAGACAGATGCAAGTTTTGAAAACATGCTGATGAAATGCACATGATGACATGGCAAAGTGCAACACGCAAGCAAATGACATGGCAACGACGATGAATGACTGGCTGACACCTGGCGCATCGGTCTCGGGGTGTCACAACTCTCCCACACTAACAGAGGATCTCGACTCGATATCCTGGAGATGGCACCGGATAAAACGGAAAAGGAAGAGGTAAAAACAAGTTGCTTCTTTGACCAACGAGTGAAACCAATGAACCTTTGAGAGGTTGAACAATCTTGAAGGAAATAATACAACAGAGATGAACGGAGTTAAGAGCACTCCGGTAAAAAGGAGGAACAAGGAAAATTATGAGAACCTTGTAGGTTGAAAGACATGAATCACGAGCTTACGAACCAAAAGAATAAGAAACTGCAATGGTATAGCCAAGGAATAAGATTGACAGAATTTGGACAGCACTCCGTCTGAAAATGGAAGGAATTAACATGCGCTTGAGGAGATGGGCTGATAGTTGATGAAATCAACAACACACTGGCTCCGGAACAATTGAAAGAATGGCACGAGGGTTAAGAGAAATTTCAGACAGCACTCTGGTTGAAAAGAGAGGCAAAACATGATAAGATGAGTGAACTTGAATGGAGAATACAACACTCCGGATAAATAGATAAACAAGGAAAAGAACATGATCTTGACAAAACGAGATGATGGGACAAAGAGAGCAATATCACAAAGCCTCCGGAATGAAAGAATAGAAGCTTGATCGTTGGAAAGAAAAGAACGAAGAAGAAATGACAACTACTCCGACAAATGAATTTGAAAATCCTCCTTGCGAAGAAGGGTTGACGGAGTTGTTCGAAATAATCAACAACAAAAGAATAAGCTTGATGTGGGCTTATGGAAAACATCTCAAAATGTGAGGTGAAATTATGCCACTAACTTAAACAATTGATTTGATTGAGAGCACCAAAGAGATGAAAATTTGTTTCTGCACAAGGATAAATGAAGAAACTGGGTCATTTATAAGCACTATAAATAGCAACAATCCTTAGGGAAAGCTTTAGGTGAAATACAACCCAAGATTACTCCAACGAAGAAATTGAGGGGATTAAATATCTCATTCCTGACAACTTGTGAATCATGAAACCTGAAGGGAAATTGTCAAGAATGGCATAACACCATCTCAAAAGATAGGGTAGAATGAATTGCACTTCGGAGTGCAAGAAGAAGAATAGTTGGGCTCCAACAAGAATCTTGATGAAGGCTTCGAGGATGAATTAAATCATGATGAACCACCCTGAAGAACTCCGGTAATAAAAGGATGAGAAGTGAAGGATGAAAAGAATAAGATTGAAGCCCTGCAATGATTAGATGAAGCTTCGTGACAGATAATTGAGAGGGCTTAGAACCCCGGGGAACAAGACGAACAACTTGAAAACTAGAATTTATTCCTCATGAATAAACTCTAAACAAAGGGATTAATCACTTGGAAGAAACTAGAATAAGAATTATGTTAAGCGTATCCTTCATCAATTTAAATTGACGACAAGCGATGGATTTGGCATACTACTTATTCTCGTTGCAAAGAATTAAAGAGAGATCTCGCACAATCTTGAGGAAGTATTCCATGAATCACTGGTATGATTTCAGAAAGAACGAATTAATTGATATGATGACAAAGGGAAATGAATGTTGATGAACCACCATAAAAAAATCGAAACCGAGTGATGATAGAGAACAAACCACCATGAAGAATTAGAAAATGAACGAATATACATGAGGCAATCTTAGATACAAAAGAACGAATGGATCATGAGCAGAGTAAAGAATACTCAAATGATGCACCGGAAGAATATGGAGACGAACGGAGAGGCATCGATGAAGAATATTTGGAGGACGAAGTTGAAAACTGAGAACAAGGAAATCTTCTAAAATGATGGCCTTCGGAGGAACAATGGAAGGAATTCATGAAATGCTTCGGATGGGTGTGAAAAGAATTCTCTCCATCGAAAGCAATTATTAGGATGGTATGAAGCTAGAACCACGAATCTTCAAGAGAACATGCCAAGATTTAAGAGAAACTCTTCTTCGGTCTTCAAAACCTGAGAATGACGACGAGATACATCACCATTGATTATTGAGGCACTCCGGAAAGAAGAAATAAAAGGTTGAACCAACGATGGAAAGAATTTGAAAGTAAACTTGGAGAAGGCATATGACTGATGAAAATTTATTCTTATGTCAAACTTGAAAAGAATTTGAGAATAACTCCGGACAAATAGAAGAGTCAGGTAAGATCCTAGGAAAAGACCTGTGGATTAGGGCCCACTCAAAAGAAATCACCGTTGAAAAAGATTTCTCAAGAGATACTGCACCGGTTGAATTAAATGGCTTGAACGAGGTAACAACCTCGAAATAGCTTGAACGGATTAAGAATTGAAAAACGAATCCTCTGAGATATCTTGAACACTCCGGAGAAGAATTAGAGAGAGTTGAATAATCAAGAGAGACTTCGGATAAGATATTCCAACATGTGAAAACATGATAAACAAAAAGGAAGAGATATGATCATGATCGAAGCTTGAATTACATCCACCGGCAGAATTTGAGAGCAAAAGAATGATGAACTTGAAGTTTCCTGAGCATCTTCCTGAGAATCACCGGATAATGAAATTGAACGAAACGAATGAAGAAACATCACCTGAATAAAATGGATACTTGATTTGAGAATTCTGGCTCCGAGAAGAAGAAGGGTGGGAGGGTGGGGAAACAAAGACAACTTGGGATGAATGAAACAGACACCATTGAGAAAACCCAGAATTGGTCTTGCACACATTGAAAGGATCGGATTAACTTGAAGAGAAGCAGGCCGGTTGAAAAGAATTTAACATAACAATATCGATAATCAAGAGGGATTAGCACTCCCATAGAAATATGCGAACACTGATTAGGAAAGGTATGGAATCAACATTTGACATCGAAGCAACTCGAATACCAGAATCAAAACAAAAACAAAGGATAGATATGTTGCAACATAATCTTCACAATATCATTCGAATAGAGAATTGAACGAATGAATTCCACGGTTTAATGGTACAACACTTGTCGAGAAGCCAGTTGGGAGAACAAAAGGTGAATAAAAACAACAAGGAGCAGATAGAACAAATACAAGATAGAAGTTTTGTTCCACATGTTCGTGCTGAAAGCTCATGGAACGTGTTACAAAAGGGTTTTGCAATCCCCGGATCAGCATAGCCAAGGACCCTTTAAGATGCAACTCCCGATTGGAACAACGTCCATAAAACCTCTTCATTGAAAGTTGAACCCGAAACTTCATATCATGCACTCGTTGGAAGAATGCCTACGAGCTACTAGAAGAACCCACCTATTAATTTCCGAAGGTTTCCAGTTTTGCAATCGGGTGTTGGGGATACAGGGGAAGCATCGCACACTCAACTCTAATCCTACATCCAGCTGTATCCATCCTTCAACACATAACCAGTTACTGCCGGAAACCGTTTACCTCGGACCTTCGAAAACATCTGCTATACAAGCTATGGCAATACTCCCGAACTACCTCCCCAGTACTGGGTGATGTCGGGGTTATCTTGCCACCAACCGCATAGAAGAGTTTTCGATGTCGGCCGTCTTAAGTATTCTAGAACCGACACGATACATTTGTGACGACAACACCTAGGAGCTCAACTCCCCGGGACACTGCCACAACCCCTAAATGACAGGAGGCATCGAGAACAATGTTCTCATCACAAAGATATCGGAACAATCCAAATAATACTCGTGTGCTCCTAAAAAATTAGTGAATTTTTGAGAGTTGAAGAGATAGAGCAATCGTCAGGAGTCCTCACCAGAGTGATAAAGGGATGAGGAGTAAAAAGAAATCCTACTCTCCGATATATATATATATATATATAT
>LR738710.1:252422991-252483560 GCA_902687465.1 Secale cereale
TATATGTATATATATATATATATATATGTATATATATATATATATGTATATATATATGTATATATATATGACTCAAAACATTTTCAAGTGTGTGCCTAGACTCAACCGTCAACGATTCGATCAATCAGGGGGGCTCCTAGGTCGGAGAAGGCTCTGATTACCAACTTATAATGCCTAGTATGCGGCTATGTCCCCCACGTGTCGAGGCACGACTTAAGGACATAAAAGCATACTAGAATGATCCCGAGTATGGAAGAAATAGAAAAGATAGAAATAGAAAAGATAGTTGGCTTACACTCGCCACGTCACACAATGATTACAATAACAATACATCATCCAAATAACACAGGGTCCGTCTACGGACGAAAAACCAAATGAGAAAGATACCATAAAGAACACAAGCCCGGATCTCCCTAGTAGGAACAACTACTGATCGTCGAAAAACGTCACATACATACGGCCACTCTCTTCATCGAGCTCCCAGTGAAGTTCTTGGACCATCTCCTGCACTGTTCTCAGCGGTACCTGGATCTGGTGTTGTAGTATCTGTGAGCCACGAGGACTCAGCAATCCCATAACCATGGGTATCAAGACTAGCAAAGATTAATGGGTAGGAAGAGGTAAAGTGGTGAGGTTGCAGCAGCGGCTAAGCATAATATGGTGGCTAACTTACAAGTACAGGAATAAGAAGAGTATCTACGCAAAAGGTCGCAAACTAGTAGTGATCGCTAAAGAGCAGGAACTACCTACGAGTCAAACATAACCTGTCACATCCCCAGCTTCACCTTGCATTAGGATAGCACCTGTCTGTTGCATCATGTTTATTATCTCAGAAACTAGAAATGGGGATGTTCAAACCCTAACACCAAATGAATTCAACTAGAGTCAAGTTAAAATCTTTTTCAATAAACCCAAAATGCCCTTGGGAAAAGTTCATCATTTTTGGATTGATTAAAAACCTCTGCCAAAAATGTTGCACCTATTTCTAGGACCATTCTGGATTTTTGAATTAAATCTTAAAGTATTTGCATTTGGGCATTTAAATGCTACTAATTATTCTAAATGTCCAAATAATCCTAAACTGAAATGTTCCATGTTGGTTATATGCTATACAGTGGGCATGAGCAGTTTGGTGATTTTTGAAAGTGTCTAAGTATTTATAGAAAAACCACAAACCTGCAGAAATAATAGAAAACAGAAAGAATTAAAAGAGAGAGAGAGAGAGAGAGAAGAGCCCACCTGGGCTGCTTACCTGCACCAGAGTCGGCCCAACACTGTGCAGCCCAACTGGCCACAGTGCCAGTCATCGCCTACCTCGCGCCAGAAGGACGCGAGGCGTGTGGCCGCCGTGCGCGGGCACGCGTCGAGCCACCTCCACCCTGCCTGCTAGCCCCGGCCTTCCCAGACGACGCCACGCAGACGCCTAGAGGCTTCGCTCCCCTTCCCCTCACTCGCTGCTCTCTTCCCCCTCCTCTGGTTCTCTCGCACGCAGCCACCGAGAGGAGCTCGTCGCCGCCGCCCCGAACCACCGCGGCCACCGGCCACCACACGCCTCGCCAACATGCCAAGAAGAACCGTCGCAGCTCCGTCTTTCTATTCATCGACGTACTCAAGCTGGGGAGCACCGCAACGCCCTCAACGCCGTCGTCTTCAACCTTCTGCCCCCCAGATCGCTGGAGATGCTCCGGCGTCGTCCGTGCCTCCCCGCGCTCGCCGTTTGTCCCCCTGGAATCTCTGTGAGCTCCCGCCCCTTCCCCCTCTCCGTTTGCCTTCATGTGCACCACAGCGACCACGCCGAGCTCAGCTGCACCAGCCGCCGCCACCGCACATTGTCGTCGTGGCCACAGCCACGTTGGTTTGATTCCGAGCACGGCATCGTCTTTACCGCACTCGCAGAAGCCCGTAGCACCTCCCCACACACCTCGCCATGCCTCCTAGCGACGGCTTCGACCTCGTCCGAACTCCGGCGACCGCCAAGATCGTCGCCGGCAATAACTCCGGCCACCCCAGCCTCCGGCATCGCCACCGTTGGATGCGCCACTCCGCCTTCTTACCGTAGCTGCTCCATGCGCGCCAAAAGAGCCCCTGTAGGTGAAACCCGACGCGCTCCGCCGCGTCTAGCCTCGCCGGTGGCTAAACGCCGGCGGGTTGACCGCTTTGACCGGCGGGGTTTGACCCCGTCTGTCCAGGGGTTTGACCCCTCTCTCTCACTGACAAGTGGGGCCCCGCCCTGTTAATTAACCTAGTTTAGTATTAATTATTAGGTTAGTTAGTTAGTCACTGACGTGTGGGCCCTGCCCTGTCTAAGTTTAGTTTAGAAATTAATTAGTGCTAATTAACCCTGTTAATTAGCAGAGTCACTGACGTGTGGACCCCACACGTCAGGTTTGACCTGGACCAGCCTCTGTTGACTGCTGACATCACAGTGACGTCATGCTGACGCAATAAGTGTTTCTGGAATTTTAAATAAATCAGAAATGGTTTATTTATTTCAGAAAATAGCCAAAACTTCTAAAAATCATATAAAATCAACCGTAGCTCAGATGAAAATAATTTATATATGAAAAATGATCAGAAAAATTCAAGGAATCTGTTTATGGCATTTTCATGCATGTTAGAACAACTTATGGCTGCTGTTTAGGCCAAATCATATAAATGGCATTTGAATATCCACATATGGAGTTTGAATTTGAATCTTGGATTCAAACCAACTTCATTTAACCTGTTGCTTGTTGCATTAGCTCAAATCACAACATAATGCCATGTCATGATCATGCACCATATTGTGCATTGCATTGATCGTGTTCTCTCTTGTTTGCCGGTGTTTGTCCCCTTTCAGTAGACGTGTTCCGACGATGTGATCGATGACACCGATGAAGACCCAATGTTATCTTCAGAAGTGCCAGGCAAGCAAAACCCCATTGAGCATTCCGATACAATCCCACTCTCTCGCTCTTGCTCTCTTTACTGCATTAGGACAACAACGCTTCAACTGTTACCTGCTGCGGTAGTTGAACCCCTTTCCACTGCATGACCTGTCATTGCCACAGTAAATAGTTGAAACCCACTAGTAGGAGTAGGAGTTGTTTGAGCCATGTTGTGCCTACTCATTCATGCTTTCTGGTTATGCCTGCTATTGCTTAGAGTTGTGTCAGGTCTGATTCATCGGGGATGAATTGGAATGGTGATGAACATGTCCTAATGTGTGTGAGCTAAGTGTGTGAACACGATTTGGTAAAGGTAGCGATGAGAGGCCATGTAGGAGTACATGGTGGGTTGTCTCATTGAAACCGTCCTCTGGAACTGAGTTATGTGTTGGTTGATCCATGAAACAGCTACTACCACACATTGGGCCCTGAAATATGACCCCGCTCGACTTATTGACCGCCCTTGTTCTCTGTCCAGGAGTTGCAACTAGTTTCTGGTGTTTGTAGTTTACTGGAGGTCGTGCGCAGTGCTGACCCTCGGGGTGGGCTGTGACACGGCAGGTACGTGGCACGGTGTACCAGTCGCTCGTTTGGTGACGCGGGAACCCTGTACACATCGTTTGGGGCCGTGAGCGACACCCCGGCCGGATCTCCCCACAGATGGAACCCAAATAGGCGATAAACCTGGACGAGAGACTTGAGTGGTTGGTTAGGTCGTGGTCTACACCCACGTCGGCTTTCGCTTGAAGTCTGCCGAGCACATGTCGTGTGCAGACGCTAAGTGGTGGAAACATGTGTGAAGAAGTACACCCCTGCAGGGTTATATATGATCTATTCGAATAGCCGTGTCCGCGGTAATGGACTTCTGGGTTGCCTATAATAGTTCATAGACAAGTGAAAGTGGATACTCTAAAACACGCAAGATAAGCGTGAGTGCTATGGATGGCCTTCTCGTAGGGAGACGGGAGCGGATCCATAGTGGTGTATTGATTGGTGAATATGTGGACTCGTGTGTGCCACCTCAAAAGAGTTACTTGCAGTCGTAGTTTAGGTTAGCCACCGAGTCAAGCTGGCTTGCTGCAGTCAAACTCCACCACCCCTTGTTGATACTAATGCATATGTAGCTAGTTCTGATGTAAGTCTTGCTGAGTACCTTTGTACTCACGTTTTCTTAATTTATGTTTTTGCAGAGAGACTCCAGTCTCACTAGTGGTTCCGCGTGGACTTCGACGTTTAGCTTGTTACCTCAGCTACGATCTTGTACCCTTGGAAGGGTCTTGTAGATAGTCAGGCTCCTCAGCCTTTTTCATTTGTAGTTGTCTGTACTCAGACATGTTATGCTTCCGTTGCCTGTATGCTCTATATGTTGGGTCATGTGACCTCTGTTTGTAATAAATGCTATGATGGCTCTTCTGGGCCTTTAAATATATATGAGTTGTTGAGTTATGTTGTGATGCCATGTTGTACAACACATACTTGCATGTTATGCGTACGTGTAATGTGTATTGTTATGTGTGGGATCCGACACCTAGTTGTTTACCCTTGGTAGCCTATCTTACAGGGAAATGTCTCCTAGTGCTTCCACTGAGCCTTGGTAGCTTGCTACTGCTCCGGAACACTTAGGCTGGCCGGCATGTGTCCTGCTTCGTTCCTGTGTCTGTCCCTTAGGGGAAATGTCACGCGTTGTTCCTTTAAGTCCTTGTAGCTTGCTACGACTTGGGTTCATACGTTGATGACCGACACGTTCGTTGCTGGGTCATGTATGCATGTCTCTGTAATTTAGTTCCACTTTTGGTTTATAACTGGTCATGTCGGCCCGGGTTCTCTGTCATATGGATGCTAGCGACACTATCATATACGTGTGCCAAAATGCGCAAACGGTCCCGGCCAGGTAAGGTGGCACCCGTGGGAATACCGTGCGTGAGGCCGCAAAGTGATATGGTGAGTTACAGGCTAGACCTGTGTGACTTAGGATCGGGGTCCTGACAGCTTTGGTATCAGAGCCTGACTGCTTGTAGGATTAGCAAGCCAAACTGGTCGAAGTCGTGTCTAGAAACTCTTTAGTTATGTAAGGGAATTGTTTGTGGAAGGGAACGTAAGGCTCTTTTTTACTCCTTTACCTTATGACCTTCTGATCTGAGTCACCTTCTCCTATTCCACGGGGATTAAGAACTAGGCTTTCTCTTATGTCTATCAGGATCACGTTAATTGTGGATTCGACCCTCAGTTCAGTTTATTCTACTTCTGTGTGTTCAATTGTTGATCTTAGAACCTTGACATGATGATGTTAAGTGGTTATGCTACCCTTTTGTATGAGTCTCTAGGTATTTTCGAGCATTTACAGCCGTTATGCTGTCCGAGTCATCCCAGGTTTCTAAATAGTCTGATGCATTTGCAAATCATTCCTACCTGTTCTTAATGTCTCTTTAGGCCAGATTAACCACACTAGTCGGTGTGTTGAGGTACTCTGTTACCTCGACATATATGTTGGACTTATTATTATGACCCTAGGTGTCTTAGAAGATCACCAGTAATCTAGCAATGCTTTATATTCCCAGTGTGATGATTCTGGCCATTATTCTCGAAAGCATCCCGTGATGCCATTTAGTTAGTAGGCATTCTACTCCTGGGTTCTTGAACCCAAGATTCTTTCTACCTACTTCATGTTGGTAGTATTTGCTCGTCCCTTTAGGATATTAGTAACCTTGTGATAGTCCTCGAGGTCCGTGGTATATCATTCTTCCAAATACCATGAACCATCATGGCAGAAGTTCTTCTGAACCAATAGATCACAACCCGAGTGCTTATGAGTAGTACTCCATTCATATTGTGACTCTGCCAATTCTATAGTTCTGCAAGGGTTATTCGGAAGAAATAAGTTGAACTCGTTCGACATGTTAGTCTATGCATCCACAACTCGGAAAGTGTATGTTCCTTTGAGTTGTCTCCTTTTTTGTTGTATTCTGACCTTCGGCTATCAATTGATAGTCAGGAGTAGTCGTGCATTCGTGTTCATCCATGCTCTTTACCCTTGTGGTCCGTTAAGCCATTCTATTCTGGAATGACTAGGAGAAACAAACTCCAGTACCTTATCCATATCCAGGATTGGGTCAAAGAAGTTGTACTTCGCAGATGAAGAACGCTAATCCAGCTTCTAAACTGTTCTATCCTGGAGTATTACCATCTTTATGTTAAGAATGTCATGAGAATTGCACCACCTCCTATGAACTTTTGATAAGGTGATACTTCTCGCCATTATCGTTCATTCCTCTGTCTCCGTGTTATCGTAGCCGGAATACCGACAAGTGAATTGTGATGTGTGAAATCAATACCCCTATCAATCTCGTTGCTTGGCGGTTAAAGGACAACAATTTCATTCTTAGTGTGTTGGTTACTAATCACCATTCTAAGATTGACCGTGCTACCTAGTCCATTTTTCTGGTGCACTCGTTGATCAATGAGTTAGGATTGCATAAATCCCTCATCCTTTTGATCATATCATCTTGTCCTGAAAAGCAAGATTGTTCTCGAGCTTAGTAACATATCGGCGGATCATGATTTTCTGGTTATCTTCCCAGAAGTATTACCAGGTTGTCCCCTGACCGTTATGTTGAGCTCGTGATCAAGCTGGTTTCTCTCTAAACCACCACTTCTCCAAGAATCTGTGTTGGATACCTCGAACTAGTTGGTTAAGCTAAACAACAACTTGGAGAGTTGGAAGATAAAAGCTTAACCCACATAGCTCACTCCAAAGGGATATCTTGTGTGTGTATTGAAGATAGATGATTTTTTCTCCAATTGATCCCCGTGATCATTTGTGGATCTATTGTCTTGTCCAAACTTTGATTTGAGTATGGGTTATTGTCAAGTCAAATCAGAACCAACGATATCCGTAATGTTGTCTTACTCATGGTCGTTCCCTTGAGCATACTCCATTATATCTTTTGGGTCTGACCAATGCTATCACTTTGTTCACATTGTCATGGAATTCCATCTATATGGAAACCTGGATGAATTGTTGTTGAGTCATCAGCAACATTGTTATCTTCTCCATGATCTATGTTGAACATCCAGCCAGTATTGGAAACTTTTATAAGCATTATCTTCATGACCCGTTCGTGAAGCATATGTACGGAAGAAAGAAGTGACTTCCTCTAATTCATGTGCATTTGATGCAAGTTGCCGCCGTGAATTCGAGAAAGCATGTTTTTACCTCCTCTGGAGTCATCCCAAGTCAGTCATGCATACGTGCGAAGTATTCGATGGTCTGATAGACTGATCATCTTCATTCTGTATGTATCCCTAGCACACCAAGCCACTGATTGATTTGTTCAAAGAAAAGAAGTTCAAATGCTATTCCCGAAGGGCCCGGACGGACATGGACAAGACTTCGTTATCTCCAATGATGATTCCCAATCTGAACTCGATAGTATTTTATTATAAGACTACTATGTGGTCACGTTTGTCTGGGACAACGTCTTCACAGGTACGTAGCAGAACTAGCTCATGTTTTGGAGCTTGCTATCGTAGTTCACTCCCCGAGAATTTCGCAACGCCATCTCAGTTGGAGTCTCCTGTGCGTTGCCTACGGGCCCTCAGACGGGGCTCCCACCAACGCCCTAGTGGCAGTCCTTAGCTCCGCGCTGGGAAGAAGACGTACTGTAGGGGTCGGACGCGACCTTTTTCCTTTTTGGCTTGGTGTTTGGCTGTCAGCCTTTTCTACTTCCTTGGCCATCAGCCCTTCCTCTACCCCATGCTATGAAGTTCTCGTGTTTCTTGTGTTTTGTTGGAAGCCTTGATTGGGATCTTTCTCCCTGGTTTTAAGTTTAGTTTGTTGAGAAGGGGCTGCGCCACTCGCTCTCCTTCGCGCGCCTCGCGCGCGGGGGCTAGGGCACGGTCGGTCACCAGCATCGTCTGCGACGTCCCCATGACCTCGCCTAGCGTAACCTGCTCAAGCTCTGGCGTCGGGCTTCTCAGTCCGCGCAATCCATCCTACCGAGCTGGCTTAGGCTTTGGTGCTTTAACCCGTGCTCGGCGCTCTCGGTAGCTCTCAGCGGCTCACCCATGCTCGGGGGCTGCACATGCTCTCTGGATTCGGCCGTCCTGAAGACCCGATGGGGGCTCATGACGCCAAAGAGTCAGGAGCACTCTGCCTGAAGACGCCGCGACGCATAAAGCTAAGTAATCTCACCAAGACCGAAAAACATGACAGCAAGTTCTCACTTCATACATATATCACAGTCCATTACACGCCTTCTCGAGGCAACTTAAAATTTTGACACAGGGAGGACATGAAGGAAAAATAAGGAGAAGAAGCAGAGGCCACTCCCGCTTAGTCGGAGTCTCCCAATTCCTCCGGCTTCACCGAGCCACAGCGGCGCAGCAACCCCCTCCCCTCGCCGGGCCGAGCTCGGAGGTGTGGTGGCTCGTCGTAGCCGCCGCTGCTGGAGGAGCTGCTGCTGCCACAGAGGAGGGACCTGCGGCACCCCCCAGGACTAAGATTGTTTTCGGAGGAGGAGCTGCTCCTCCGGACGCCTACCCCGTCGTCGTCTTCGTCATCGGCCTCGGGACAGCACCCAAGGCGCCTTCCTTCCTCCAATAAGACCCTGACAAATAGCGTGGAGGTGCCATCGTACCTGAAGTGGAGCGTACACTTCCCCTGCAGCCGGCGTGAGTGTGCAAACGATTGCCAGCCGCGCTCCAGGAACACGTCGGCTGAGCGAGCCACATCAACCTCCACCCAGGACGCACCGCTGCAGCAACCGTCAGTCTACAGCCAGACGCTGTCGGGGCCTCCGGCCGATGGCACGTTGCCGAACGAGCGGGGAAGCCGGAGCCACGAGCCACTAGGCTTCTCCGCCCACACCATGAACTCCAACGATATGTCGAAGGAGTGGAGCTGCAGGCGCGGAGGACGCGCGACCGGCACGCGCCGCCTCCCGCCTCCTCTCCCGCCACGGCCACGACCACCTTCACCGCGGGAAGACGCACCGCGCCTCTCACCAGCGGCCACACCAGGACCCGGAAGACCGTGCCCTCTTCCTCCAGGAGTCGTTGTGGGCGCAGCGGCATGCTTGCGGGGACGCCCGAGGCCCCTCTTCGGCGCCAGCAGGGCCAGATCCTTCGGGGCCTTCCCTTTCTCCGCGGCGGACGTCTTCCTCAGCGGCGCCATGGAGATCTCACAGCAAGAGGGAGAACGGGGAACAAGCAAGGAGGAAGACGGCGCTGGCTTGAAGATGGCTTGGGGGCTCCTCCCCCTAGTCCTATTTATAGGACGGACGAGCCCAACCACCAGCCATTGGCATCGCAGCCATAACAACCCAGTCGTTTGCGCCGGGGAGTTGTGAAGTCACATGATTACCAAGACTGCTTGGGGAGCAGAGTTGCCACGTCCCATCCAACCGTCACGCGCCAGCCAGGCCCGTAGCCTTTGGGGCCCGTGGCGCTTCGTCCTCAACTAAGGCTTTGCCTCGAAGCCAACTCCACGCGCGCCTTGGGCCAAGGGGCTACTGTCGGCGTCCTGGGAACCAGGGTACCCAGACTTGCCTATCTGCGGGCCGCAGCGCGCTCCTGTCGCAGCCTGGTATGGCACAGCTGATCAACCAGTTGCTCAAGACCCTCGTGAGGGGGCTAGACCTCGCGAGGAGAACAGTGTCAAGACCCCCTCAGGAGCGCCCTCGGCAAGGTGCTCCGGAGGGACGGACAATCCAAGGCCAAGCCTGCCTCAGGAGGAGGCAGTGATGCAAGCAATGAAGCACTGCGTCAGCGGGTGCCAGCGCCCGCCAATGGCGTAGTTGCCGTTTTGATGCAAAGGAGGCATGCAAGAGATGGGAATGAATCACATGTGTGTCCTTGGGTGAAAAATCACATGTGTGTCCCTGGGTGAATTTCTAGGTCCCATGCAAGAGATGGGAATGAATTTCAAACACCAGGGCATTGTTGATTGCCGGCAAAATGTTGAGATACCTAGTTTTTAAATTCTGGTAAATCCAAAACTCGTCTTAAATTTATGAAACTAGGCATGCTATCATGGAGCGGCATCAACATGCCGTGGTGAAAATTTTGTCCCATTTCGTGCAGGTTTGGGTATAAGCTTCTCACAAATCAAAGCTCCTCACAACAAGCATGATGGTTTCAATAGGGAACGTACCACCTTTGGGGACGGGACGATATCCGTTCCCTCTTATTGCTTTCAAAAAATTTCTAGTGTCAACATAGAACAACAGGAGTTTTGTGTTTAATCTGGGAATTTTTCGGGGTTCGTTTCGCCTTTTTATACACTAACTGGGTTTTCTAGGCATTTTAAGTGCATAATTCGAATTTGAACTACAAGCACATGCTCCAATGCACCAAAGTTGGTTGAAAAATCACATGTCAGTCCTTGGGCGAATTTATAGGTCCCAAGCATGAGTTGGGAATGAAATTCAGACACCAGGGTACTGTTGATTGCCGGTAAGATGTTGAGATGCCTGCGTTTTAAATTCTAGTAAATCCAAAACTCATCTGAAATTCATGAAACTTGGCATGCTATCATGGAGCGGCATCAACAGAGTTTTTCAATTTCAGGGTCATTTAGCTCTAAAAAAAATTCAGTAAATGCATGAAAAATACCAAATGAACTCAGAAAGGGTTGATAATTGATGATGTGGATTCGAATGGTGCATTTTGAAGACACAAAAACTCTGGACTTCAAATTAGTTCAAAAAATGATATGTCTTTGTAACATATGAGTTTTTGTCCAAAACTCGGATACTTCAAAACAGATTGTCCATTTTGTACACGAAGTGCATCCAGTTTTTGATGTTACCCTCTCTACTTTTTTGCACATGCTATCGCGATAAGGGGTTGTCAATCCCTTTACGGTCACTTACGAAAGTGAGATCTTATAGATATGATAGTTTGATATTTTTGGTATTTTTGGATATAAGAACAGAAAGTAAAAACAACAAAGTAAAGTAGATTGTAGATTGATATGTTGAGAATAGACCCGAGGGCCATAGGTTTCACTAGTGGCTTCTCTCATGATAGAAGATTTCTACGGTGGGTGAACGAATTATTGTCGAGCAATTGATAGAAAAGCGAATTATTATGAGAATATCTAGGCATGATCATTATATATAGGCATCACGTCTGTGACAAGTAGCGAAACGATTTCGCATCTACTACTATTACTCCACACATCGACCGCTATCCAGCATGCATCTAGAGTATTAAGTTCACAAGAACAGAGTAACGCTTTAAGCAAGATGACATGATGTAGAGGGATAAACTCAAGCAATATGATATAAACCCCATCTTTTTATCCTCGATGGCAATTATACTATACGTGCCTTGCTGCCCCTACTATCACTGGGAAAGGACACCGCAAGATTGAACCCAAAGCGAAGCACTTCTCCCATTGCAAGAACTATAGATCTAGTAGGCCAAACCAAACCGATAATTCGAAGACACTTTCAAGGATATGACAATCATACATAAAATAATTCAGAAAAGAACCAAATATTTTTCATAGATAATCTTGATCATAAACCCACAATTCATCGGATCTTGAAAAACACACCGCAAAAATATTAAATTGAATAGATCTCGTCGAAGACCGAGGAGAACTTGGTATTGAGATCCAAAAAGAGAGAAGAAGCCATCTAGGTACTAACTATGGACCCGAAGGTCTGTGGTAAACTACTCACAACTCATGCTGAGGCGATGGTGTCGATGTACAAGCACTCCGTGGAAGATCCCCCCTTCGGCGAAGCTCCGGAACAGGCCCCAAGATGGGATCTCATGGGAATGGAAGGTTGCGGCGGTGGAATTAGGGTTTTCTCTATTGCTTCAATGTTTTCAGGGTACATGGGTATATATAGGTGGAAGGAGGGTATCGGGGGAGCAACATGGGGCCCACGAGGCAGGGGGGCGCGCCTAGGAGGAGGGGCGCACCCCCCACCCTCGTGGACGCCACGTGTGCCCTATTTAGTGGTTCTCAAGTCTCCCGTGAAGATATCGCTCCAAAAATATCTCTCCCGAAGGTTTCATTCCATTTGGATTCCGTTTGATATTACTTTTCTGTAAAACCCTGAAATAGGCAAAAAACAACAATCTGGACTGGGCCTTTGGGTTAATAGGTTAGTCCCAAAAATAATATAAAAGTGTATAATAAAGCCCATTAAACATCCAAAACATCATATATAATAGCATGGAACAATAAAAATTTATAGATACGTTGGAGACGTATCAAGCATCCCCAAGCTTACTTCCTGCTCGTCCTGGAGTAGGTAAATGATAAAAACATAAGTTTTGATGTGGAATGCTAACCAACATAATTTTCAATGTAATTCTCTTTATTGTGGCATGAATGTTCAGATCTAAAAGATTCAAGACAAAAGTCTATATTGACATAAGAAATAATAATACTTCAAGCATACTAACAAAGCAATCATGTCTTCTCAAAATAACATGGCTAAAGAAAGTTATCCCTACAAAATCAAATAGTCTGGTTGTGCTCCCTCTTCATCACACAAAATATTCATATCATGCACAACCCCGGTTTCAGCCAAGCACTTGTTTTCATACTCAATTTCTTCAAACCTTTCAACTTTCACGCAGTACATGAGCATGAGCCATGGACATAGCACTATTGGTGGAATAGAGCAGTGGTTGTGGAGAAGACAAGAAGGAGGAAGATAGTCTCACATCGACTAGGTGTATCAATGGGCTATGGAGATGTCCATCAATAGATATCAATGTGAGTGAGTAGGGATTGCCATGCAACGGATGCACTAGAGCTAAAAATGTCCTATGAGTTCCTACTCCAAGTTTGAGGCATCAATAATGTTCACTTCACCTCTCAACCTGCAAAACACTTTCTCATCAAGTGGTTTAGTAAATATATCCACTAATTGCTTATCGGTGCGAACATGTTTAAGATTAATATCACCCTTAGCAACATGATCTCGAATGAAATGATGACGAACTTTAATATGTTTAGTTCGAGAGTGTTGCACATGATTATGAGCAATCTTAATAGCACTTTCATTGTCGCAAAGCAATGGTACATGTTTCACATATATCCCATAATCTTTAAGAGTTTGAGTCATCCAAAGCAATTGAGCACAACATCAACCAACGGCAATGTATTCCGCTTCGGCGGTGGATAAGGATACCGAGTTTTGTTTCTTGGAGGACCAAGACACAAGAGATCTACCAAGAAATTGACAAGTACCCGAAGTAGACTTCCGATCAACCTTGTCACCAGCATAGTCCGAGCCAGAGTAGCCAACAAGATCAAAAGAAGACCTTTTAGGATACCAAATGCCAAAATTTGGTGTATGAATTAGGTATCTCACTATCCTTTTCACGGCCTTAAGACGACATTCTTTAGGAACCGCTTGTTATCGTGCACAGATGCACACACTTAGCATAATATTGGGACGGGAGGCACATAGATATAACAATGAACCAATCATAGAGCGGTAAACCTTTTGATCAACCGGTTCGCCATCCTTAGTTAAGTCAAGGTGTCCACTCGTAGGCATGGGTGTAGTCATACCTTTGCATCCTTGCATGTTGAACTTCTTGAACAAGTCCTTGGTATACTTTGTTTGAGAAACAAAGGTACCCTCCTTAGTTTTCTTGATTTGGAAACCAAGAAAGAACTTGAGTTCACTCATCATAGACATCTCAAACTTTTCAGACATTAGCTTTCCAAACCTTTCACTAACATGGGGATTAGTAGAACCAAATATAATATCATCAACATATATTTGGCACACAAATAATTCACCATTAACCCTTTTAGTAAAAAGAGTGGAGTCTATTTTTCCAATTTCAAAGCCTTTTTCAATTAGGAACTTGGTCAAACATTTATACCATGCTCTAGGAGCTTGTTTAAGACCATAAAGGGCTTTGTGTAGCTTGTAAACGTGATTGGGTTTCTTGGGATTAACAAAGCCGGGAGGTTGTTTAACATAAACTTCTCCTCAGTTTCACCGTTGAGAAAGGCACTTTTAATGTCCACTTGGTACAAGGTGATATCATGGTGATTAGCGTAGGCAAGCAAGATGCGAATGGATTCAAGTCTAGCAACGGGGGCGTATGTCTCACCGTAGTCCATACCTTCGACTTGAGTGTAGCCTTGGGCGACGAGACGTGCTTTGTTGCGGACGACTTGACCATCTTCGTCTTGCTTGTTGCGAAACACCAATTTGGTACCAATGATGTTGTGGTTGTTGTCCTTCTCGACCAATGTCCACACTTGATTTCTCTCGAAGTTGTGTAGCTCTTCTTGCATGGCGTTCACCCAATCTGGATCATCAAGAGCATCTTCAACCTTCATAGGTTCAAGGTTAGATATGAAAGAGTAATGTTCACAAAAGTTAGCTAAACGAGATTTAGAGCGAGTGATTCTCCCGGTTTGGATGTCATTGTACATTTTCTCTACGGGATGATCTCTAGCATTTCTTGCTCTAACTCGTGAAAGCTTTTGCTTGGGTCGGGGTGGAACATCCTCCTCACCGTCTTCTTCCTCTTCTTGTCCTTCTTCATTGTTGTTGGTGTTGTTGTCCCCTTGTGGAGGTGGAGAAGGAGGTCGATGAGGCTCATCTTGATGCACATCGTCGTTTCCTTCGTCATGTCGTGTCCCACCTGTGGATGCCTCCAAGTCAACTTGGGGTTCACCTTGTCGAGATGTAGGGGCTTCCACATGGAGGGACGAAGTACCCTCCTTCACCTTCGTTGGACGGATTTTGCCAATAGACAAGTCTTGGATTGCTTCCGAGGGATTTTTATCTCCTACATCAATTGGCAATTGCTCTACTTGCGAGCCATTAGATTCATCAAACTTCACATCTACCATCTCTTCAACCTTTCGGCTGAAATTGTTGTAGACATGGTAAGTGTGAGAGTCCGAGCCGTAACCAAGTAGGAAACCTTCATGAGATTTAGGAGCAAATTTAGAACGACGATGCTTATCAAGAATGTAGCACTTTGAGCCGAATACTCGAAAGTATCCAACTTGGGGTTTGTTACCGGTGAGAAGCACGTATGCCGTATTGCCGAGAAGCTTGTGAAGATATAAGTGATTTGTTGCATGACAAGCTGTCTCAACTGCTTCTGCCCAAAAGTGTCTTGGCGTCTTGTATTCGTCAAGCATTGTCCTTGCCATTTCTATGAGTGTCCGGTTCTTCCGCTCAACAACTCCTTTTGTTGAGGCGTGTACGTAGCCAAGAACTCATGTGAAATCCCTTCTTCGTCAAGAAAGGTATCCACATTTGCGTTCTTGAACTCTGTTCCGTTGTCGCTGCGAACCTTCTGGATCTTCACTTCAAATTGATTTTGGGCCTTCCTAGCAAAGTTTTTGAAGATCTTTTGGACCTGCAATTTATCATCAAGAAAAAACATGTAAATCTTGAAAAATCATCAACAATGACTAATCCAAAAGAGTTACCACTGAGGCTTTTGTAAGCGCTGGGACCAAAAAGATACATATGAAGTAGCTCAAGTGGTCTTATAGTAGTCATGTTGTTCTTCACGGGATGACTTCCTCCAATTAGTTTTCCTGCTTGACAAGCACTACAAAGTCTATCCTTATCAAATATAACATATTTAACACCAAGGATATGATCACCTTTAATTAGCTTATCAAGATTGCGCATACCGACATGACCTAACCGTCTATGCCATAACCAGCCTTTAGAAGATTTAGCATCAATGGGGTGTAGACAAGGATTGTCAATGTACTTGTTCAAATGATATTCATTGAAGATCTCAAGCATCTCATTTTTCCATTCATGAAAATATTCTCCATCGAGCATAGGCACTCTACGTCTAATACTCCCCAACGTAGACTCATCCATCTTCCTCCAATGGTGATTAAACCAAAGCAATGGAGACCAATGCTTTGATACCAATTGAAAGGATCGAGAAGAGTATGTGTCTAGAGGGGGGGGGGGTGAATAGACTCTAGCAAGAAAAGTGGCAG
Organism: Secale cereale; assembly: GCA_902687465.1. NCBI lineage: Eukaryota > Viridiplantae > Streptophyta > Magnoliopsida > Poales > Poaceae > Secale > Secale cereale. The sequence goes on from LR738710.1 coordinate 252,438,892, forward strand.
CTTTTAACATACTTGATGTTTGAATGGAGATTTAGCACATGTTGAACTTTCACAATACACAACAAGCATGCATGACAAGAGTCTGTAGGTATTTTGAAGTAAAGCATGCAACTTTGACCACTTGACTTACACGAAAAACCTATCCTTTTCCCAATTTTAGTTCTTGGCAGATTTTAGCGACTTAGCACTAGTCAAGAAATCAACCTACACATGCAATTCTAAGAGCGTAGCAGCGAAATGTAAAACAATTGCATGTGAAGGTAAAGGGAGGAGTTTGTAGGGAGTAAACGCAAGTGAAGACAATGATGTTTTTTGTCTTGGTTCCGATAGGTGGTGCTATCGTACATCCAAGTTGATGGAGACTTCAACCCACGAAGGGTAACGGCTGCGCGAGTCCACTGAGGGCTCCACCCATGAAGGGTCCATGAAGAAGCAACCTTGTCTATCCCACCATGGCCATCGCCCATGAAGTACTTGCCTCACTAGCGGTAGATCTTCATGAAGTAGGCGATCTCCTTGCCCTTACAAACTCTTTGGTTCAACTCCACAATCTTGTCGGAGGCTCCCAAGTGACACCTAACCAATCTAGGAGACACCACTCTCCAAAAGGTAATAAACGCTGTGTTGATGATGAACTCCTTGCTCAAGTGCTTCAAATGATAGTCTCCCCAACACTCAAATAGCTCCTCACAGATTTGGATATGGTGGAAGAAGTATTTGAGTGGAAAGCAACTAGGGGAAGGCTAGAGAACAAGATTCATATGGTAGAAGTGGTATATCCTGATCTCAACACTTGAGTAGGTGGTTCTCTCTCAGAAAATGAAGGATGGAAGTGTATGTATGTTCTGATGGATCTCCCCACGAGTGAAGAGTGGGTGGAGGGGTATATATACCCTACACCCAAAATCAAACCGTTACACACAATTTACCAAACTCGATGGGACCGATTCAGAGAACTCGGTCAGACCGATTTAGTTCATAATGTGACCGTTAGGTATTTCGGTGGGATCGGTGGGACCGATTTCATTAGGGTTAGGGCATAACGTAATCTCGGTGGGACCAATTACACAAACTCGCTGTGACCGATTTTGGTAATAGGCACATAGAGAGTTGGTCAGGCAAACTCGATGGGACCGATTCGCTCATTTCGGTGAGACCAAAATGTTACGAAGAGGCAACAGAGCGTTTGTATTACAGACTCAGTGGGACCGATTGCACATCTCGGTTAGACCGATAATATTGCAATAGGCAACAGAGAGTTTGCAATCCCATCTCGGTGAGACCGAGATCTCTTTCGGTGAGACCGAAATGATTAGGGTTTCTGGCAGTGTGTCAAACGAACTCGGTGGCGCCGGATAGATGTTTTTGGTGGGGCCGAGTTTGACTTTTGGTTTGGGTCATATGTGGATGTGGGAAAGTGGTTGAGGGTTTTTGGATCATATCATTAAGCATCTTGAGCAAGCAAGCCATTAAGCAACACCTCATGCCCTTTTAATAGTATTTGCTTTCCTATGGACTCAATGTGATCTTGAATCACTGAAATAGAAAATGTAGAGTCCTTAGCTTTGAGCTTAAGACAATCCTTTGTCCTTAAAATCTTGAAAGGGTTCCACATCCTCTATTGCATGCCACTCCATCTGTTGAACTTGTCCGAAATATATTAGATGGAAATATTAGTCCAACAAGAGATATGTTGACATTAATTACCACAATCACCCAGGGAGCACTTGTGCTTTCAATCGCATAGAAATGTCATTTGGCTCTCTCCTATAAAGCTCACCGTCCTGGATGTAGTATGCCGTAGCCTGCCGGGCTACGCGCTCGGCATCTTCCTCCTTTCCGGCAACACTCCTCGCACTAGGTATGAATTAAATTCCTCGGTCTAACATCCCTCCCGAGGCTCGAGCGCCTGGAGCAAGCGAGGTCTTGAGGCCGGGCCACAGGTTGGGGCTCCCAAGGTCGGCGGCTAGGGGATTTCTTCCTGAGGCTTCGCCGGCCCTTCCCACGGGGGTGACGCCGAGGGCCTGAGGAGCCTTTCCACGAAGACGCCGGGTGCCTGGGGCAGTCGCCTGGAAGCTTTCTTGGCGATGTCGTCGGCCTCCTTATTGGTGCCGCGGGGTACGTGCTTCAGCTCCAAGCCCAAGAACTGCTTCTCCATATTGCGTACCTCCGCGAGGTATGCCTCCATATGTTCATCCCTCGGCTCGTACACCTTGTTGGAGAAGTTCACGAGGAGCTGGGAATCACCCTTGATGACGAGGCGTTTCACCTGCAGGGCTATCGCCGCTCTGAGGCCGGCGATGAGGCCCTCGTAATCCATGATGTTGTTGGAGACCTTATCACCTGGCTAAAAGCAGAGTTGCACGACGTAGTAGATCTTCTCTTGAGTGGGCGAGATGAGCACAACCCCTGCCCCAGCACCCTGGCAGGCAAACGCGGCATCAAAGTACATGACCCAGCCATCAGGTGCTTCGCTCCCTGGTAAGAGGGACTGGTTCGGGCTCGCTTCGCGCCCTGGGGCGTCGGTCCATTCCGCCACGAGGTCAGCAAGCGCGGCCCCCTTGATGACTCTGGTGGTACTGAACTCTAGCTGGAATACCTGCAACACTATATTCCATTCTACGACCCTTCCAGCCGCGTTTGGGCTCCGGAGTACCCTTACCTGGGGGTAAGCTGAGACGACCTTGATGGGGTGGCCTTGGAAGTAGTGGTGCAGCTTACGTAAAGCAATGAGGAGCGCAAGCAACAGCTTCTGCGGCATGGGGTAGCGTGCTCAGGTGTCACGGAGCACCGTGCTGACGAAGTACACCGGGTGCTCGATGAGGGTGAAGTCCGGACTCTCTTGTGCCTGTGTGGTCTGAAAAGGTGCCTCGGGGGCTTGGTCGTAAGTTGGGGCAGCTGCGGCCTCAGGGAGGTCATCTTGCATGCCGCGACCGTCTTCCGGCCCTGTCGGGGCCTCGGGAGTGCCTCCCTTGGGTTGCAAGGTCTCGTCTTGACGCTCCTCTCGAACTGCCACCAGCGCCGCACTAGCTAAATGTGGCGTTGCGGCCAGGTAAAGCACCAGCGGCTCTTGAGGCTTGGGTGCCACCATCACTAGTGGGCTGGTGAGGTATCTCTTGAGGTCTTCAAACGCTGCATCAGCTTCAGGGGTCCATCCGAACGAGCCCGTCCTTTTCATCAGCTTGAAGAAGGGGAGGGCTCTCTCTCCCCTAGCTTGGAGATGAAACGCCCCAGCGACGTTACACGGCCGGCCAGCTTCTGCATCTCCTTGAGGTTCTTGGGTGGACTCATCTTTTCTATGGCCTTGACCTTCTCGGGGTTTGCCTCGATTCCTCGGTGCGACACGAGGAAGCCCAAGAGCTTGCCTGAAGGGACTCCAAACACGCATTTCTTCGGGTTAAGCCCCAGGTCTACCTTGTGTAGGTTGGCAAAAGTCTCTTCCAGATCTGTGATAAGGGTTGAGGCCTCCTGATATTTTACCATGATGTCATCCACAAACGCCTTAGCGTTTCTCCCGAGCTGCTTTCCTAGTGCGATGTGCATTAACCGCTGAAAGGTTGCTCATGCGTTTTGTAACCCAAATGACATGTAGGTGTAGTAGTACACCCCGCACGGGGTGAGGAAGGCAGTCTTCTCGACGTCTTGCAGTGCCATCTTGATCTGGTGGTAACCTAAGAAGGCATCCAGGAAACACAACAAATCGCACTCGGTGGTGGACTCGACGATTTGATCGATGTGTGGCAGAGGGAACGGGTCCTGCGGGCAAGCTTTGTTGAGGTTGGTGAAGTCGACACACATGTGCTCTTTTCCTCCCTTCTTGGGTACGACGACGTGATTTGCCATCCACTCCGGGTACCGGACCTCGCGGATGACGCCCGCCGCCTCTAGCTTATGAGTCTCCTGCACGATGAAGGACTGCTTCTATGTGGATTGGCGCCTGGCTTTCTGTTTCACGGGGTGCATGTTAGGGCATACGTTTAGGTGATGCTCGATCACCTCTCTTGGAACTCCCGCCAGATCCTTGGGCTCCCACGCGAACACGTCCATGTTCGCGCGTAGGAACCCAACCAATGCCTCTTCCTGAGCTGGGGGAAGGCCAGCTCCTATGGTGAAGGAAACACCTGACGGCTCATCTTCGTCCACCAGCACTTGCTTTGTCTCGGCTTGGTCTTGGGAGAAAAGTTGTTTCTTCTTGGCAGGGGCAGCCCCCTTTGTCCCTGGGGCAGCTTCCTCGGCAGGGTGCGCCGCCACAGCGGTCCAGAAGACGCGCTTGAGGGCCACCAGGGCTTGTTTGGTGTCCCCCGTCACGATAAGGACTCTGCTGCTCCCCGCATCTTCATGAGGTTATAGGCCGGATGGCTTGCGGCCATGAACTGAGCCAACGCCGGGTACCCGAGTATGGCATTGTATGGGAGACTGATTCGGGCGATGTCAAAGTCAATCAGCTCGGTGCGGTAGTTGTCTCGGGTGCCGAAGGTGACTGGGACGCGGATCTGCCCTAGGGGGCTGGTAGAACCGCTGCTACCCCAGAGAAGGGTTTGGTGGGGCGCAATCGCTCGAGTGGCACTTGGAGCAAGCTGAGAGCTTCCATCGAGAGCATGTTGAGGCCAGCCCCACCATCGATGAGGGTCTTGGTGACTACCATGTTGCAGATGGTGGGGGTGCAGAGCATCGGGAGAGTGCCGGAAGCCGCGGTGGAGGCGGGGTGGTCTCCTGAGTCGAAGGCGAGGTCGGCCTTGGGATTCACCCATCCAAGAGGAGCCCCCTTGTGTATGGAGGCGACGCCCGTCTGGCGAAAGATCTGCTTGATGTGTCGGCCAGAGGGTGGCGCTTGGGAGCCGCTGAGGAGGGCCGCAACAGCGTGGGGCGCCGGTGCCCTGAAGCGTGCGACGAAGAGGCCGCACAGCTCTTCCGAGGACGCCACGGACAATTCTGGCAAGCTAAAAAACCAGGAATGCGGCACGCCGTTGAGTGCCATGGGGAGCTAGCTCGCCATGACCTTGCCGTCGCTGCCGGCCACCGAGATGCCCTCTTCGTAGGCCTGGAGGAAGACAAACGGATCTGTCGCCCCGATGTAGCGCGGTGGCAGATTCGGCCTGAACCTGGGTGCCCACTATACCCGCCGTAAGGCGGGGGTGAAGGCCCGGTGGCCGGGAGCGCCGCCGCGCGCGACCACCAAGCCCTTTGGAGGAGGGACGCCCACCATGAGAACTTGGTGCGCGGAGAGCCGGACAGACAGGGGGAAAACTTCGGCAAACCCCTACTTGGCGCGCCAAATGTTGGATCAGGGGTTCCGGCAAAACCCTCAAGGTTCGAACTCTGGGGTGCACGTGAAGATCTCTCCTTCTCGCGCCTTGGCGCAGGGGCTGGCGCCGTGTTAGGATCTCGCACTCAGGACAAGTTGTACTATGCCGTGAGGGTTTGCTTCCAGCAGGGCGAGAAGGTCTCCAACAACATCGCAGAGTACGAGTGCCTAATTGCTAGGCTCAAGGCCGCAGCCGCACTGGGGGTGAAGCGTCTCACCATCAGAGGTGACTCGCAACTCCTCGTCAACTTCCCCAACAAGAAATACAAGCCCAAGGACGAGCACATGGAGGCATATCTGGAGGAGGTGCGCAAGATGGAGAAGCAGTTCCAAAGACTGGAGGTGCAGCATGTATCGAGAGGCACCAACAAGAAAGCGGATGACATCGCCAAACGAGCCTCCAGGTGAGAGCCTCAGTGGCCGGGCGTCTTCGAGGAGCGGCTACTCAAGCCATCGGCAGCACCGCCAGTTCATGAGCCAGCATCCCCTCGGCAGGGGTTACCTGCGGCACCTACGGACGACACCCCACCATGCGGACCGACCTAAGGAGCCCGCCTGCTGCTCGCCGCGGAGCCCGAGGAGGGTTGCTGGACCCAAGAGCTCAAGGTGTACCTGCAACACGACACCCTGCCGGACGAGGAAGAAGACGCAGAGCTCGTGGTCTGACAGGCCTCAGCTTACTGCATCCAAGACGGCGAACTCTACAGGAGGCGCCCCAATGACGTCTCACTAAAATGCATCTCGAAGAAGCAAGGGCGCGAGCTGTTGGCTGACATCCACGGTGCAGGCTGCGGTCCTCACTCGTCGTCCCGCACCCTCGTAGGCAAGGCCTTCCGCAACGACTTCTACTGGCCCACGGTGCTCAACGACGCCATGGAGCTTGTGCGGGCTTGCGAGGCGTGCCAGTTTCACGCCAAGCAGATGCACCAACCGGCTCAGGGCCTCCAGACGATCCCGCTCTCCTGGCCCTTTGCGGTCTCGGGATTGGACATCCTGGGTCCATTTCCCCGGGCAGTGGGGGGCTACCGCTTCCTGTACGTCGCCATCGACAAATTCACCAAGTGGGCAGAGGTGGAGCCCATTTGCGTGATTCCAGCCGGGTCGGCTGTCAAGTTTGTCCAGGGTCCTCTTGAGGGCCTCGTGAGGCGATACGGGGTCCCCAACCTCATCATCACAGATAACGGTTCGCAGTTCACAAGCAATCTCTTCAAGTCATATTGTGCTAACCTTGGAGTAACGATCAGGCCGAACGCGCCAACGTGGAAGTCTTGCGTGGCCTCAAGACGTGGAGCTTTAAGAAGAAACTTGAGGCTTGCGGCAGGGGCTGGATTGACGAGCTCCAGTCCGTGATGTGGTCAATCCGAACCACTGCCACCAAACCCATAGGGGAAACTCCTTTCTTTCTCGTCTATGGGGCAGAGGCGGTCCTCCCTCACGAGGTCAAGCATCGCTCCCCACGGGTCTTGGCTTTCAATGAGGAATGCCAGGACGCTGCCTGGCGGATGGACGTCGTGCTCGGCGAGGAGGGCCGCCGCCGAGTTGCCCTCAGGGCGGCGCAGTATCAGCAGGCGCTGCGGCGGTACCACTGCCGCGGCGTTCGCGCAAGAACACTTGAAGTTGGTGACTTGGTCCTGAGGTGGGTCCTCTCTAGGGAGGGGTTACACAAGCTCTCGCCCATGTGGGAGGGCCCGTTCAGAATCGCCCGTGTCTCTAGGCCCGGTGTTGTACGCCTGGAGACGCAGGATGGGATACCTATCCAGAATTCCTGGAACATTAAACACCTCAGGAGGTTCTATCCGTAATCAAGGCTCCGTGCCCGTGAAGGTCTCCGCCCATGACACTCTCATGTAATAATGAGTTGGGGTTGTACCCGCCTCGCAGTCTCCTGTGCGTTGCCTATGGGCCCTCAGACGGGGCTCCCACCAATGCCCCAGTGGCAGTCCTTAGCTCCGCGCTGGGAAGAAGACGTAGTGTAGGGGTCGGACGCGACCTTTTTCCTTTTTGGCTTGGTGTTTGGCTGTCAGCCTTTTCTACTTCCTAGGCCATCAGCCCTTCCTCTACCCCGTGCTATGAAGTTCTCGTGTTTCTCGCGTTTCTTGCGTTTTGTTGGAAGCCTTGATTGGGATCTTTCTCCCTGGTTTTAAGTTTAGTTTGTTGAGAAGGGGCTGCGCCACTCGCTCTCCTTCGCGCGCCTCGCGTGCGGGGGCTGGGGCACGGTCGGTAACTGGCATCGTCTGCGACGTCCCCATGACCTTGCCTAGCGTAACCTGCTCAATCTCTGGCGTCGGGCTTCTCTGTTCGCGCAATCCATCCTACCGAGCTGGCTTAGGCTTTGGTGCTTTAACCCGCGCTCGGCGCTCTCGGTAGCTCTCAGCGGCTCACCCATGCTCGGGGGCTGCACATGCTCTCTGGATTCGGCCGTCCTGACGACCCGATGGGGGCTCATGACGCCAAAGAGTCAGGAGCACCCCGCCTGAAGACGCCGCGATGCATAAAGCTAAGTAATCTCACCAAGACCGAAAAACATGACAGCAAGTTCTCACTTCATACATATATCACAGTCCATTACACACCTTCTCGAGGCAACTTAAAATTTTGACACAGGGAGGACATGAAGGAAAAATAAGGAGAAGAAGCAGAGGCCACTCCCGCTCAGTCGGAGTCTCCCAATTCCTCCGGCTTCACCGAGCCACAACGGCACTACAACCCCCTCCCCTCGCCGGGCCGAGCTCGGCGGTGTGGTGGCTCGTCGTAGCCGCCGCTGCTGGAGGAGCTGCTGCTGCCACAGAGGAGGGACCTGCGGCGCCCCCAAGGACTATGATTGTCTCCGGAGGAGGAGCTGCTCCTCCGGACGCTTACCCCGTCGTCGTCTTCGTCATTGGCCTCGGGACAGCACCCAAGGCGTCTTCCTTCCTCCAATAAGACCCTGACAAACAGCGTGGAGGTGCCATCGTACCTGAAGTGGAGCGTACACTTCCCCTGCAGCCGGCGCGAGTGTGCAAACGATTGCCAGCCGCGCTCCAGGAACACATCGGCCAAGCGAGCCACATCAACCTCCACCCAGGACGCACCGCTGTAGCAACCGTCAGTCTACAGCTAGACGTTGTCGGGGCCTCCGGCCGATGGCACGTTGCCGAACGAGCGGGGAAGCCGGAGCCACGAGCCACTAGGCTTCTCCGCCCACACCACGAACTCCGACGATACGTCGAAGGAGTGGAGCTGCGGGCGCGGAGGACGCGCGACCGGCACGCGCCTCCTCTCCCGCCACGGCCACGACCACCTTCACCGCGGGAAGACGCACCGCGCCTCTCACCAGCGGCCACGCCAGGAGCCGGAAGGCCCTCTTCCTCAAGGAGTCGTTGTGGGCGCAGCGGCATGCTTGCGGGGACGCTCGAGGCCCCTCTTCGGCGGCAGCAGGGCCAGATCCTTCGGGGCCTTCCCTTTCTCCGCGGCGGACGGCTTCCTCGGCGGCGCCATGGAGATCTCGCAGCAAGAGGGAGAACGGGGAACAAGCAAGGAGGAAGACGGCACTGGCTTGAAGATGGCTTGGGGGCTCCTCCCCCTAGTCCTATTTATAGGACGGAGGAGCCCAACCACCAGTCATTGGCATCGCAGCCATAACAGCCCCGTCGTTTGCGCCGGGGAGTTGTGAAGTCACACGATTACCAAGACTGCTTGGGGAGCAGAGTCGCCACGTCCCATCCAACCGTCACGCGCCAGCCAGGCCCGTAGCCTTTGGGGCCCGCGGCGCTTCGTCCTCAACTAAGGCTTCGCCTCGAAGCCAACTCCGTGCGCGCCTTGGGCCCGGGGGCTATTGTCGGCGTCCTGGGAACCAGGGTGCCCAGACTTGCCTATCTGCGGGCCGCAGCGCGCTCCTGTTGCGGCCTGGTATGGCCCAGCTGATCAACCAGTTGCTCAAGACCCTCGTGAGGGGGCTAGACCTCGCGAGGAGAACAGTGTCAAGACCCCCTCAAGAGCGCCCTCGGCAAGGTGCTCCGGAGGGACGGACAATCCAAGGCCAAGCCTGCCTCAGGAGGAGGCAGTGATGCAAGCAATGAAGCACTGCGTCAGCGGGTGCCAGCGCCCGCCAACGGCGCAGTTGCCGTTTCGATGCAAAGGAGGCATGCAAGAGATGGGAATGAATCACATGTGTGTCCTTGGGTGAAAAATCACATGTGTGTCCTTGGGTGAATTTTTAGGTCCCATGCAAGAGATGGGAATGAATTTCAAACACCAGGGCATTGTTGATTGTCGGCAAAATGTTTAGATACCTAGTTTTTAAATTCTGGTAAATCCAAAACTCGTCTGAAATTTATGAAACTAGGCATGCTATCATGGAGCGGCATCAACATGCCGTGGTGAAAATTTTGTCCCATTTGGTGCAGGTTTGGGTATATGCTTCTCACAAATCAAAGCTCCTCACAACAAGCATGATGGTTTCGATAGGGAACGTACCACCTTTGGGGACGGGACGATATCCGTTCCCTCTTATTGCTTTCAAAAAATTTCTAGTGTCAACATAGAACAACAGGAGTTTTGTGTTTAATCTGGGAATTTTTTGGGGTTCGTTTCGCCTTTTTATACACTAACTGGGGTTTCTAGGCATTTTAAGTGCATAATTCGAATTTGAACTACAAGCACATGCTCCAATGCACCAAAGTTGGTTGAAAAATCACATGTCAGTCCTTGGGCGAATTTATAGGTCCCAAGCAAGAGTTGGGAATGAAATTCAGAAACCAGGGTACTGTTGATTGCCGGCAAGATGTTGAGATGCCTGCGTTTTAAATTCTAGTAAATCCAAAACTCGTCTGAAATTCATGAAACTTGGCATGCTATCATGGAGCGGCATCAACAGAGTTTTTCAATTTCAGGGTCATTTAGCTCTAAAAAAAATCAGTAAATGCATGAAAAATACCAAATGAACTCAGAAAGGGTTGATAATTGATGATGTGGATTCGAATGGTGCATTTTGAACACACAAAAACTCTGGACTTCAAATTAGTTCAAAAAATGATATGTCTTTGTAACATATGAGTTTTTGTCCAAAACTCGGATACTTCAAAACAGATTTTCCATTTTGTACACGAAGTGCATCCAGTTTTTGCTGTTACCCTCTCTACTTTTTTGCACATGCTATCGCGATAAGGGGTTGTCAATCCCTTTACGGTCACTTACGAAAGTGAGATCTGATAGATATGATAGTTTGATATTTTTGGTATTTTTGGATATAAGAACAGAAAGTAAAAACAACAAAGTAAAGTAGATTGTAGATTGATATGTTGAGAATAGACCCGAGGGCCATAGGTTTCACTAGTGGCTTCTCTCATGATAGAAGATTTCTACGGTGGGTGAACGAATTATTGTCGAGCAATTGATAGAAAAGCGAATAATTATGAGAATATCTAGGCATGATCATTATATATAGGCATCACGTCTGTGACAAGTAGACCGAAACGATTTTGCATCTACTACTATTACTCCACACATCGATCGCTATCCAGCATGCATCTGGAGTATTAAGTTCACAAGAACAGAGTAACGCTTTAAGCAAGATGACATGATGTAGAGGGATAAACTCAAGCAATATGATATAAACCCCATCTTTTTATCCTCGATGGCAACAATACTATACGTGCCTTGCTGCCCCTACTGTCACTGGGAAAGGACACCGCAAGATTGAACCCAAAGCGAAGCACTTCTCCCATTGCAAGAACTATAGATCTAGTAGGCCAAACCAAACCGATAATTCGAAGACACTTGCAAGGATATTACAATCATACATAAAATAATTCAGAAAAGAACCAAATATTTCTCATAGATAATCTTGATCATAAACCCACAATTCATCGGATCTTGAAAAACACACCGCAAAAATATTACATCGAATAGATCTCGTCGAAGACCGAGGAGAACTTGGTATTGAGATCCAAAAAGAGAGAAGAAGCCATCTAGGTACTAACCATGGACCCGATGCTCTATGGTAAACTACTCACAACTCATGCTGAGGCGATGGTGTCGATGTACAAGCACTCCGTGGAAGATCCCCCCTTCGGCGAAGCTCCGGAACAGGCCCCAAGATGGGATCTCATGGGAATAGAAGGTTGCGGCGGTGGAATTAGGGTTTTCTCTATTGCTTCAATGTTTTCAGGGTACATGGGTATATATAGGAGGAAGGAGGGTATCGGGGGAGCAACATGGGGCCCACGAGGCAGGGGGGCGCGCCCAGGGGAGGGGCGCACCCCCCACCCTCGTGGACGCCACGTGTGCCCTATTTAGTGGTTCTCAAGTCTCCCGTGAAGATATCACTCCAAAAATATCTCTCCCGAAGGTTTCATTCCATTTGGATTCCGTTTGATATTACTTTTCTGTAAAACCCTGAAATAGGCAAAAAACAACAATCTGGACTGGGCCTTTGGGTTAATAGGTTAGTCCCAAAAATAATATAAAAGTGTATAATAAAGCCCATTAAACATCCAAAGCATCATATATAATAGCATGGAACAATAAAAAATTATAGATACGTTGGAGACGTATCAAGCATCCCCAAGCTTACTTCCTGCTCGTCCTCGAGTAGGTAAATGATAAAAACATAATTTTTGATGTGGAATGCTAACCAACATAATTTTCAATGTAATTCTCTTTATTGTGGCATGAATGTTCAGATCTGAAAGATTCAAGACAAAAGTCTATATTGACATAAGAAATAATAATACTTCAAGCATACTAACAAAGCAATCATGTCTTCTCAAAATAACATGGCTAAAGAAAGTTATCCCTACAAAATCAAATAGTCTGGCTATGCTCCCTCTTCATCACACAAAATATTCATATCATGCACAACCCCGGTTTCAGCCAAGCACTTGTTTTCATACTCAATTTCTTCAAACCTTTCAACTTTCACGCAGTACATGAGCGTGAGCCATGGACATAGCACTATAGGTGGAATAGAGCAGTGGTTGTGGAGAAGACAAGAAGGAGGAAGATAGTCTCACATCGACTAGGTGTATCAACGGGCTATGGAGATGTCCATTAATAGATATCAATGTGAGTGAGTAGGGATTGCCATGCAACGGATGCACTAGAGCTAAAAATGTATGAAAGCTCAAAAAAACTAAGTGGGTGTGAATCCAACTTGCTTGCTCACGAAGACCTAAGGAATTTGAGGAAGCCCATCGTTGGAATATACAAGCCAAGTTCTATAATGAAAATTCCCACTAGTATATGAAAGTGACTAAACATGAGACTCTCTATCATGAAGAACATGGTGCTACTTTGAAGCACAAGTGTGGAAAAAGATAGTAGCATTTTCCCTTTTTTTTCCTTTTTTTCCTTTTTTTGGGCCTTTCTTTTTCTTGGCCTTTCCTCCTTTTTTTTCTTTGGGACAATGCTCCAATAATGATGATCATCACACTTATATTGATTTACAACTCGATATTACAACTCGATACTAGAACAAAGTATGACTCTATATGAATGCCTCCGGGGGTGTACCGGGATGTGCAATGAATCAAGAGTGACATGTATGAAACATTATGCATGGTGGCCTTGCCACAAATACGATGTAAACTACATGATCATGCATGGCAATATGACAATATGAAGCATGTCATATGAACGGAACGGTGGGAAGTTGTATGGCAATATATCTTGGAATGGCTATGGAAATGCCATGATAGGTAGATATGGTGGCTGTTTTGAGGAAGGTATATGGTGGCTATTTTGAGGAAGGTATATAGTTGGTGTATGGTACCGGCGAAAGTTGTGCGGTACAAGAGAGGCTAGCAATGGTGGAAGGGTGAGAGTGCGTATAATCCATGGACTCATCATTAGTCATAAAGAACTCATATACTTATTGCAAAAAGTTACGAGTCATCAAAACAAAGAAATCAACACATGCTCCTGGGGGGAGGTTGGTAGGAGTTAACCATCGCGCGCCCCCGACCTCCTCACAAAGGATGACACTCTACAAATACATCATGCTCTAACTTCGTCATATAGCGGTTCACCAAACATGCATGCTACGGGAATCACAAACTTTAACACAAGTATTTCTCAATTTCATAATAACTCCACTAGCATGACTCTAATATAATTATCCCCATATCTCAAAACAATCATCAAGTATCAAACTTCTCACCATATTCAATGCACTTTGTATGATTTTTTTACTACTTTTATCTTGGATGCCTATCATATTAGGACTAGTTTTATAACGAAAGCACATTACCATGCTGTTCTAAAAGACTCTCAAAAGGATATAAGTGAAGCATGAGAGATCAACAGTTTCTACAAAATAAAATCACCACCGTGCTCTAAAAGATATAAGTGAAGCACTAGAGCAAACTATTTAGCTCAAAAGATATAAGTGAAGCACATAGAGTGTTCTAAAAAATTTTAGGCCATATTTATCTCTCTCAAAAAGGTGTGTCCAGCAAGGATGATTGTGGCAAACTAAAAAGCAAAGATTCAAATTATACATGACGCTCCAAGTAAAACACATATAATGTGGTGAATAAAAATATAGTCCAGAGTATAGTTACCGATAGATGAAGACGAAAGAGGGGATGCCTTCCCGGGGCATCCCCAAGCTTAGTGTAATGCCCAGTATGAGACTATACCTCCTACGTGTCGAGGCACGACTTAAAGGTATAAGCACATACTAGAATGATCTCAAGTATGGTATCTTTGCACGACTCGTGTAAAAATAGGGATGAAATTGCAAAAGAGTAGTTGGCTTACACTCGCCACATCACACAATACATTACATAAGCAATCATCATCCAAATAACATCACAGTCCGACTACGGAAGAAGATCCAAATGAAAGATACCAAATAAATAAAGCCACAAGGTCCGAATCGCCCCTAGTAGAAGTCACTACTGATCATCGGGATAGTACACGTAGTATCGCCCACGTTCTTCATCGAACTCCTAGTACAGCTCTGTGCCGTCACCTGTGTAATTCACCATAGTACCTGCATCTGGTGTGGTGTAGAATCTGTGAGCCACGGAGGACTCAGCAATCCCGTTCCCGGGTAGCAAAACTGTCTAAGCCTTGGGTGTGGAACAAGGCTGAAGAAAATAAAGGTTGCAACTGCACTAGCACTAGCTTACGTGTTTAGAGCGAGAAGAGAAGTGCCACGAGGGTCAAAGTGATCACGAAGTGATCCTATCTAAGAACGTCAATTATAACCTCACCGTGTTCACTTCCCGAACCCCTTTCGGAAAATGACCGTCACGGTTACTCACGCTGGTAGTGTGTTCTGAACATGGTGTCAAGTTTTCTACAACCGGATATTAACAAATTCCCATCTGCAAAATAACCGCGGGCACGGCTTTCGAAAGTTAAAAACCCTGCAGGGGTGTCCCAACTTAGCCCATCACAAGCTCATGATCTGCGAAGTCGCAACTCCAAGGTGGGAAGACCCGAGTATTCTCGGAATCCCGTGCTCAAGATATTTCGACTAAGGTAAAACTAATCTAGCAAATCCTCCCGGCGTGCCGACACCCTGATAGTAGCCGCGCGTATCTCGTCTCAGGCCACGACCGGATGGGACAAGCCACGGATGAATACCAAATACCTCGGGTTTCCCCAAGGCGGCCCCGCAGGTTGCCCAGTTTGGACAAACACTCATGTGGAGCACTAGCCCGGGTTGTTGATTAAGAAGAGGGTTTATATCTCCCTATGCAAGTTTTTACTTGTTAGGCAAATGTAGTACCAATGTTGGGACTTGCTGGAAAAGCTTTAGCGCTAAGCGGGTTATCAACGGGGGCCCATAAACCCCAACCATGTTAGGGACGCATAATCAAGGAACATAACACCAGTTTATACGGTTCCTAGGGTGGCATGAGTGGAACAAAACACCAAGCAAGAGGCTTAGCCTTCCACCCATTACCAATATATAGATGGTTTAGTTTAAGAATTTATATAGTGTGATATCCCAACAATAATTTCAACATGAAGCAAGAATCTTCAAATCTTCTCCTGCAACTAGCAATGCTATAAGAGGGGCTGAGCGAAGCTTACGCAGCCAAACAAAGGTTTGCTAGGTTGGGTGGTTAGAGAGATTCATGGTTACAATAGGAGGCTGACAAGTAAACATGGGCATCAAGGCAATAAGCTAAAGAGCGAGATATCTAGAAATAGGCAAACAAAGTAATGATATCTGGGTCAGGTCATCTTGCCTGTCGAGTCATCAATGGGATCGTAAGACGGCTCCTCGTACTCAACCTTGGTAGTAACCTCGTTCTCGGTCTCGGCTTTCGGCTCTACTCAACACAAGAACACAACATGGCATGAAATCAAACAAGGTGCAATGCACAATCAACATGATGCAAGTATGATTCATTTCATGGCAAGTGAAGAAGCACACAAGAACAACCCAAAACCACAAGTTTAAATGAGGCCGGACTCAACATATATCAAATCCTGTAAGTCCTCATATGCATGTTTTGAAATTGGTGCAGATCTGAACAAACCCTAAGTTAAAGTTGTTAAACAGCAAGTTAACATGCACCATGATGATCTACATGAAATTCTAGTCAAGTTTCATATAAAGTTTGTTTAATTCGGAGCTACGGTCTAGAAGATATGAGCAAAACAAGACAAACATGGCAACGGTGCAAGATGCACCCAAACATCAAGCAAACACACTCCAACCATGTAAACAAGATGATATTTTGATTCTACATGCAAAATCACACAAGATTCATATAGGGCACGCTCAAAACGGAGCAACGGTTCAACACATACACACGAAACAAGATACAATGCAAAGCTGAAATTAACAGCCACATAGCAACTTTGGAGCAAGAAATATGTATTCTACAGCACCCAAACATGATGACAATAAGCATGGACATGAAGCAGACATATCTTACAGCAAACAACTCCAGTGGAGCAACTCCATAGGAGGCATGGATCAATGGCAACAAGCTACACCAAATTGATCATGCTGTTAAAAACCTGACAGTTATAATTTATAGCAACTTGGGAGCAAGAAATAAATAAGCTACAGCAACCCATATGAGCAAGTGAGGGCATGGATGGATAGACAATAACATGTACAACAAGGAATGATCATTGGCCACTCCAAAACATGCATGGATTTGACTAGGGCATCAAGCAAACATAGCATCAGGTTATAACAGATTCCAGACTTAGCAGAATTTTCACTAAGTATAAAACAGATATGTTGGCATGGCATGTTTGCAAGCATGTTTAAGTCACCTCAAGGCATTTCATGGAAAGTGGTTTGCACCACAGCAAAGACCATATGATGGAGATTCTAAAACATATTGACATGTCACATGGGGACAAACACATCAATAGCAACGACCACTTCAAATCAGCATCTCATAACATGTTTCATAACTTAACAGCCACATGCACTTTTGCAACAGAGATTAACATGGCAATATGAACCCTAACATGAATGCTACAGCAACCATCATGTAGAGCATTTCACAATGGACATTTTGACATATCATTGACTTCATTTGGATAAACATGCACCAAGTTATCACATCTCAAACATGGCATAAAAATAACAAGTAAAAGCAGTTTATAACAAGTAGCACTCTTGTCACGAAGATTAAGACATCTAGATGATCTCAAACAAGCATCCCACAATGGAACAAAATGTAGAGCACACCACCACGATCATTTTGACATATCATATGCACAATTTGGACAAGCACACTAAAAGTTACAGCCGTGCAAAGATGCAACAAAAATAAGCAAAATCTGGGACTTAGTGAAAAAATATACCCTAGGGAAAGGGGACGAGGAGATCCTGGGACGGAGGGATTCGGGCGGCGGGCGAAGGCGTTTGGATCGGTGGCGAGGGGATCCCGGGACGGGGCCGTCCGAGGTTGTTGCAGGCGCCGGGCTCGCGGGTCGGGTCGGGGAGCTCCAGATCCGCCCAGTCCGGTGAGGAGGTTGACCGGGCGCGGCGGCGGCTGTCCTCGCCGGTGAGGGGCGCGGTCTCCGGCGGGGAGGGCGGATCCGGCTGGGGCGCGGCGGATCTGGCCGGCCGGCGGCGGATCCGGTGCGGGGGCCGATGGGCGGAGGAGGCGGCAGCTGGGAGCTCGGGGCCGGCGGCGGTGGTGTGCTCCGGCGGCGGGGAGCTCGGGGCCGATGGGCGGAGGAGGCGCGCGGGCTGGCGGGCCCGATCCGGACCGGCGGGCCCGGACGGCGGCGGGGTGGAAGCTGGCGGCGGCGCGACAGGTGTCACGGCGGGATTGGCTGGGCGGTGGCGGGCGGACGTGTCCGGGCGCGTCCGGACGTGTCCGGCGGCGCGGAGGGACATAAAATTAGGGTTTCGTCCCAAAATGGACGTGGGGGACTAATTTACAGGCATAGGGAGCTAGGAGACTCCAAATGGGGAGCGGTTTTCGGCCACGCGATCACGATTCGACGACCGAGATGATGGGAAGGGTTGTGCTGGGTTTGAGGGCTGTTGTGGAGGGGGTCTTGGGCCTTAAAGAAGATGTTCTTTTAGCCCACTAGGTTAACCGTTGGAGTACCAATCGAACTCCAAATGCGACAAAACTTGACAAGCGGCCTACACGTACCAAAACAACATCGCACGACAAGTCTCACGTCATTCCGGGAACATTACACGGCCACACACGAGAGAAGGACTCGGGGATGCCACGGGCACGTGTGTGAGCGTCGGAACCCGAAACGGACAACGGGAAGAGACGAGTGGAACCGGGTGCAAGTGACAACACAAATGCAATGCAATGCACATGACAACATGACATGGATGAAATGCACACACGCACACGACAAAACGAAGAAACTCGAAATGAAAGAAGAGCCCAGAACGGAATTGATGAAGTCAAAGTTTCATATATTTCCATAATTGGAAAATGTTACATATGGGGCATTACAAACTCTCCGCTACTACGAAAAGATCTCGTCCCGAGATCTAGGACTGGAAGAAGGAAGGGTACTCGGAACGAAGGTGATCTTCTCGTTCCCACGTAGCTTCTCGGTCGGTATGGTGCGACCACTTAACTTTCAAGAACTTGATTGACTTGTTGCGGGTCTTGCGCTCGGTTTCTTCAAGAATAGCAACGGGGTGCTCACGGTAAGACAAGTCTTCTTGAAGATCAATATCCTCAAACGAAATGGTGCGTTCAGGTGTCTTGAAGCACTTGCGGAGTTGAGACACGTGAAACACATCATGAACATTTGCAAAGTTGGATGGAAGCTCGAGTTGATAGGATAGATCACCTCTTTTGCCAAGGATCTTGAAAGGGCCCACGTATCTAGGAGCAAGCTTTCCTTTGATATCGAATCTTTGGGTGCCTTTCATAGGAGAAACACGGAGATAGACATGGTCTCCAATGTCGAAAGCCAAATCACGATGCTTGCCGTCATAGTAGCTCTTTTGACGCGACTGAGCGGCCTTGAGATTCTCACGTATGACTTTGCACATTTCTTCGGCTTCTGAGATCAAGTCATTGCCAAGAAGTTGACGTTCAACAGTCTCGGACTAGTTGAGAGGGGTACGACACTTTCTGCCATAGAGGATTTCAAAAGGAGCTTTGCCGGCACTTGCTTGGAAACTGTTGTTGTAAGAGAACTCGGCAAACGGAAGGCAATCTTCCCACTTCATGCCAAAAGAGATGACACAAGCTGTGAGCATGTCTTCGAGGATCTGGTTCACTCTTTTGACTTGACCACTACTCTGAGGGTGAAACGCAGTGTTGAAACGGATCTTAGTGCCCATGGCTGACTGAAAGGAGTCCCAGAACTTGGATGTGAACAAACTTCCACGGTCTGAGGAGATAACTTGAGGAATGCCATGTAACGACACAATTCTGGAAGTGTACAACTCTGCCAGCTGAGCTGCATTGATGGATTCTTTGACTGGAAGGAAGTGAGCTACTTTGGTTAGCTTGTCAATCACAACAAAGATAGCATCGTTCCCCTCCTTGGACTTGGGAAACCCAGTGACGAAATCCATTTCAATGTGGTCGAATTTCCACTCGGGAATAGGAAGAGGTTGGAAGAGACCAGCTGGACGTTGATGCTCTGCCTTCACTCTTCTGCAGACATCACATTAATTCACGAATTGGGCAATCTCCCTTTTCATGCGAGTCCACCAGTACGATTGCTTGAGGTCTTGGTACATCTTGGAACTTCCAGGATGAATCGAGAGGAGGGAGTCATGTGCTTCGTTCATTATGAGCTTCTTGAGATCACCCTTGGGAACCACAAGTCTGTCCTCAAAGAACAAGGTGTCTTTCTCATCAACGCGATAGCACTTGTATTTGGGAGTACCCTTTGCAATACCATGTTTCACTTTCTGTACCATAGCATCACTGAGCTGGGCCTCACGGATTTGATCTTCCAAGGTAGGAGCAGCTTGAAGATTTGCAAGAAAGCCTTACGGAACAATTTGGAGGTTGAGCTTCCTGAAAGACTCACAAAGCTCAGGCTGAAACGGCTTGATAAGGAGACTGTTGCAATATGCCTTTCTACTCAAGGCATCTGCAATGACATTGGCCTTGCTAGGTGTGTATTCGATGCTTGGATCATACTCTTGGATCATCTCAAACCAACGAGTCTGGCGAAGGTTCAGGTTCGGCTATGTGAAGATGTACTTCACGCTCTTGTGATCGGTGAAGATGTCCACTTTTCTGCCCAACAGAAGGTGTCTCCACGTGATCAAGGCATGTACCACTGCTGCTAGCTCCAGATCATGTGTGGGGTAGTTCTTCTCAGTTGGCTTCAATTGACGAGAAGTGTATGCCACAATTTTCTTGTCATGCATTAGAACACCACCAAGTCCTTGAAGAGAAGCATCACAGAATACTTCGTAGGGCTTGGACTCATCCGGAGGAGTAAGAACCGGAGCAGAGATGAGCTTTTCTTTGAGTGTTTTGACTGCCACATCACAATCCGGAGACCAGTTGTACTTGACATTCTTCTGCAGCAAGTTGGAGAGAGGCTTGACCATCTTGGAGAAATTCTCAACGAACCTTCTGCAATAGCTAGCGAGACCAAGGAAGCTTCGGATTTGCTTGACGTTCTGCGGGGGTTCCCAGTTGACAATCGCTTCAACTTTCTCGGGCTTGACAGCAATACCCTCAGCAGAGATGATATGGCCAAGATATAAGACCTTATCGAGCCAGAATTCACATTTAGAGAATTTCGCATAGAACTTGTGTTCACGGTGTCTGTCGAGAACCAAACGGAGGTGCTTGGCATGGTCTTATTCATTCTTGGAGAATACCAAGATGTCATCCAGATAGACGAGAACGAATTCGTTGGTGTAGGGGTTGAATATGTAGTGCATCATCCTCGAGAAGGTGGGTGGAGCATTTGCGAGGCCAAAAGACATGACTGTGTATTCATAGGAGCCGTAGCTTGTTCTGAATGCAGTCTTGTGAATATCTTCTTCATGGATACGGATCTGGTGATAACCCATCCGGAGATCGAGCTTTGAGAACACTTTTGCTCCTTTGAGCTGCTCGAACAATTCATTGATGTTGGGGAGCGGATACTTGTTATTTATTGTCTTCTTGTTCAATGGCTGGTAATCAACGCAAAGGCGCTCCGTGCCATCCTTCTTCTTGACCAATAGAACACCACAGCCCCAAGGAGAAGTGCTAGGCCTGATTAGACCCATACGCTCTTGCTCATCGAGTTGTCTCTTCAGCTCCTTCAACTCTTCAGTGGAAAGCTTGTACGGACGCCGGCAAGCTGGCTCGGTACCGGGCTCGAATTCAATGATGAATTCAACTTGAGGATGTGGAGGCATGCCTGGAAGCTCTTCAGGGAAAACATCTTCATATTCATTGACCACCGGAATTTGAGAGATGGCATTAATCTCGTCCTTGTCATTGAGAGAGAATAGCCTGATTGTGTTATCTCAAGAGGCGAAGATAATCACGTCTTCGTCGGGATGAGTAAGCTTGACTTCCTTATTTGCACAATCAATGTGAGCATCATGCTGGGAAAGCCAATCCATCCCAAGAATAAGATCAATGTCGGAGTTGCCGAGAACAACCGGAGAAGCCAGAAAGCGGTAATCACCCATGCGAATAGATACATTCGGAGCCACCATACTAGAACTCAATCTCTTGCCAGGAGATATAACACTTAACGTTCTTGGTAAGGCTTCAGTGCGAACATTATGCTTGGATGCAAAAGGATATGACATGAAAGAACATGATCCACCTGAATCAAACAACACTTTAGCAGGTTTAAGATTGACTGGAAGGTTACCAAGTATCACATTTGAAGAATTCTTAGCTTGGATGCAAAAGGATTCACTCTTGCTGCCTTCGGATCGTGCTTGACAATAGCAGTGCTGACAGGTGGAGGAGGCGGAAGGCGCCTTTGTGTACACTTGTTGGCATAGTGACCCTTCTTGCCACACTTGTTGCAAACCACTTCTGAGAGAGGACGGTAATAAGGAGCACTTGACTTCGAAGCTTGAAAGTGATTCTTGGACTGATTGCTTGGGTTGGGTGGGTGGGAGAAAGCACGGCCACCAGAATGCTTGTTGTTGTTGTTGGAAGGTCGGATCACTGGAGGAGGTGGAAGCCAAAACTTCTGCTGCTTTGCAACCACTTGGGAAGAAGAGGAGGAGTGAACAGCATCTCTGATTCTCCTTTTGGAAGCTTCCATCTTGAGCTGGGCTGCCTCTTGCTTAAGTGCCATGTTATAGAATTGATCAAATTCATCCGGCTCAAACAAGGTGAGAGCTAGCTGGAGTTCATCCTTCAGACCACCACGGAACTGATAAATCTTGCTCTTGGCATCTTTGATGTCTTTCTTGGCATAGCGGGCAAGGTTCTAGAACTTGACATTATATTGATAAACGGACATGGTGCCTTGCTTCAGGTTGCGGAATTGGTCACGCATACCTTCGATGACACTAGATGGAATGTGGTGAGAGCGAAAATCCTTGCAGAAGTCAACCCACGAGATTTCACGTCCTTCTATGGAATCTTTGTACTGCTGCCACCAATCAACGGCTTGGTCCTTGAGTTGGAAGGCGGCAAACTTCACATAGTCCTCGGGTCTCATGTTACTGCACTCGAAATGATTCTTGATATCTGTTATCCAGTCTTCAGCATCTAGAGGGTCCACATAGTAACTGAATGCCTTCGGTTGGTTTGCCAGGAACTGGTTGAGTGTAGCAAAGTGAGTTTGGTTGAACAAATTGCCTTGGCCTTGGTTCCCATGACCACCTTGATTTGCTTGATTTCCTTGAATGTTCTGCATCATTTGCATAAGCATCTGGGTGTTCTGGTTCGTCGCTTGCATAATTGCTCTCCAGGCCTCAGACGGAGGAGGAGGGGAAGGAGGACGATCAGGAACTTCTTCACCCTCTGGGTTAGCGTTGGGAACCCTTTTAGGAGCCATCCTGAATGAGATGACAACTATTAGCCATTGATTGAAAATATATAAGCTGAATCAACGGCTAGAAATTGCAACATAAGTCTTCACAAGAACATTCGAACAAGATGAACGAATGTAATCCACAATTTAATGGTAACAACAATCTTCTTGAGAAGCCACTTGGGAAAACAAAAGGTAAATAAAAACAACAAGGAGCGGATAGAACAAATACAAGATAGAAGCTTCATTCGACACATTCGTGCTGAAAGCTTATGGAATGTGTTACAAAAGGGTTTTGCAATCCGTGGATCAGCATAGCCAAGGACCATTTAAGATGCAACTCCCGATCGGAACAACGCCCATAAAACTACTTCACTCAATGTAGAACCCCGAACTCCATATCATGCATTCGTTGGAAGAATGCCTATGAGCTACTAGATGAACCCACCTATTAATTTCCGAAAGTTTCTAGTTATGCAATCAGGTGTTGGGGATACAGGGGAAGCATCCCGCACTCAACTCTAATCCTACATCCAGCTGTATCCATCCTTCAACACATAACCAGTTATTTCCGGAAACCGTCTACCTCGGACCTTTGAAACGCATCTACTATACAAGCTATGGCAATACTCCCAAACTACCTCCCCAGTACTGGGTGATGTCGGGGTTATCTTGCCACTAAACGCATAGGAGAGTTTTCGATGTCGGCCGTCTTAAGTATTCCAGAACTGCTGCAATATATTTGTGACGACAACACCTCAGAGCTCAACTCCCCGGGACACTGCCACAACACCTAAATGACAGGAGGCATCGAGAACAATGTTCTCGTCACAAAGACATCGAAACAATCCAAACAATACTCGTGTGATCCTAAAAAAATTTGGTGAATTTTTTAGAGTAGAAGAGACAAGTAATCGTCAGGAGTCCTCACCAGAGTGAAAAGAGATGAGGAGCAAAAAGAAATCCTACTCTCCGATATATATATATATATGACTCAAAACATTTTCAAGTGTGTGCCTAGACTCAACCATCAACGATTCAATCAATTAGTGGGGGCTTCTAGGTCGGAGAAGGCTTTGATACCAACTTGTAATGCCCAGTATGAGACTATACCTCCTACGTGTCGAGGCACGGCTTAAAGGTATAAGCTCATACTAGAATGATCTCAAGTATGGTATCTTTGCACGACTCATGTAAAAATAGGGATGAAATTGCAGAAGAGTAGTTGGCTTACACTCGCCACGTCACACAATACATTACATAAGCAATCATCATCCAAATAACATCACAGTCCGACTACGGACGAAGATCCAAATGAAAGATACCAAATAAATAAAGCCACAAGGTCCGAATCGCCCCTAGTAGAAGCCACTACTGATCATCAGGATAGTACACGTAGTATCGCCCACGTTCTTCATCAAACTCCCAGTACAGCTCTGTGCCGTCACCTGTGTAGTTCACCATAGTACCTGCATCTGGTGTGGTGTAGAATCTGTGAGCCATGGAGGACTCAGCAATCCCGTTCCCGGGTAGCAAAACTATCTAAGCCTTGGGTGTGGAACAAGGCTGAAGAAAATAAAGGTTGCAACTCCACTAGCACTAGCTTACATGTTTAGAGCGAGAAGTGAAGTGCCACGAGCGTCAAAGTGATCATGAAGTGATCCTATCTAAGCACGTCAATTATAATCTCACAGTGTTCACTTCCCGAACCCCTTTCGGAAAATGACCGTCACGGTTACTCACGCTGGTAGTGTGTTCTGAACATGGTGTCAAGTTTTCTACAACCGGATTAACAAATTCCCATCTGCCACATAACCGCGGGCACGGCTTTCGAAAGTTAAAAACCCTGCAGGGGTGTCCCAACTTAGCCCATCACAAGCTCACGATCTGCGAAGTCTCAACTCCAAGGTGGGAAGACCAGAGTATTCTCGGAATCCCGTGCTCAAGATATTCTGACTAAGGTAAAACTAATCTAGCAAATCCTCCCGGCGTGCCGACACCCTGATAGTAGCCGCGCGTATCTCGTCTCAGGCCATGACCGGATGCGACAAGCTACAGGTGAATACCAAATACCTCGGGTTTCCCCAAGGCGGCCCCGCAGGTTGCCCAGTTTGGACCAACACTCATGTGGAGCACTAGCCCGGGTTGTTGATTAAGAAGAGGGTTTACAACTCCCTATGCAACTTTTTAGTTGTTAGGCAAATGTAGTACCAATGTTGGGACTTGCTGGAAAAGCTTTAGCGCTAAGCGGGTTATCAAGGGGGGCCCATAAACCCCAACCGTGTTAGGGACGCATAATCAAGGAACATAACACCGGTTTATACGGTTCCTAGGCTGGCATGAGTGGAACAAAATACCAAGCAAGAGGCTTAGCCTTCCACCCATTACCAATATATAGATGGTTTAGTTTAAGAATTTATATAGTGTGATATCCGAACAATAACTTCAACATGAAGCAAGAATCTTCAAATCTTCTCCTGCAACTAGCAATGCTATAAGAGGGGTTGACCGAAGCTTACGTAGCCAAACAAAGGTTTGCTAAGTTGGGTGGTTAGAGAGATTCATGGTTACAATAGGAGGCTTACAAGCAAACATGGGCATCGAGGCAATAAGCTAAAGAGCGAGACATCTAGCAATAGGCAAAGATAGTAATGATATCTGTCAAGCAAACAAGGTGCAATGCACAATCAACATGATGCAAGTATGATGCATTTGATGGCATGGGAAGAAGCACACAAGAACAACACAAAACCACAAGTTTAAATGAGGCCGGAATCAACATATATCAAATCCGGTAAGTCCTCATATGCATGTTTTGAAATTGGTCCAGATCTGAACAAACCTTAAGTTAAAGTTTTTAAACAGCAAGTTAACATGCACCATGATGATCTACACGAAGTTCTAGTCAAGTTTCATATAAAGTTTGTTTAATTCGGAGCTACGGTCTAAAAGATATGAGCAAAACAAGACAAGCATGACAACGGTGCAAGATGCACCCAAACATCAAGCAAACACACTCTAACCATGTAAACAAGATGATATTATGATTCTACATGCAAAATCACACAAGTTTCATATAGGGCACGCTCAAAACGGAGCAACGGTTCAACACATACACACGAAACAAGATACAATGCAAAGCTGAAATTAACAGCCACATAGCAACTGTTGAGCAAGAAATATATACTCTACAGCACCCAAACATGATGACAATAAGCATGGACATGAAGTAGACATGTCCTACAGCAAACAACTCCGTTGGAGCAACTCCATAGGACGCATGGATCAATAGCAACAAGCTACACCAAATTGATCATGCTGTTAAAAACCTGACAGTTATAATTTATAGCAACTTGGGAGCAAGAAATAAATAAGCTACAGCAACCCATATGAGCAAGTGAGGGCATGGATGGATAGACAATAACATGTACAACAAGGAATGATCATTGGCCACTCCAAAACATGCATGGATTTGACTAGGGCATCAAGCAAACATAGCATCAGGTTATAACAGATTCCAGACTTAGCAGAATTTTCACTAAGTATAAAACAGATATGTTGGCATGGCATGTTTGCAAGCATGTTTAAGTCACCTCAAGGCATTTCATGGAAAGTGGTTTGCACCACAGCAAAGACCATATGATGGAGATTCTAAAACATATTGACATGTCACATGGGGACAAACACATCAATAGCAACGACCACTTCAAATCAGCATCTCATAACATGTTTCATAACTTAACAGCCACATGCACTTTTGCAACAGAGATTAACATGGCAATATGAACCCTAACATGAATGCTACAGCAACCATCATGTAGAGCATTTCACAATGAACATTTTGACATATCGTTGGCTTCATTTGGATAAACATGCACCAAGTTATCACATCTCAAACATGGCATAAAAATAACAAGTAATAGCAGTTTATAACAAGTAGCACTCTTGTCACGAAGATTAAGACATCTAGATGATCTCAAACAAGCAAGCCACAATGGAACAAAATGTAGAGCACATCACCATGATCATTTTGACATATCATATGCACAATTTGGGCAAGCACACTAAAAGTTACAGCCATACAAAGATGCAACAAAAATAAGCAAAATCTGGGACTTAGTGGAAAAATATACCCGAGGGAAAGGGGACGAGGAGATCCCGGGACGGAGGGATTCGAGCGGCGGGCGGAGACGTTTGGATCGGTGGCGAGGGGATCCCGGGACGGGGCCGTCCGGGGTTGTTGCGGGCGCCGGGCTCGCGGGTCGGGTCGGGGAGCTCCAGATCCGCCCGGCCCGGTGAGGAGGTTGACCGGGCGCGGCGGCGGCTTTCCTCGCCGACGAGGGGCGCGGTCTCCGGCGGGGAGGGCGGATCCAGCCGGGGCGCGGTGGATCTGGCCGGCCGGCGGCGGATCCGGTGCGGGGGCCGATGGGCGGAGGAGGCGGCGGTGGGGAGCTCGGGGCCGGCGGCGGTGGTGTGCTCCGGCGGCGGGGAGCTCGGGGCCCATGGGCGGAGGAGGCGTGCGGGCCGGCGGGCCCGGACGGCGGCGGGGTGGAAGCTGGCGCCGACACGACAGGTGTCATGGCGGGATTGGCTGCGCAGCTGCGGGCGGACGTGTCCGGGCGCGTCTGGCGGCGTGGAGGGATGGGAAATTAGGGTTTCGTCCCAAAATGGACGTGGGGAACTAATTTATAGGCATAGGGAGCTAGGAGACTCCAAATTGGGAGCGGTTTTCGGCCACGCGATCACGATTCGACGACCGAGATGATTGGAAGGGTTGTGCTGGGTTTGAGGGCTGTTGTGGAGGGGGTCTTGGGCCTTAAAGAAAAGATTCTTTTAGCCCACTAGGTTAACCGTTGGAGTACCAAACGAACTCCAAACGCGACGAAACTTGACAGGCAGCCTACACGTACCAAAACAACATCGCACGACAAGTCTCATGTCATTCCGGGAACGTTACACGGCCACACACGAAAGAAGGACTCGGGCATGCCACGGGCACGTGTGTGAGCGTCGGAACCCGAAACGGACAACAGGAAGAGACGAGTGGAACCGGGTGCTAGTGACAACACAAATGCAATGCAATGCACATGACAACATGACATGGATGAAATGCACACACGCACATGACAAAACGAAGAAACCCGAAATGAAAGAAGGTCCCGGAACGGAATTGATGAAGTCAAAGTTTCATATATTGCCATAATTGGAAAATGTTACATCTGGGGCATTACACTTAGGCTCTTGGTTGTCCTTGAATTTTACCTTGGGGTGCCTTGGGCATCCCCAAGCTTAGGCTCTTTGTTTATATGGGTGTTAAACCTACTGTATTCCAACTTGTCTATGATTCATATCCTCAAATACTACTCATAGATTCATTAAAACAAGCAAACAACTCACATAAACATAATCTTTCAAAAACAGAACAGTCTGTAGTAATCTAAAACTTTCGAATACTTCTGTAACTCCAAAAAAATTGAAATAAATTGGTAAACGTGAGGAATTTTTCTATTAATCATATTCAAAAAGAATCAAATAAATAGCACTCTCCAGTAAAATATGGTGACAATTCTAGTGAGCACTAACATTTCTGTTTTTTACAACAAGATCATATAAACTTCACACAAGTCTTCCCAAAGGTTCTACTTGGCATAAACACTAATTAAAACACAAAAACACATATAAACATAAGCTAGATGCAATATTTATTCCTAAAGAGAAGTAAAAACAAAGAAAATAAAATTGGGTTGCCTCCCAACAAGCGCTATCGTTCAACGCCCCTAGCTAGGCATGATACAACGATAGATCTAGGTATTGTCATCTTTGGAAGGCAATCCATAAGTGACTCTCATAATAGATTCATAAGGTAATTTAATTTTTTTTCTAGGAAAGTGTTCCACGCCTTTACTTAACGGAAATTGGAATCTAATATTTCCTTCCTTCATATCAATAATTGCACCAATCGTTCTAAGGAAAGGTCTACCAAGAATAATAGGACATGAAGGATTGCAATCTATATCAAGAACAATGAAATCTACGGGCACATAATTCCTATTGGAAACAATAAGAACATCATTAATACTTCCCATAGGTTTCTTAATAGTAGAATCCGCAAGATGCAAATTTAAAGAACAATCATCAAGCTCATGGAAACCTAAAAAATCACACAAAGTTTTTGGGATAGTGGAAACACTTGCACCCAGATCACACAAAGCAAAGCATTCATGATCTTTAATTTTAATTTTAATAGTAGGTTCCCACTCATCATAAATCTTTCTAGGGATAGAAACTTCTAATTCAAGTTTTTCTTCATAAGATTGCATCAAAGCATCAACTATGTGTTTGGTAAAAGCTTTATTTTGACTATAAGCATGCGGAGAATTTAGTATGGATTGCAACAAGGAAATACAATCAATCAAAGAACAATTATCATAATTGAATCCCTTGAAATCTAGAGTAGTGGGTTCATCACTATGCAAAGTTTTAATCTCTTCAATCCCACTTTTAACAATTTTAGCATCAAGATCTAAAAACTCCGAATCATTGGGACGCCTTTTAATTAAAGTAGACTCATCTCCAGTCCCATTTTATAATGCCCAGTATGCGGCTATGTCCCCCACGTGTCGAGGCACGACTTAAGGACATAAACGCATACTAGAATGATCTCGAGTATGGTATCTTTGCACAACTCATGTAAAATGCAGGGAAGAAATAGAAAATATAGTTGGCTTACACTCGCCACGTCACACAATGATTACAATAACAATACATCATCCAAATAACACAGGGTCCATCTACGGACGAAAAACCAAACGAGAAAGATACCATAAAGAACACAAGCCCGGATCACCCCTAGTAGGAACCACTACTGATCGTCGAAAAACGTCACATACATACGGCCACTCTCTTCATCGAGCTCCCAGAGAAGTTCTTGGACCATCTCCTACATTGTTCTCAGCGGTACCTGCATCTGGTGTTGTAGTATCTTTGAGCCACGAGGACTTAGCAATCCCATAACCATGGGTATCAAGACTAGCAAAGCTTAATGGGTAGGAAGAGGTAAAGTGGTGAGGTTGCAGCAGCGGCTAAGCATAATATGGTGGCTAACTTACGAGTACAAGAATAAGAAGAGTATCTACGCAAACGGTCGCAAACTAGTAGTGATCGCTAAAGATCCTGAACTACCTACGAGTCAAACATAACCCCACCGTGTTCACTTCTCACAGTGAAAAGAGACAGTCACGGTTACTCACATAGTTGTGTGTTTTACTTCGGATCCTCTCTCAAGTTTTCTACAACCGGACATCAACAAATTCCAATCTGCCACATAACCGTGGGCACGGCTTTCGAAAGATCATAACCCTGCATGGGTGTCCCAACTTAGCCCATCACAAGCTCTCACGATCAGCAGAAGTCATAATGATATTACCCCTTATCTTAGGGACAATCCGATCAGGCTCGGAATCCTGGTGCACAAGACATTTTGACAATGGTAAAACAACTCCAGCAAGACCTCCCGGCATGCCGACACCGTGATAGTAGCCGCGCGTATCTCGTCTCAGGCCACGTCCGGATGAGCACTACGTACACCAACCGAAGACCCCAGATAACTGGGTGGCACCGCAAGTGGCTCTAGTTTGGGACCAACAGCATCAGCACTGGCCCCCCTGTTATGTAGAAGAATCCTCGGGGACATGACCCCCTATGCAATTTAATTAATTAATTAAGTTGTTATTATGAGGCAAATTAAAACCAATGTTGGGCCTTGCCGGAGGAGTTTTATTCAAAGACGAACTGTCAAGGGGTCCCCATATACCCAATAGTGTAAGGAACGCAAAATCAAGGAACATAATGCCGGTTTATCGGCTCCTAAGGCGGCATGAGTGGAACAAAACACCCAGCAAAAGGGCAAGCCTTCCACCCATTGCCAAGTATATAGGTGTATTAAGATATATAAGATATATTTTGATATTCCAACAACAAGATCCGACATGGATCAATCTTCATCGTCACCTGCAACTAGCAACACTATAAGAGGGGCTGAGCAAGCGGGTAACATAGCCAAACAACGGTTTTGCTGGGAAGGTGTCAAAGGTTAGAGGTTACATGGCAACAAGGAGAGGGGCTGACAATAAATGATGGGTAGCGCGACATATAACGATAGCATCGAGACAGCTAGCATGGCAATGATAGTAAAGGTATCCAAGGGGATGGTCATCTTGCCTGGGATTCCGCAAGGAAGAAGAACAAGTCCATGAAGTAGTCGAACGGATCCTCACAACTCCGGAACGAACCCGAAGCTAACAAGAGAAGCATACCAGAAAGAAGCAAACAACACGGTAAACACACATATCATAACCATGGCATGATGCACAAACAAATATGATGCATGTCCGGTTTAAATATGCATGGCATGGCAAAGTGCACAAACAACACTACAATTTAAGTGGAGCTCAATATGCAACGAGTTGCATATTGACAAAACACCACAGGTTATTTATTTAGTTGACTCTCGTTTATTTACAAGACAAGATTAAATCTTTGTTAACATGGCAATAGGTGAAGCAAAAGTAAATTAACTATTTAGGCAAGTTTAAATGAGGCCGGAATGACAAACAACAATTCCGGGAAATCCCCATGTTCATATTTTGAATTTGGTACTGTTCTGCCTATTACCACATTTTAAAGTTGTTAAACAGCAAAACAAAGTGCATCGTGTTATTCTACACATTTTCCCACCCCATTTACATATAAAGTTTATTAAATTTGGAGCTATGGTTATTTAGTTATGAATTGAACCATTTTAACATGTTATTTATGCAAATTTATGCAAACAGCAATATAAACATTTTAGACATGCATGAAAGTGGCATATTATTAATCTACACAGAATTCTAAGCAATTTACATATAAAGTTTTTTAGATTCCGATGCATGGGTGAATAGTTATTAAATGCATGAGCTCTAGGGACTTTTCTGTAAAAAGGTGTTCTCTGGATAAAATCTAAATTCGCAACAGAGGAAAAAAACACGCATTGGGCCGAAATCTGGCTGGGCGCTGGATCCGCAGAGACTCACCGTGGGCCTCAGCCCAGTCGGTGGAGGAGAGGCAGCTGCTGGGCCACAGAGGGGAGGCTGGGCCCTAGGTGAAGAGGCAGCCTGGCAGGGTCTGGGAGGCTGCTGGCCCAGGCGCGATGGAGTCGGGCGAGCGGGTCACGTGTCGAGCAGGCGAAGCTCTAAAGCGGGTGATGTCTTCGTCCTCGATAAAAAGCAGAGCACCGGTGGCTGGCAATGGCCTGGCGACGGAGGAACATGAAGGCACGGATCCTGGCGGCGGGATTTGGGGCTCCATGGCCACGGCGTCTCCTGTCCAAGGAAGAGAAAGAGACCTCTGAGAGATGAACACAGAGGGAGGGGGAGAAAGAGGGAAGTATGCGGGGCATGGCGCTGGACCTGTGGCCGCCGAGGGCGACAATTGCAGGGAGGTCCCGCGACCTGGGGAACGGATCCGGCGAGGAAACAGGAGCCGGTCGGAGACGAATCGGGTCGGTGTGGAAACCACGCTCAATGGCGACGGAAGGCAACCAGAGGAGTAGACGAAGCTCCTCCAGGGCAGCGGCGCGCGGGAGGCCACTGACGAGGTGGCTTGGGGAGGAGGCACCTGCAGGGCTACGTGGAAGATGGAGGGCGTCGGGGTTGGTTGGATGCACCGTGGCGCCAGAGGAGGAGGTGAGGTGTGGAACATGGCTGATGGCGAAGCTTGGCTAGGTGGAGGGGAGCTCGGCGCCAATGGCTTCGGGAACGAGGCAGAGGTGGCGTCTCGGGGATGGGGCACGCGAGGCTGTGGCCTGGATCCAAACTGGATTGCGCTCCGGCCGATGGTTGGGTGGTGGCTGAGAGTGGAGGCGGAGGGAACCTGGGAGGATCCCGAGGTGAGAGGAGGAGCCTGGTTGGCTGCGGGTGGATGTTGCGGAGATGGTGGAGCGGCGGCGGCGAGGGAATGAGTGGGACATGCCTCCTAGAATTTAGGGTTAGGGTCTATATATAATAAGTGGAGTTAGGTAGGGGTCATCTGGTCCCTCTGATCATAATCGGACGGCCCGGAATAAATAAGTTAGGGAGACCAATAACCAAAACGCAGATATTTTAGGGATATTTGGGGATGATCCAGACCCATCGGTAATGACAGCCCGGTTCGGGTTCGGGACAGTTTTGGACACGCAGTCGAGGGGGTAAAATTGGGCTGGTTAGCGGGCTGTGTAGAAGGCATCGGGCTGAGACGAGAGAAGAGAGAGAGTGAGACCCGGCGGCAGTTTCGAACACCGAAATGTCTGATGTTTATCCGGCTATAGTGCCGCTATATGTTTATCAGTTGGGCTATCAAACGAACTCCGAATGCGATGAAATTTGACAGGCGGTCTTCCTACACTATAATAAGATCGCACATCAAGTTTCAACTCATTCCGAGAACATTTTCCTGCCACTTATAAAAAAATATTCGGAGGTGCCGCGGGCGCGTGCGAGTGTGTCCGGGCTCAGAACGGACAACGGAGAGGACAGGGCAACTACGGACAGATGCAAGTTTTGAAAACATGCTAATGAAATGCACATGATGACATGGCAAAGTGCAACACGCAAGCAAATGACATGGCAACGACGATGAATGACTGGCTGACACCTGACGCATCGGTCTCGGGGCGTCACAACTCTCCCACACTAACAGAGGATCTCGACCCGAGATCCTGGAGATGGCACCAGATAAAACGGAAAAGGAAGAGGTAAAAACAAGTTGCTTCTTTGACAAACGAGTGAAATCAATGAACCTTTGAGAGGTTGAACAATCTTGAAGGAAAGAATACAACGGAGATGAACAAAGTTAAGAGCACTCCGGTAAAAAGGAGGAACAAGGAAAATTATGAGAACCTTGTAGGTTGAAAGACATGAAGCACGAGCTTACGAACCAAAAGAATAAGAAACTGCAATGGTATAGCCAAGGAATAAGATTGACAGAATTTGGACAGCACTCCATCTGAAAATGGAAGGAATTAACATGCGCTTGAGGAGATGGGCTGATAGTTGATGAAATCAACAACACACTCGCTCCGGAACAATTGAAAGAATGGCACGAGGGTTAAGAAAGATTTCAGACAGCACTCCGGTTGAAAAGAGAGGCAAAACTTGATAAGATGAGTGAACTTGAATGGAGAATACAACACTCCGGATAAATAGATAATCAAGGAAAAGAACATGATCTTGACAAAACGAGATTATGGGACAAAGAGAGCAATATCACAAAGCCTCCAGAATGAAAGAATAGAAGCTTGATCGTTGGAAAGAAAAGAACGGAGAAGAAATGACAACTACTCCCACAAATGAATTTGAAAATCCTCCTTACAAAGAAGGGTTGACGGAGTTGTTAGAAATAATCAACAACAAAAGAATAAGCTTGATGTGGGCTTATGGAAAACATCTTAAAACTTGAGGTGAAATTATGCCACTAACTTAAACAATTATTTGATTAAGAGCACCAAAGAGATGAAAATTTGTTTCTGCAGGAGGATAAATGAAGAAATTGGGTCATTTATAAGCACCATAAATAGCAACAATCCTTAGGGAAAGCTTTAGGTGAAATACAACCCAAGATAACTCCAACGAAGAAATTGACGGGATTAAATATCTCATTCCTAATAACTTGTGAATCATGAAACCTGAAGGGAAATTGTCAAGAATGGCATAACACCATCTCAAAAGATAGGGCAGAATGAATTGCACTTCGGAGTGCAAGAAGAAGAATAGTTGAGCTCCAACAAGAATCTTGATGAAGGCTTCGAGGATGAATTAAATCATGATGAACCACCATGAAGAACTCCGGTAATAAAAGGATGAGAAGTGAAGGATGAAAAGAATAAGATTGAAGCCTTGCAATGATTAGATGAAGCTTCGTGACAGATAATTGAGAGAGCTTAGAACCCCGGGGAACAAGACGAACAACTTGAAACCTAGAATTTATTCCTCATGAATAAACTCTAAACAAAGGGATTAATCACTTGGAAGAAACTAGAATAAGAATTATGTTAAGCGTATCCTTCATCAATTTAAATTGACGACAAGCGATGGATTTGGCATACTACTTATTCTCGTTGCAAAGAATTAAAGAGAGATCTCGCACAATCTTGAGGAAGAATTCAACGAATCACCAGTATGATTTCAGAAAGAACGAATTAATTGATAAGATG
The DNA here is from genome assembly GCA_902687465.1 of Secale cereale. Lineage (NCBI taxonomy): Eukaryota > Viridiplantae > Streptophyta > Magnoliopsida > Poales > Poaceae > Secale > Secale cereale. The sequence continues at coordinate 252,473,796 of LR738710.1, forward strand.
ACAAAGGGAAATGAATGTTGATGAACCACCATAAAAAATCGAAACCGAGTGATGATAGACAACAAACCACCATGAAGAATTAGAAAATGAACGAAGATACATGAGGCAATCTTAGATACAAAAGAACGAATGGACCATGAGCAGAGTAATGAATACTTGAATGATGCACCGGAAGAATATGGAGACGAACGGAGAGGCATCGATGAAGAATATTTGGAGGACGAAGTTGAAACTGAGAACAAGGAAATCTTATGAAATGATGGCCTTCGGAGGAACAATGGAAGGAATTCATGAAATGCTTCGGATGGGTATGAAAAGAATTCTCTCCATCAAAAGCAATTATTAGGATGGTATGAAGCTAGAACCACGAATCTTCAAGAGAACAGGCCAAGATTTAAGAGAAACTCTTCTTTGGTCTTCAAAACCTGAGAATGACGACGAGATACATCACCATTGATTATTGAGGCACTCTGGAAAGAAGAAATAAAAGGTTGAACCAACGATGGAAAGAATTTGAAAGTAAACTTGGAGAAGGCATATGACTGATGAAAATTTATTCTTATGTCAAACTTGAAAAGAATTTGAGAATAACTCCGGACAAATAGAAGAGTTAGGTAAAATCCTTAGAAAAGACCCGTGGGTTAGGGCCCACTCAAAAGAAATCACCGTTGAAAAAGATTTCTCAAGAGATACTGCACCGGTTGAATTAAATGGCTTGAACGAGGTAACAACCTCGAAATAGCTTGAACGGATTAAGAATTGAAACACGAATCTTCTGAGATATCTTGAACAGTCCGGAGAAGAATTAGAGAGAGTTGAATAATCAAGAGAGACTTTGGATAAGAAATTCCAACATGTGAAAACATGTTAAACAAAAAGGAAGAGATATGATCAAGATCGAAGCTTGAATTACATCCACCGGCAGAATTTGAGAACAAAAGAATGATGAACTTGAAGTTTCCTAAGCATCTTCCTGAGAATCACCGGATAATGAAATTGAACGAAATGAATGAAGAAACATCACATGAATAAAATGGATACTTGATTTGAGAATTCTGGCTCCGAGAAGAAGAAGGGTGGGAGGGTGGGGAAACAAAGACAACTTGGGATGAATGAAACAGACACCATTGAGAAAACACAGAATTGGTCTTACACATATTGAAAGGATCGGATTAACTTGAAGAGAAGCAGGCCGGTTGAAAAGAATTTAACATAACAATCTCGATGATCAAGAGGGATTAGCACTCCCATAGAAATATGCGAACACCGATTAGGAAAGGTATGGGATCAACATTTGACATCTAAGCAACTCGAATACCAGAATCAAAACAAAAACAAAGGATAGATATGTTGCAACATAATCTTCAAAATATCATTCGAACAGAGAATTGAATGAATGAATTCCATGGTTTAATGGTACAACACTTGTCGAGAAGTCAGTTGGGAGAACAAAGGTGAATAAAAACAACAAGGAGCAGATAGAACAAATACAAGATAGAAGTTTCGTTCCACATGTTCGTGTTGAAAGCTCATGGAACGTGTTGCAAAAGGGTTTTGCAATCCCCGGATCAGCATAGCCAAGGACCCTTTAAGATGCAACTCCTGATTGGAACAACGTCCATAAAACCTCTTCATTGAAAGTTGAACCCCAAACTTCATATCATGCACTTGTTGGAAGAATGCCTATGAGCTACTAGAAGAACCCACCTATTAATTTCCGAAGGTTTCCAGTTTTGCAATCGGGTGTTGGGGATATAGGGGAAGCATCACGCACTCAACTCTAATCCTACATCCAGCTGTATCCATCCTTCAACACAAAACCAGTTACTTTCGGAAACCGTTTACCTCGGACCTTCGAAAGCATCTGCTATACAAGCTATGGCAATACTCCCGAACTACCTCCCTAGTACTGGGTGATGTTAGGGTTATCTTGCCACCAACCACATAGAAGAGTTTTCGATGTCGGCCATGTTAAGTATTCTAGAACCGATGCGATACATTTGTGACGACAACACCTCAAAGCTCAACTCCGCGGGACACTGCCACAACCCCTAAATGACAGGAGGCATCGAGAACAATGTTCTCGTCACAAAGATATCGAAACAATCCAAACAATACTCGCGTGATCCTAAAAAAAATTACTGAATTTTTGAGAGTAGAAGAGATAGAGCAATTGTCAGGAGTCCTCACCAGAGTGATAAAGGGATGAGGAGTAAAAAGAAATCCTACTCTCCGATATATACATAGGACTCAAAACATTTTCAAGTGTGTGCCTAGACTCAACTATCAATGATTCGATCAATCAGGGGGGCTCCTAGGTCGGAGAAGGCTCTGATTACCAACTTCTAATGCCCAGTATGCGGCTATGTCCCCCACGTGTCGAGGCACTACTTAAGGACATAAGCGCATACTAGAATGGTCTCGAGTATGGTATCTTTGCACAACTCATGTAAAATGCAGGGAAGAAATAGAAAAGATAGTTGGCTTACACTCGCCACATCGCACAATGATTACAATAAAAATACATCATCCAAATAACACAGGGTCCGTCTACGGATAAAAAACCAAAAGATAAAGATACCATAAAGAACACAAGCCCGGATCGCCCTAGTAGGAACCACTACTGATTGTCGAAAAACGTCACATACATATGGCCACTCTCTTCATCGAGCTCCCAGTGAAGTTCTTGGACCATCTCCTGCACTGTTCTCAGCGGTACCTGGATCTGGTGTAGTAGTATCTATGAGCCACGAGGACTCAGCAATCCCATAACCATGGGTGTCAAGACTAGCAAAGATTAATGGGTAGGAAGAGGTAAAGTGGTGAGGTTGCAGCAATGGCTAAGCATAATATGGTGGCTAAATTACGAGTACAAGAATAAGAAGAGTATCTACGCAAAAGGTCGCAAACTAGTAGTGATCGCTAAAGATCCTGAACTACCTACGAGTCAAACATAACCCCACAGTGTTCTCTTCTCAAAGTGAAAAGAGACAGTCATCGTTACTCACATAGTTGTGTGTTTTACTTCGGATCATCTGTCAAATTTTCTACAACCGAACATTAACAAATTCCAATCTGCCACATAACCGCGGGCACGGCTTTCGAAAGATCATAACCGTGCAGGGGTGTCCCAACTTAGCCCATCACAAGCTCTCACGATCAGCAGAAGTAATAATGATATTACCCCTTATCTTAGGGACAATCCGATCAGGCTCAGAATCCCGGTGCACAAGACATTTCGACAATGGTAAAACAAGTCCAGCAATACCTCCCGGCATGCCGACACCCTGATAGTAGCTGCGCGTATCTCGTCTCAGGCCACGTCCGGATGAGCACTATGTACACCAACCGAAGACCCCAGATAACTGGGTGGCACCGCAAGTGGCTCTAGTTTGGGACCAACACCATCAGCACTGGCCCCCCTGTTATGTAGAAGAATCCTCGGGGACATGACCCCCTATGCAATTTAATTAATTAATTAATTTGTTATTATGAGGCAAATTAAAACCAATGTTGGGCCTTGCTGGAGGAGTTTTATTCAAAGACGAACTGTCAAGGGGTCCCCATATACCCAACCGTGTAAGGAACGCAAAATCAAGGAACATAATGCCGGTTTATCGGCTCCTAAGGCGGCATGAGTGGAACAAAACACCCAGCAAAAGGCCAAGCCTTCCACCCATTGCTAAGTATATAGGTGTGTTAAGATATATAAGATATATTGTGATATTCCAACAACAAGATCCGACATGGATCAATCTTCATCTTCACCTACAACTAGCAACGCTATAAGAGGGGCTGAGCAAGCGGGTAACATAGCCAAACAACGGGGTGTCAAAGGTTAGAGGTTACATGGCAACAAGGAGAGGGGTGACAATAAATGATGGGTAGCGCGACATATAACGATAGCATCGAGACAGCTAGCATGGCAATGATAGTAAAGGTATCCAAGGGGATGGTCATCTTGCATGGGATTCCGCAAGGAAGAATAACAAGTCCATGAAGTAGTCGAACGGATCCTCACAACTCCGGAACGAACCCGAAGCTAACAAGAGAAGCATACCGGAAAGAAGCAAACAACACGATAAACACACATATCATAACCATGGCATGATGCACAAACAAATATGATGCATGTCCGGTTTAAATATGTATGGCATGGCAAAGTGCACAAACAACACTACAATTTAAGTGGAACTCAATATGCAACAAGTTGCATCTTGACAATACACCACATGTTATTTGTTTAGTTGACTCTCGTTTATTTACAAGACAAGATTAAATGTTTGTTAACATGGCAAGAGGTGAAGCAAAAGTAAACTAACTATTTAGGCAAGTTTAAATGAGGCCGGAATGACAAACAACAATTCCGGAAAATTCCCATGTTCATATTTTGAATTTGGTACTGTTCTGCCTATTACTACATTTTAAATTTGTTAAACAGCAAAACAAAGTGCATCGTGTTATTCTACACATTTTCCCACCCCATTTACATAGAAAGTTTATTAAATTTGGAGGTACGGTTATTTAGTTATGAATTAAACCATTTTAACATGTTATTTATGCAAATTTATGCAAACAGCAATATAAACATTTTAGACATGCATGAAAGTGGCATGTTATTAATCTACACAGAATTCTAAGCAATTTACATATAAAGTTTATTAGATTCCGATGCATGGGTGAAAAGTTATTAAATGCATGAGCTCTAGGGACTTTTCTGTAAAAAGGCGTTTTCTGGATAAAATCTAAATTCGCAACAGAGGAAAAAACACGCATTGGGCTGAAATCTGGCTGGGCGTTGGATCCGCAGAGACTCACCATGGGCCTCGGCTCAGTCGGTGGAGGAGAGGCAGCTACTGGGCCGCAGAGGGGAGGTTGGGCCCTGGGTGAAGAGGCGGCCTGGCAGGATCTTGGAGGCTGCTGGCCCAGGCGCGGTGGAGTCGGGCGAGCGGGTCACGGGTCGAGCGGGCGACGCTCTGAAGTTGGTGTTGTCTTCGTCCTCAGTAGGAAGCAGAGCACCGCCGGCTGGCGATGGCCTGGCGACGGAGGAACATGAAGGCACGGATCCTGGCGGCGAGATTTGGGGCTCCATGGCCACGGCGTCTCCTGTCCGAGGAAGAGAAAGAGCCCTCTGAGAGATGAACAGAGAGTGAGGGGGAGAATGAGGGAAGTATGCGGGGCATGGCACTGGACCTGTGGCCGCCGGCGGCGACAATTGCAGGGAGGTCCCGCGACCTGGGGAACGAATCCGGCTAGGAAAGAGGAGCCGGTCAGAGACGAATCGGGGCGGCGCGGAAACGACGCTCAACGGCAGCGGAAGGTGAACCAGAGCAGCAGACGAAGCTCCTCCAGGGTAGCGGCACGCGGGAGGCCACTGACGAGGTGGCTCGGGGAGGAGACACCTGCAGGGCTGCGTGGAAGATGGAGGGCGTCGGGGTTGGTTGGATGCACCGTGGCACCAGAGGAGGAGGTGAGGTGTGGAACATGGCTGATGGCAAAGCTTGGCTAGGTGCAGGGGAGCTCAGCGCCAATTGCTTCGGGAACGAGGCAGAGGAGGCGACTCGGGGATCGGGCGCGCGACGCTGTGGCCTGGATCCAAACTGGATTGCGCGCCGGCCGATGATTGGGTGGTGGCTGAGAGTGGAGGCGGAGGGAACCTGGGAGGATCCCGAGGTGAGAGGAGGAGCCTGGTTGGCTGCGGGTGGATCTTGCGGAGATGGTGGAGCGGCGGTGGCGAGGGAATGAGTGGGACATGCCTCCTAGAATTTAGGGTTAGGGTCTATATATAACAAGTGGAGTTAGTTAGGGGTCATCTGGTCCCTCCGATCATAATCGGACGGCCCAGAATAAATAAGTTACGGAGACCAATAACCAAAACGCAGATATTTTAGGGATGTTTGAGGATGATCCGGACCCATCGGTAATGACAGCCCGGTTCGGGTTCGGGACAGTTTCGGACGCGTAGTCGAGGGGGTGGAAATGGGCTGGTTAGCGGGCTGTGTAGAAGGCATCGGGCTGAGACGAGAGCAGAGAGAGAGTGAGACCCGGCGGCAGTTTCGAACACCGAAATGTCCGACGTTTATCCGGCTATAGTGTGGATATATGTTTATCGGTTGGGCTATCAAACAAACTCCGAATGCGACCAAATTTGACAGGCGGTCTACCTACACTATAATAAGATCGCACGTCAACTTTCAACTCATTCCGGGAACATTTTCCCGCCACTTATAGAAATAATATTCGGAGGTGCCACGGGCGCGTGCGAGTGTGTCTGGGCTCAGAATGGACAATGGAGAGGACAGGGAAACTACGGACGGATGCAAGTTTTGAAAACATGCTGATGAAATGCAGATGATGACATGGCAAAGTGCAACACGCAAGCAAATGACATGGCAACGACGATGAATGACTGGCTGACACCTGGCGCATCGTTCTTGGGGCGTCACACATCTTTATCAATATTCATACTAGAAAACAAGGATCTAATATGAGACACATCATAAACTTTCAGATCTTCATCTTTATTTTCATGATAACTAGAAGAACACGCTTTTTATAAAGCTCTCTTTTTTAGCACGTATCCTAGCGGTTCTTTCTTTGCATTCATCAATGGAAATTCTCATGTATTTGAGAGTCTCATTGATATCATGCTTAGGTGGAATAGATCTAAGTTTCAAAGAATCAACATCAAGAGTAATTCTATCCACGCTTCTAGCCAATTCATCAATCTTAAGCAATTTTTCTTCAAGCAAAGCATTGAAATTCTTTTGCGAATTCATAAACTCCTTAACACTAGTTTCAAATTCAGAAGGCATCTTACCATAAGAGTTATTGTAGGAATTACCATAATTATTAGAGGAATTACTAGGAAAAGGCCTAGGATTAAAGTTTCCTCTATAAGCATTGTTACCAAAATTATTCCTACCAACCAAATTCACATCCAAAGATTCATTATTATTTTCAATCAACGTGGATAAAGGCATATCATTAGGATCAAAAGAAGCACTCTTAGCAACAAATAATTTCATAAGTTCATGCATATTTCCACTCAAAACACTAATCTCTTCAATAGCATGCACTTTTTTACTAGTAGATCTTTTGGTGTGCCATTGAGAATAATTAACCATAATATTATATAGGAGTTTGGTAGCTTCTCCTAAGGTAGTTTCCATGAAAGTGCCTCTTGCGGCCGAATCTAAAAGATTTCTAGAAGCAAAATTCAAGCCAGCAAAAAAGTCTTGTATAATCATCCATAAGTTCAAACCATGTGTACGGCAATTACGTATCATTAATTTCATTCTCTCCCAAGCTTGTGCAACATCCTCATGATCTAGTTGCTTAAAATTCATAATATTGTTTTTAAGAGAGATGATCTTAGCAGGAGGAAAATACTTAGAGATAAAAGCATATTTGCGCTTATTCCACGAATCAATACTATTTTTAGGCAAAGAGAAAAACCAAGTTTTAGCACGATCTCTAAGTGAAAACGAAAATAACTTCAATTTAACAATATTGTTATTCGTATCCCTTTTATTTTGCATATCACACAAATCAACAAAGTTATTTAGATGGGTAGCGGCATCTTCACTAGGAAGGGCGAAAAATTGATCTTTCCTGACAAGATTTAATAGAGCAGCATTGATCTCACAAGATCCAGCATCGGTAATAGGAGCAATCGGAGTGCTAATAAAATCATTATTGTTGGTATTGGAAAAGTCACACAATTTGATATTGTTCTGAGCCATAGTGACCAGCAAGCAATCCAACACACAAGCAAACAAGAGACAAGCGAACGGTAAACACACGGCAAAAGAAGGGCAAATAATACGGCAAGGGTGAAGTGGGGGAGAAGAAAATGAGAGGCAAATAATGTAGTGCGATGGATAAGTGTTTGTGATAGGTACTTGGTATATGACTTTTGCGTAAGCCTCCCCGGCAACGGCGCTAGAAATTCTTCTTGCTACTTCTCGAGCTTGTGTTGTATTCCCTCGAAGAGGAAAGGGTGATGCAGCACAGTAATGTAAGTATTTCCCCCAGTTTTTGAGAACCAAGGTATCAATCCAGTAGGAGACCACGCGCGAGTCCCTCGCACCTGCATAAACAAATAAGAACTTCGCAGCCAATGCGATAAGGGGCTGTCAATCCCTTTACAGTCACTTACAAAAGTGAGATCTGATAGATATGATAGTTTGATATTTTTGGTGTTTTTGGATATAAGAACAGAAAGTAAAAACAACAAAGTAAAGTAGATTGTAGATTGATATGTTGAGAATAGACCCGGGGGCCATAGGTTTCACTAGTGGCTTCTCTCATGATAGCAGATTTCTATGTTGGGTCAACGAATTACTGTCGAGCAATTGATAGAAAAGCGAATAATTATGAGAATATCTAGGCATGATCATTATATATAGGCATCACGTCTGTGACAAGTAGACCGAAACGATTCTGCATCTACTACTATTACTCCACACATCGACCGATATCCAGCATGCATCTAGAGTATTAAGTTCATAAGAATAGAGTAACGCTTTAAGCAAGATGACAGGATGTAGAGGGATAAACTCAAGCAATATGATATAAACCCCATCTTTTTTATCCTCGATGGCAAAAATACTATGCGTGCCTTGCTGCCCCTACTGTCACTGGGAAAGGACACCGCAAGATTGAACCCAAAGCCAAGCACTTCTCCCATTGCAAGAAATATAGATCTAGTAGGCCAAACCAAATCGATAATTCGAAGAGACTTGCAAGGATATTATAATCATACATAAAAGAATTCAGAAAAGAACCAAATATTTCTCATAGATAATCTTGATCATAAACCCACAATTCATCGGATCTCGACAAACACACCGCAAAAAGATTACATCGAATAGATCTCCTCGAAGACCGAGGAGAACTTGGTATTGAGATCCTAAAAGAGAGAAGAAGCCATCTATGTACTAACAATGGACCCGAAGGTCTGTGGTAAACTACTCACAACTCATGGTGAGGCGATGGTGTTGATGTAGAAGCACTCCATGGAAGATCCCCCCTCCGGCGGAGCTCCGGAACAGGTCCCAAGATGGGATCTCAAGGGAACAGAAGGTTGCGGCGGTGGAATTAGGGTTTTCTCTATTGCTTCGATGTTTTCATGGTATGCCACGTGTACCATATTCCATGGTTCTCAAGTCTCCTGTGAAGATATCGCTCCAAAAATATCTCTCCCGAAGGTTTCATTCCGTTTGGAATCCGTTTGATATTCCTTTTTTGTAAAACCCTGAAATAGGCAAAAAACAGCAATCTAAACTGGGCCTTTGGGTTAATAGGTTAGTTCCAAAAATAATATAAGTGTATAATAAAGCCCATTAAACATCCAAAACATCATATATAATAGCATGGAACAATAAAAAAATATAGATACGTTGGAGACGTATCATGAAGTCGACTCCGAGCCGGAGGAGATAGAAAATAAGGAGGAATGGGGCCTCATGGACATGGCCCAGAATGAGCTTGCCGCGGCGGTTGCTGCCGCTGCTCCCGTCGCACCTCCCTTCCCCGCACCCGCGCCAACGACCATCCTTGTAACATTGATGGGCTGGTCGCCAAGCACTATCACAGAGCTGGAAGCCGCGGGCGTCAGCGAGGTCTCCACGGACCCGCATGAGCTCGTGTACATGCCAGCGCCAACACCCGTGCCCGTGCCCGTGCGCGCCCCTCCACCCATCGTGGCATCGGCCCCCGTTCGTTTGGTTGCACCCGCTGTGCCCGTGCCCGTGCGCCCTT
>LR738710.1:252504429-252524390 GCA_902687465.1 Secale cereale
AACCACCTAAAACTATCGTCTAGGGTTTTTGGTGGCTCGGGGTCGACGAAACCACCTAAAACTATTGTCTAGGGTTTTTGGTGGCTCGGGGTCGACGAAACCACCTAAAAACACCTAAAACAAGCATCTAGGGTTTATATATGGAGGCACCACTATCACTATAACAGAAGCATCTTTACAATGCTTGATATATCATCATTTCTACTCTAACAACCAAACCAAATAGTACTTACTAAAGTTCAACACATTATAGGCATACACAACCATTGTTCACAATACATAGTGGAGTTCAAATGCACATTCAATCCTTTTCTCACAAAAGGATGAATAGCATAACTACTAGGTACATAAACAGCCAGAGTTCATAACTACTAGGAACCATACATTACACAACACATCCATCATTCTAAGTTACTAGGTCATTGCACAACCATCATTCCCAAAAGGTATGCAATACCCACTCATCTCACATTCATCTAGTTTAGTTCTATAGGATGGCCTGGATCCCCTTGATCTTCTCCTTGAGCTTCTCCTCTGCCTTCATGAGCTCACCAATCTTCAGGTGTAGCATGTACTTCTCTTCATCAAGCTTTTCCTTTCCCTTCAGCAGATCAGCAACCTGAAATTTCAACTCTAGCTTCTGTTGGGTGAGCTTCTCCTCAAAGTTTGTGAACTCTGCATTCTTCAACTCCAAATTCTGCCTAGCCTCACTCAACAATTCCTTCTCTTTCAAGTTATTCAACTTCAAGTTCTGGATGACAGTTGCTTGAGCACTTGTCAGGTTGCACAACAGTTCATACTTCTGATTAAGCTTCTCTCTATCTGCATCTTTCTTTGCCATTTCTGCCTTCATACCAGCAACCAACTAAACTCTGCATTGGTGTTGATATGTGAGATTGGACTACAGATAACTGAAATCCACAACCCTATCCTGCTGCATATCCACTAGTTGATGCACATCTTTCACTAACTTGTCATAGTCTGCATCCAGCTTGTTCTTTTCTTCTGTCAGCTGGTGAATAGTTAAAGCACTATTTAGATTATCAGTAACCCTAGCAGACTTGCTGTCTTCAACCATTGACCAAAGCTTCAACAATGCATTCTCCATTGTTGGGGGCCACTGCTCATCAACCCACTGAACAAACCCACAATTTTGACCTTCCTGGAAAAATAACAGTTATTTAACTGTAAATACATAATGTTGGTACTGAGCAACACTGAATTTGCACAGCCTAGCTAAATACACTACATTAGCCTGCATCTGAATAGACATTTAGGTTACATCATATGCATTGCAACAACACAATAACTAATGAGAGTGCCTACTCTCAACACTAAGCAACAATTAATGTGTGGCAGTAACACCTCAGCTAATGGAGTGGCTAATGTGAGTACTCAACACTGCATTTGGCAGAAAATTAAAAACTGCTGCACTACACTGAACTTACTATTGGACATTCTTACAATGAGCACTACACTGACTTAACTGAATCACACTAGGCATATATGACTACCAAATTTACCATACACTAAACTGAATCACACTAGGGCATATATATATGACTAACAATAAGGGCAAGAAACATACCGGCTCTGCACATGCTAAGAACCTTCTCCCGGTGTATGTTCCTTCAAATGCAACAAGCTTCTCTGATGGCTTTCCATGCTTCTTGCAGAATGACATCAGATCTAGCTCAAGTCCTTTGTAATCCGGATCCTCAAGTGAGAATGGCACCTGCCCAAGCAAAATGTAAGAGACCATCACATGCAGAGGACGAAGAGAAAGCAAATCAATGGAAATTCTCACAGCAAAGACCACCTAAACAGAAAAATCCCCAAATTTTCTAAACCTAACCCTAACCCTGGCTCATATGAACTAACTTGGTTCAGTCCATCCGTGGAGGTTTCAGAGTACATGTACATCGAGCTTGTGTCGTCGCTGCTCTCGTCCTTGAAAACCATGGCTGCGGCAGCGTGGTCCGGCGGCGGGCGGCGGCGGGCGGCGAAACAGAGAGAAGGAGGAAGCAGAGAGCGAGAGGGAGTGGGTCGGGGTCTGGCTCGACCGCTCGAGCGCGCGCTCATAACGGTTCGTCCGAGTCAGCGCGCGGGCACGCGCTCACTGGACAGCGTGGAGTCTGACGGGTGGGCCCAACCCGTCAGTTTACCCGTCAATACGTATAAACAGCGCTTTTAGTCTCTTTTGCGACGCCTCGCCCCAAAGTTGGTACTGACATGTAAAAATTACCAATCTTGATACCAATCTGCTTCCAATGCCCCAATTGTGGTACTTCTGTGCAATTTACTCCATATATAGACATTGTATATTATAGAATGTTCAATATATATAAGATAAAGTTTTTATAATATGATATCGTATATTTAAATAAGATCATTGTATATTAAAAAATATTCAATATACATATTAAACGACGCGGCGAACTTTTTTTAATTGTATGACGCGAATGAACATATAATATATTTCAGTATCCTATAAAAACCGGAACAGCTCGGAGTTTAAAGACGTATACACATACTAGTTGACGCATAGGATGGTGTGTGGCAGAGGCAGCAAGCGCGCACGGCGAACGACTCGGCCGGATCGATTCCGATGGACGGTCGCGCGATTTTCTACTTGGTAAAAAAACGAATGGCACAAAGTATAAATAAGGTTACACGTGCAGTTTAACTGAAAAGGAGCAGCATCGCAGTGGCAACGAGCTTCCTCGTCGAACGACACGGTGCATGTTTGAATCCCGGCGGGACGCTCGCGTGGGATTACTTTCGAAAAAAGTTTTCTGGTGGCAACACTTTTTTATGACAAATAGAGGATATATGCTTAATTAAATAAAAAGAAAGGGTTGTTTTTGTAAAAGTGCATGCCACGTCAGCCCCCGACACACGGGTCCCGGTAGTCAGATACACTGTCAATACGCATTTATACGTGGCTTAGACCGTTTTGCAACACTTAGGCTGTGAGACGGTACTGACATGCAAAAAAAATGACTAGTGGTACTGATCCGTTACAGCGTGCCGAAGTGTGGTAGTTCCTTGAAATTAACTCGTCAATGCTTGAACGATTACGTAAAGGAGGCCTTCCACACGTTGATGCATTTATTGATGATGATGATGAGCACGTCACTGATAGTGATGGTGATGATGCATTTATAGACGATTCAGAGTAATATTAGTAATGTGAGGTATTCAGTTTTTTATTATGTTCATGATGATGATACACTTAAATTATATACATATTATTCATGTCAATGTTGGGGATATCGCTTATCGGGAACTTATCGGTCGACCCATGATACGGGGTAAATCGGACAGTTTATCGGCATATCAACCGATTTATCGCCATATCGGCTGATTTACCGGCCGATTTATCTTATCGGTCAAACAGTGGTAAGCGATAAATCTGTCGATTTATCGGCATATCGGAAGATATCTTGAACAGTGATTCATGTAAGGTATTCAATTTTTTATTATGCTCCTAAATGACATAATTTAGTCTATTTAGTCCACAAATGACATAATTAGCTAGGTTAGCTTAAAAATGACCAAGATTAACCAGGTTGGCTCCAATATGATTCATTTAACCTACGTTAGCTTCTAAATGACATAATTTAGTCTATTTAGTCCACAAATGACATAATAAGATGAAGAAAATCAAGGAAGAGGAAGAAAAGAAGGAATAGAAAGAAAAGAAGAAGCTTCTTCTTCTTCCTTTCTTATTCTTCTTCTTCTTTTCCTCCTCTTACTTGTTTTTATTCCTAAATGGCAAAATAACCTTGCTAACCTCATAAATGTCATATACTTAGCTTGTTGTCCTCTAAAATGTCTAAATAAGCTTTGTTACGTAAAAATGGCATAATTAGCTAGGTTAGCTTAAAAATGACCAAGTTTAACTAGGTTAGCTCAAATATGATCCATTTAACCCACGTTAGATCCTAAATGACCTATTTACCTACCTTAGCTCTAAATTGACCTACACACTTAGCATTTTTACCTAACTTAGCCCAAAAATGACATTTTACCTACATTTGTTAGAAAAGAAGATAAAGAATAGGAGAGGAGAGAAAGAAAGAGAAGATAAATTATTCTTCTTCTTCCTTTTCTTCTAGCTAGTATTCTTCTTATTATTATTATTCTAACTTTCATCTTTCCCAATTTGCAGATTTGATTAGACAAGGAAGCTTGCATTAATGGAGTGTCTTATTCTTCTGGTGCTTCCTTGTTGTTTATGAAAACTTGTTTGGATATGTATGTCTATATGGATATGTTGTCGTTGGAAACTTGTTTCTGGATATGTATGTATATATGGATATGTTGAATAGGACTTTGTTGAACTATGTTGTTGGATATGTTGGATTTGATGAAATATGTTCTTGGACATGCTGTTATATGTTGTTGGATATGTTGGATATGTATGTATGTATATCTGTGTATGAAATCCTATCAAATTAAATGGATTCAAATAAAAATAGGAGGTATATAGCCTCTTTGCCGTCTCCTAGCGGATGGCAAAGAGCTTTGCCGACTGCTAGCAGACGGCAAAGAGCCCACGTGGCAGCCACCTATGTAAACTGGGGACACTAGGCTGCCTATTTGGCCACTTTGCCGTCTACTAGCAGACGGCAAATAGGGCCAGCTATGCCATCCGTCAGCAGACGACAAAGATTCAAAGCTCTTTCCCGTCCGCTGGCAGACGGCATAGCTGGACATGTGGTAGCTTTCGAGTGCTATCAGAGCTGAGCTCTTTGCCGTCCGCCAGCACACGACAAAGAGTTAAAGATCTTTGTCATCTGCTGGCGGACGGCATAACACACCGTTAACCCCCTAACGGCACTCACCCCACCCCACTGCCGTCCACGATCTTTGCCGTCTGCTGGCCGCAGATGGCGGACGGCAAAGCCCTTTGCCGTCCGCTTCTATGAAGCAAACGACAAAGAAGGCCTTTTCTGGCAGTCGCTCAGCCGGACAGTTTGCCGTCCGCCGGCTGCGGCAAAGGACTTTGCCGTCCGGCATGCATGCCTTTGCCGTCTGCCATGGCGGACGACAAAGAAGCTAATTCTAGTAGTGATAGAGTTTCCAAATGGTATAAAACTTTGCCATCTTCTAATATATCCCAAATTATTAGCCTCCACCTAAATTCAGTTCATTTCATTGAACTATGTGAGCATAGGAGCAATTCTTGGTTTCTGTCAAAATTTTCAGTTTGTGAAGCAAGTATATTTTATCTTGCTCCATTATGGCTGAAAATATTCCTAGGCCTTCTCATATCCATATGTCCCATCTCTACAAAACTTTGGCTCATTTCAGTTAGCCATTTGCCCTGAGGATTTTTCTCAATATTTTGGGAAGAAATGATAGTTGTGAAGGAAGTACCATTTTGGCAAGTCCATTTGGTATGATATTTTTGCAGCATCTACCTAGGATCAAATCATCCAGCCTTGCCGAGTTTTAGCTAAATCCAACACTCTTAGTGAGTGCCTCTTCATCATTTGTTTTTTGGACCAGAATTGGTAGTTGCACTGTGACTATGCTAAATACTTCTCCAAATGCTCACAAAAGTCCCAGGATCTTAGTCCTTGCTACCCTAAACCTCCCAGACATCAAGTTTAGTCATTAAGCTCACTGTGTTGATCACCAAGATGTGGCCAAGTTTGCAATAGCAAACTTGTCGAGCTTGTTTCCCTCTGCTCACTACACTTTTGCTCGTGCCATCACCTCATTTTTATGAGCCTTGGAAGGACTCCACTGCTGACAAGATTTGGCATGAAGTAGATTGATAGAGCATGTGTTGTCCTTGGTGACCACGGGAATTGCCAGCCAAATCGATGGTCTAGCCACTGTTTTTGTCGGCAGCCCTGCTCCGGACGGTTCTGGCTTGTCCAAGCGTGTCACACAGCTTCCCCTCGACGTCGTCTTCCCCCTAGACTCCTTTCCCCCTTCGTTTGCTACCTCGTCGAGTCGTCGCCATCGCCGAACACACTACACTCCCCTATCCGCTGTCGTTTCCTCGCTCTTGTCCTTTTCTCCCTCTTGTCCCCGAGAGCAGCTCGTTGCTACCTGATACGTGCATTTTGCGTCATGCTTATATGTTGATATTTATGCATTATGAGCTGTTATTACACATTATGTCACAATACTTATGCCTTTTCTCTCTTATTTTACAAGGATTACATGAAGAGGGAGAATGCCGGCAGCTGGAATTCTGGGCTGGAAAAGAGGCAAACTCTGGAAACCTATTCTGTACAACTGAAAAAGCTCCAAAACTCCACAGGACACCGTTTCAGAAAATATAAAAAATATCTGGTGACAGAAGATCACCAGGGGGGCCACCACCTGTCCACGAGGGTGGGGGGCGCGCCCCCTCATGCCGAGTGGGCCCCCCGATGCCCATCTTCTCCTATATGAGGTGTTTTGACCTGGAAAAAATAATCAAAAAGAGGCTTTCGGGACCAGACGCCACCGTCTCGAGGCGGAACCTTGGCAGAAACCAATCTAGGGCTCCGGCAGAGCTGTTCTGCCGGGGATACTTCCCTCCGGGAGGGGGAAATCGTCACCACCGTCATCACCAACAACTCTCCCATCTTGGGGAGGGCTATTTTCATCAACATCTTTACCTGCACCATCTCCTCTCAAACCCTAGTTCATCTCTTGTATCCAATCTTTGTACCCATACCTCAGATTGGTACCTGTCGGTTGTTAGTAGTGTTGATTACTCCTTGTAGTTGATGCTAGTTGGTTTATTTGGTGGAACATCATACGTTCAGATCCATTATGCATATTAATACCCCTCTTATCATGAACAATATTATGTCTTGTGAGTAGTTACTTTTGTTCCTGAGGACATGGGAGAAACCTTACTATAAGTAGTCATGTGAATTTGGTATTCGTTCGATATTTTGATGAGATGTATGTTGTCTCTCCTCTAGTGGTGTCATGTGAACGTCGACTACATGACACTTTCCCATTATTTGGGCCTAGAGGAAGGCATTGGGAAGTAATAAGTAGATGATGGGTTACTAGAGTGACAGAAGCTTAAACCCTAGTGTATGCGTTGCTTCGTAAGGGGCTGATTTGGATCCACTTGTTTCATGCTATGGTTAGGTTTGCCTTAATACTTCATTTGTAGTAGAGGATGCTTGCAATAGAGGTTAATCATAAGTGGGAGGCTTGTCCAAGTAAGGACAGCAACCAAGCACCGATCCACCCACATACCAAATTATCAAAGTACCGAACGTGAATCAGATGATCGTGATGAAAACTAGCTTGACGATAATTTCCATGTGTCCTCGGGAGCGCTTTCCTTCATATAAGAGTTTGTCTAGGCTTGTCCTTTGATACAAAAAGGATTGGGCCATCTTGCTGCACCTTATTTACTTTTACCTTTTGTCACTTTCTACCAATTACCTTATCACAAAACTATCTGTTACCTATAATTTCAGTGCTTGCAGAAAATACCTTACTGAAAACTGCCTATCATTTCCTTCTGCTCCTCGTTGGAATCGACTCTTACTTATCGAAAGGACTACGATAGATCCCCTACACTTGTGGGTCATCAAGACTCTTTTCTGGCGCCGTTGCCGGGGAGTGAAGCGCCTTTGGTAAGGAAAAATTTATATAGTGTGCTGAAATTTATTGACACTCGTTACTATGGCTCATAATCCTTTGAGGGGCTTGTTCGGGGTATCTTCACCCCGACCAGAAGAGCAAAGAGTTGCTCCTCAACCTACTGCACCTACTGAAAATGTTTGCTTGAAATTCCTTCGGGTATGATAGAGAAACTGCTAGATAATCCCTTTACATGAGACGGAACACTGCATCCCGATTTACACCTAATCTATGTGGATGAAGTTTGTGGATTATTTAAACTTGCAGGTATGCCCGAGGATGTTATCAACAAGAAGGTCTTCCCTTTATCTTTGAAGGGAGATGCATTGACATGGTTTAGGCTATGTGATGATATTGGATCATGGAACTATAATCGTCTAAAGTTGGAATTTCATCAGAAGATCTACCCTATGTTCCAGGTTCATCGTGATCTTAATTATATCTATAATTTTTGGCCTCGCGAAGGAGAAAGCATCGCTCAAGCTTGGGGGAGGCTTAAGTCAATGTTATATTCATGCCCCAATCATGAGCTCTCAAGAGAAATGATCATTCAAAAATTTTATGCTCGGCTTTCTCTCAATAATCGCTCCATGCTCGATACTTCTTGTTCTGGCTCTTTCATGATGAAGACTATTGAATTCAAATGG
Organism: Secale cereale; assembly: GCA_902687465.1. NCBI lineage: Eukaryota > Viridiplantae > Streptophyta > Magnoliopsida > Poales > Poaceae > Secale > Secale cereale. The sequence goes on from LR738710.1 coordinate 252,512,694, forward strand.
GATTTATTGGAAAGAATTAAACACAACTCTGAAGATTGTGATCTCGATGAAGGTAAGGAGTTAGGTATGACCCCTAAGTTTGATTGTGTTAAAGCTTTTATGGATACCGATGTTTTCCGTGAGTTTAGCACTAAATATGGACTTGACTCTGAGATAGTAGCTTCTTTCTGTGAATCATTTGCTACTCATGTTGATCTTCCCAAGGAGAAGTGGTTTAAATACCATCCTTCCATTGAAGTAAAAGTAGTTGAACCTATTAAAGTTGAAGAAAAGACTATCACTTATAATGTTGATCCTACTGTTCCTACGGCTTATATTGAGAAACCACATTTCCCTGTTAGAATAAAGGATCATGCTAAAGCTTCAACTTTGGTTCTTAAGAGTAGTACTAGAACACCTATACCCTCTTAGCAAATTAAATTTGAACCTAGTGTTGCTATGGTTAAAGATCTCTTGGTTGAAGATTTAGATGGACATGTTATTTACCTCCAAGAGGAAGCTGCTAGAATAGCCAAACCCGATGCTAGGAATAAACATAGATCTGTTGTAGGCTTGCGTGTTATCTCTGTTAAAATAGGAGATCATTGCTATCATGGTTTATGTGACGTAGGTGCTAGTGCGAGTGTAATACCTATATCCTTATATGATGAAATTATGCACAATATTGCACCCGTTGAGCTAGAAGGTATAGATGTTACTATTAAACTTGCTAATAGAGACACTATCTCACCAATTGGGATTGTTAGAGATGTTGAAGTCTTATGTGGGAAAGTTAAATACCCTGCTGATTTTCTTGTTCTTGGTTCCCCACAAGATGATTTTTGTCCCATTATATTTGGTAGACCCTTCTTGAATATTGTTAATGCTAAGATAGACTGCGTGAAAGATATTGTTACTATTGGTTTAGGGGATATGTCTCATGATTTTAACTTTGCTAAATTTCGTAGACAACCTCTTGATAAAGAATTACCTAGTAAGGATGAAATTATTGGTCTTGCTTCTATTGTTGTGCCTCCTAATGATCCTTTAGAACAATATTTGCTAGAGCATGAAAATGATATGCATATGAATGTGAGAAGGGAAATAGATGAAATATTCTTTAACCAGGGACCCATATTGAAAAATAACTTGCATGTTGAAATCCTAGGGGATCCTCCTCCACCCAAGGGTGATCCCATGTTTGAACTTAAACCTTTACCTAATAATCTTAAGTATGTTTATCTTGATGAAAAGAAGATATATGCTATTATTATTAGTGCTGACCTTTCAGAGCAGGAAGAGGAAAAATTATTGAAAACTCTGAAGAAGCACCGTGCTGCTATTGGATATACTCTGGATGATCTTAAGGGCATCAGTCCCACTTTATGCCAACACAAGATAAAATTGGAAGAAAACGCTAAACCGGTTATTGATCATCAACGACGATTAAATCCTAAGATGAAAGAAGTGGTAAGGAAGGAAATAATAAAGCTTCTATAGGAAGGTATTATCTATCCAGTTGCTGATAGCCAGTGGGTAAGTCATGTCCATTGTGTCCCTAAAAAGGGAGGTATGACTGTTGTTCCTAATGATAAAGATGAATTGATCCCACAAAGAATTGTTACAGGTTATAGGATGGTAATTGATTTCCGCAAATTAAATAAAGCTACTAAGAAAGATCATTACCCCTTGCCTTTTATTGATCAAATGCTAGAAAGGTTATCCAAACATACTCACTTTTGCTTTCTAGATGGTTATTCTAGTTTCTCACAAATACCTGTGTCAAAAGGGGATTAAGAAAAGACCACTTTTACTTGTCCTTTCGGTACCTTTGCTTATACACGTATGCCTTTTGGTTTATGTAATGCACCTGCTACCTTTCAAAGATGCATGATGGCTATATTCTCTGATTTTTGTGAAAAGATTGCTGAGGTTTTCATGGATGACTTCTCCGTTTACGGAACTTCTTTTGATGATTGCTTAAGCAACCTTGATCGAGTTTTGCAGAGATGTGAAGACACTAATCTTGTCTTGAATTGGGAGAAGTGCCACTTTATGGTTAATGAAGGCATTGTCTTGGGACATAAAATTTCTGAAAGAGGTATTGAAGTTGACAAGGCTAAAGTTGATGCTATTAAAAAGATGCCGTGCCCCAAGGACATCAAAGGTATACGAAGTTTCCTTGGTCATGTCGGGTTTTATAGGAGGTTCATAAAGGACTTCTCCAAAATCTCCAAGCCTCTGACTAATCTCCTACAAAAAGATATTCCTTTTGTCTTTGATGATGATTGTTTAGAAGCATTTGAAATACTTAAGAAAGCAATGATCTCTGCACCTATTGTCCAGCCTCCTGACTGGAATTTCATTTTTGAGATTATGTGCGATGCTAGTGGTTATGCTGTAGGTGCTGCTTTAGGGCAAAGAGTTGATAAGAAATTCAATGTTATCCAATATGCTAGTAAAACTCTAGACAGTGCCCAGAGAAATTATGGTACTACTGAGAAAGAATTTTTAGCAGTTGTATTTGCTTGAGATAAGTGTAGACCTTATATTGTTGATTCTAAAGTAACTATTCACACTGATCATGCTTCTATCAAATACCTTATGGAAAAGAAAGATGCTAAACCTAGACTTATTAGATGGGTTCTCTTGCTGCAAGAGTTTGATTTGCATATTATTGATAGGAAGGGAGCTGAGAACCCCGTTGCAGATAACTTGTCTAGGCTAGAGAATATACTTGATGACCCACAACCTGTTGATGATCGCTTTCCTGATGAACAATTAGTTGTCATAAATACTTCGCGTACTGCTCCATGGTATGCTGATTATGCTAATTATATTGTTGCTAAGTTTATACCTCCTAGCTTCACATACCAGCAAAAGAAAAAGTTCTTCTATGATTTGAGACATTACTTCTGGGATGACCCACATCTTTATAAAGAAGGAGTAGATGGTATTATTAGACGTTGTGTACCTGAACATGAACATGAACATATCCTACGCAAGTGACACTCCGAAGCTTATAGAGGACACCATGCTAGAGATAGAATTGCACATGAGGTATTGCAATCTGGTTTTTATTGGCCTACTCTCTTCAAGGATGCCCGTAAGTTTGTCTTATCTTGTGATGAATGTCAAAGAATTGGTAATATTAGTAGACGTCAAGAAATGCCTATGAATTATTCACTTGTTATTGAACCATTTGATGTTTGGGGCTTTGATTATATGTGACTGTTTCCTTCCTCTAATGGGTACACACATATTCTAGTTGCCGTTGATTTACTAAGTGGGTAGAAGCTATTCCAACTAGTAGTGCTGATCATAACACCTCTATTAAGATGCTTAAAGAAGTTAGTTTTCCGAGGTTTTGAGTCCCTAGATACCTAATGACTGATGGTGGTTCACACTTTATTCATGGTGCTTTTCGTAAAATGCTTGCAAAGTATGATGTAAATCATAGAATTGCATCCCCTTATCACCCACATACTAGTGGTCAAGTAGAACTAAGTAATAGAGAGTTGAAACTAATTTTGCAAAAGACAGTTAATAGGTCTAGAAAGAATTGGTCCAAGAAACTTGATGATGCATTATGTGCCTATAGAACTGCATACAAAAATCCTATGGGTACGTCTCCATATAAGATGGTTTATGGAAAAGCTTGTCACTTACCTCTTGAGCTAGAACATAAGGCATATTGTGCTATTAAAGAGCTCAATTATGATTTCAAACTTGCTGGTGAGAAGAGGTTATTTGACATTAGCTCTCTGGATGAATGGAGGACCCAGGCCTATGAGAATGCCAAGCTGTTTAAAGAAAAAGTTAAAAGATGGCATGACAAAAGGATACAAAAGCGTGAGTTTAATGTAGATGATTATGTATTGCTATACAACTCTCGTTTAAGATTTTTTGTAGGAAAACTTCTCTCTAAGTTGGAAGGACCTTACGTTATCGAGGAGGTCTATCATTCCGGTGCCATAAAAATCCACAACTTCGAAGGCACAAATCCGAAGGTGGTGACCGGTCAAAGAATCAAACATTATATCTCAGGTAACCCTATAAATGTTGAAACCAATGTTATTGAAACCGTAACCCCAGTGGAATACATAAGGGACACTTTCCAGAACGATTCAGACTCCGAAAAGGAAGAGGTATGTGGTACGGTAAGTAAACCAACTCCAAAATAGTTCTAAAGGCAATTTTTCACCGTTTTGGAATATTTAGAAAAATAGATAAATAAGGCAGTCCGGAAGAGACACGAGGCATCCACGAGGGTGGAGGGCACGCCCCCTTCCCGTGGGCGCGCCCCCTGCCTCGTGGGCACCTCGTGTGCCTCCCGGACTCCGATTTCTTGTATGTTACTCCTTTTGGTCGGTAAAAATTCAGTATATATACCCCCGAAGGTTTTGACATCTGTATCACACAAAAATCCTCTGTTTTTGTTTCGAGCTGTTTATGTCGCAGATAAGAGCAATATGTCGTCCCAGGATTCGGAGGGAGAAAGCTATGTGGCTGATTCCCTTGCTGACCCTAAGGTCTATGGGGACTGGGAGCATTATGGTTGGACCACGGAGGAATAAGAAGACCATGATTCCAAGGGGAAGGAATGGACTAGCTCAGATGAAGACGTAGTCCCACTACCTCAACCTGGAGACATGCATGTGGAGTTCAAAAAGTCAAGCCTCCCCGACAGAGCAAATAAATCTAAGATCAAATTTATCCCTTTTCACCTCTTGCAGGAAAACAAGCAGACACTATGCAAGAAAATGCTAAACCTTGAGCAGGAGATCAATGACCTAAGGAAGTAGAATTCTGCCCTTAAGCGCAAGTTAAGGAAGAAGCCATCATCACCACCTCCAAAGAAGGGGACATAATCAGATGGGTATGGGCACTCCCCTTGGCAACTGCCAAGCTTGGGGGAGTGACCCCGGTATCGTATCACCATCACTCCTATCTTTACCGTTTTTCATAGTTCGATCCTTTTGCTAGTATCTTGATCTAGTAGAATAAAGTTAGCATGATCTAGTTGTGAGCTTTTGCTTTATGATCTTTGCCCTTTGTAATCGAGTCCGTGAGCTATATAATAAAGATTAGTGTTGAGTCAAGGGCTTGATTTCCTCACTTTGGTCATGATAGAATAAAAGAAAATATACAAAAATATATATCAAAAGATCATATTGATCTTATGGGAAGTAATGACTTCACATATAAAGAGTATGATGAATAAAAGTTGTTGGGAGTTGACAAATATAGTTTTGGTCATTGTTGCAATTAATAGGAAGTAATAAAGAAAGAGAGGCTTCACATACAAATATACTATCTTGGACATCTTTTATGATTGTGAGCACTCATTAAAATATGACATGCTAAAGAGTTGATGTTGGACAAGGAAGACAACATAATGGGTTATGTTTTCTTATATCCGAAATAAAGTATATTTTCATGGATCATCCAACATGTTGAGCTTGCCTTTCCCCCTCATGCTAGCCAAAACTCCTCGCACCAAGTAGAGATACTACTTGTGCTTCCATACATCCTTAAACCCAGTTTTGCCATGAGAGTCCACCATACCTACCTATGGATTGAGTAAGATCCTTCCAAGTAAGTTGTCGTGTTGCAAACTCGCTAAAATATGTATGATTTATTAGTGTGGAGGAAATAAGCTTTATACGATCTTGTGATATGGAAGTAATAAAAGCGACGGACTGCATAATAAAGGTCCTTATCACAAGTGGCAATATAAAGTGACGTTCTTTCGCGCTAAGACTTTGTGCATCCAACCATAAGAGCACATGACAACCTCTGCTTCCCTATGCGAAGGGCCTATCTTTTATCTATGCCTTATAGGAGTCAAGGTGAAAATCACCTTTCCTTTTTTACATTGTATCCTTTGGCAAGCACATTGTGTTGGAAAGATCCTCACATATATACTGTCGTGGAATTAACACGGCAGATGTCCGGTTTAACGGACTTAATTGAGGAACCATCGCACGGGTTAGCTTGAAGGGGTTAAAGCACACAAAGGACACAGAGATTTTATACTAGTTCGGCCCCTTTGAGGAAGGTAAAAGCCTACGTCTAGTTTGGTTTGGTATTGCTTGGGCGTCGATGAACAAGGAGCGGATTGGTGGCCTGTGTCTCGACGGGTTGTCTCCTGTCCTTGAACCGTCGCCGGGTCGTCCCTTTATGTAGAGGCGATGCCCGGTCCGGTTTATAGAGTCCCGAGGCCGGCTCATATTTGTGTCCGCCTCGGTCTCTGCTCTTTCTTCCTTGTTTCTCAAGTTACATGACCAGGCGGTTTACAAATCGTAACTCTATACATGGGCCCTAAGACTTCATGGGCCGTAACCTCTATTGGGTTTTACAATTACACAACTATATTATCATAATCTGGTTTACACTAGCCGGTTTATACCTGCTAGTAATATCCCTGACATTAGGCCCCAGAATGATTTGAACTTGTTCACATCAGTCTTCCCAGTCTTGCCTAATCTTCTTTCTTGTGTCTTCTCAGTTTTGTAAACCGGCGATGACGTCATCCTCGGATATCACTTAATTCGATCGTGACATCACTTCCGCATTTATCGCGCGCAGCTGTCTGTTATGTTTATTTAAAGGCTATCCCGAGAATCGAGGCGACAGGGAATCTTTATCCAATCTCTCACTTCCTCAAATCCCGTGCCTGCCGTTTCGTCTCTCCCCCTTTATAAATACTGCCACATCCCCTCTTCATCTCCTTCCGCTCGTCTTCTTTGTCCTAGACGCCATGCTCGTAGTGGCTTCAACCTTTAGATTTTCTCTTCGAAACTTGCTTCCGCTCTGCTGCCGTATGCTTTAAATTTCGGCATTAGATTCAACCTTTAGATTCGTCTGCTTTGTTATAAGACCCCTGTAGTTCTTTCTGTAATAGACCTGCATAATTTTTCCTTTTTTCTTACCGCTCAGATATGTTTTATCTTAGCTTTTTGTAGAAACTTGTTTCTTCATCCTTATAGATCTGTAATATACTCGTCGGTTTAATCAGTCATATATTACTTCTGTAACGCATTGACAATGAACACGACGGTTTAGCTCCTTTTTTTTCTTACCATGAACCGGTAGTAGCGTGTTTCCTGCTTACTTCCGGGTTAGCAATGTCATTAGTCCCTTGTCTAAACCATCGTTGTGATTTTGCATATGTGTTCCGGTTTATGCCTCTGTACTTGAATAATCCGGTTTCTATACTTCATCCTTTCAGCACTTTCCTTCTGCTACTATGTCTGCCAAACAGTTTGTTTCTTGCGACTGGGTCCCTTCCATCATTACGGAAGAAGACTTAGTTAACACTGCTGCTATTGGCACTCTGGGTCCTCAAGCAGACCTAAAATGGCGGGCCCCAGGAAATGAATGTCCCCCTACTCCCAGAGAAGGGGAAGTTATTGTCTTCTTTGATCACATGGCCCGAGGTTTTACTCCTCCCGGTTCGAAATTCTTCCGGGAGGTGCTTGCTGCTTTTCAACTTCACCCTCAGGATATAGGCCCAAACTCCATTTCAAACATCTGTGATTTTCAAGTTTTCTCTGAGGTGTATCTACAAGAGGAGCCATCAGTCGACTTGTTCCGGGATTTTTTCCATCTGAACCGGCGAACTGAGTTTACTGGCGGACCTCATCAAGAACTGGGCGGAGTCAGCATCCAAAAGAGAAGAGATGCAGTCTTTCCTCATGCCGCTCTCCATACACACCCGAAGGATTGGAACAAGTCTTGGTTCTACTGCCATGACACTTCACCTGAAGGAGAAAACCCACTGCCGGGTTATCGCGAGCATCATCTTCCTGAAGATCACCCGCTGCCGCAGCGTCTCAGCTCCTCAGAACGGCCCCGGATTGCTTCTCAACTCGCCAAGCTCAAGGCCTTTATGGCCAACGGATTAACCGGAATTGACTTCATGCATTGCTGGCTTGCCTGGAGTATCCTCCCTCTGAGTCCACGCTCCAGTTTGATGTGTAAATATTCCGGAAAGCCGGATGATCCTCAACGGTTTACCGACGTAGTACTTTCTGAAACGGAAGTTATTGAATCTGCCAAGAAGATGCTCAACGTCTCTTTGGAAGAATGTAGCGAAACCGGATTGGCTCCATACTATAAGAAGAACAAACTGCCTGCAGTAAGTCTTACTCTCTTCTGTATATTTTTAATCCGTTCATTTAAATCGTCTTCCAATTATCTCTTATCTTTTGAACAGGCTGACGATCCTTTCTGGAAAAGGAAACCTCAGGATAAGGCAGGCAAACAGCCGCGCCGGAAAACCTTAGTAGTTAAGAAGAGAAATCGGCTGCTGGCTCCGGTTCTCACGTTGAAGAGGATGATCCGGATTCTGAGGTATGAATCAAACCTGACATGCTTCATTATTCTTTTATCCCGGTTTATGTTTAATAGTATCTTTTCCACAGGATTTGGCTGAAGGGGATAAAGCGGCAGAAACTGAGGTAATCACTCTTTCTTCATATTCAGAACCACCTCCACCAAAGATTTGTCGGGTAGTCCGGAAATATCAGTTTTCTCATCCTTATGCTCAACTGGACCCCAATTTTCTTTTGAAGAAACAGCAACATGAAGCTCGCCGGGCTACACGCCATAGTGGCCTTGTGGTTGAGTCTTCTGGAATATCTCTTACTCCGGCTCGGAGGCGCCGCTCTGAGGTTATACTTTCTCCAACTCTTCTTCATCCCAAGGCCGGGCTTATACGCAAACCACTTAAACCATCTGATCCTAATTATCAGGAGACCCCTTTATCGTCTTCTGGCGAATCAACTGCCACACAGGTCCCACCTCTGAAAACCGTCCCCGGGTAAGTCCTGCATCTTATCCGGTTTATGATTGCACTTGCTTTTGTGACTCTGATTTATTTTCTAATTCCTTTCAGCAAGCCTAAGCCTAGCAAAAAGGCAAAGGCTAGAAAAACGGCTGCTGAGACTGCCACTGACGATCCGGCCGTTGATCCGGATTCAACCATCCCTCCGGAACATGAGCCTACAGTTCAGCTTGAAGATCCTGCTCCCATGGATCACACTTATGCCACTGCTCCTGAGAATCCCCACACTGAAAATGTCCATGAACCGGCGAGTCCTGCCCGGGCCAACCCTCCTCGGACTAGCCCGGCTCCCGCTAGTTCGGTTCACACTGCTACTCCACCACCGGTAGCTGCTCCTTCTCCGGATGTTCAAATAACCGGTACAGCTTATACCGCTCCTGCTGAGCCCACTGTTTTGGCCAAACATACAGCTAAAGCGGAGAAACTCCATCAAGAGAAGGGTAAATGGAGCACATATTTGTCTAGCTTCGCCGAGCTGAGTGCCCAGGAGCTCTATTCCGGGTATTTGAACCGGCTTCATACCAGTCGAGATTATGAAGCGGGCTTGGTCAACATGATGAAGGACAAGTACGAGGTATTTTTCTTGCCTTTTGCTTTTGCCTTTGTTGTGTTTCTGTCTATATCATGGTAGCCCCCAAGTTCCAGTTTAGCTATGTTTAGAAGGTGAACCAATACTTCCAATTCGAGCAAATGATCTTACATTAGCCCCCAAGTGCCAGGGGCATAATTCGGTTTATGTGCCTGGGACTTGTCTGAATCTCTCCTTTGTTGTTTCAACTATCCATTAGCCCCCAAGTGTCAAGTAGACAACTTGTTTGTGTGCTTGAGACTTATTTTGAATCGCCACTCTTTGATACTTCAATAGCCCATTAGTCCCCAAGTGTCAAGTAGACAACTTGTTTGAATCGCCACTCTTTGATACTTCAATAGCCCATTAGTCCCCAAGTGTCAAGTAGACAACTTGTTTGTGTGCTTGAGACTTTATATGAACTTATGTTACTTATTCCACTTGAATTCCCTTGCAGGCTGATTTAAACCGGAGGGCTGAAGAAATCACTGAACTCCGGAACAGACTGGCTGAAACTGAATCTGCTGCTGCTAAGGCCAAAAAAGAATTGGCGCTGAGCTTAAATACTGCTGAACAACTGAAGAAATATTTTGAAGAGGAGCGGACAGCCTTTGAAGTGCATAAAAAACGCTCTGGAGAAAAGAGCAAAGGATGATGAGGAAGCCCTTAATCCGGTGACAGAAGAACTGACTGGTTTAAAGCGGCAAATAGAACTAATGACTTCTGCCGTCTTCGGTAAATACTTAACCTGCACGCATGCTTTTATCCTTGCAATCTGTATTCCGGTCCGGTTTAACTGTAATGATCATGTGTAGGGTGCCGCGTTACCCAACTTGGGGATGATTTACGGAAGAAACTCAAGGCGTCTTATACTCTGGTCGAGCAGTTGTATTCCGGCGCTCAAAGGATTATAAGCGCAACGTCTTTCAATAAACCGGCCCCCACCACTATCCAAGGTACACTAGAGAAACTTTCTATCTTGCCAGCACGCTTGGAGGAAGTGAAGAAGTCTGTTGCCCGAGCCGGTTCTCTCGTAGCGCTCACGAGAGCCAAAGCGTGGGTTCCAGATTTTGATCCGGAAGAAGCCTTAAACGGGTATCCCAGCACTAAAGAAGACGGGTCAGCTTTCACTGCCAAAGTCCTTCACGCTTTGACTAAGGAGATGCGTCCTCTCGCTAGCAAGCTTGCTGCCGAATCAGACTTGACCAGGTATCATCCGGGGTACGATTTACAAAACGAGCGGGTGCATCGGCCGGTTTATGATACCATAAATCTAATCCCACCAGTGCGCCCCCATACTTTCGCCCCAGATATTGATCCGTCTAAACTTATTACGGAAGAGATGTACTTCCGCGCTTTAACGAAAATCGATTGGTGCGTCCCTGACTTTCAGCCGCTTCAAGAAGACGAAGAAGCTCCGGAACAGGTCGATCCTCAACCGTCCTAGCAGGAGGAAGCATAGGCCAAACAGTTCATCTTTATAGCTTTGGTTTTTATTTTGCCGGAACAAACTTTAATCCGTTCGGGGCCTGCTGTGCCTTTGTAATAGGATAGCTTTGAACTATTGTCCGTTTTGATCCGGATGTCCCAACTTTGCTTTGGTATCTGCCAACTTGAATCCTTTGTCTGATATATTTTGACTTGCATACTATCTGTTTCTTCATAGAGAACACTTAAAAGATGTCCTAGCGGTTTATCGCCGGACCGATTAAATGGCTCACAAAATATGTCAAACAAGTGTCTATTTATACCAAAAATAACTTCATACCTGACTTAAGTATGCTTGATATTTTTAATCCGGCAAACATTGTTGTTTCTGAGGAAGCCCTTGGCTCCGTTGGGGCATACCCAATTATTCCGGGTTTAGAAGATAAACCGGTTTAAATAATGCTGGAGCTCTGCGTCCAGACTTTGAAGATATGTGCTCAACTTTGGAGTTGTCCCACTCCGGATCAAAGAACCATAAAACACAAATACCAAAAATACAAGTTTGCAAATAAAACCATGTAGTCGAGGCTTTTTTTGAGCTGCCAGGCTCCAAATCAAAACTGATGATTCGAATACGATCAGTAAACCGGACCATAGGTGCTAAGCTAGGATTCGAATACGATCCTGCCCCCTACTGGCCTTAAAAATTTAGCCAAGCAATGGATTCGAATACGATCCATTGAGCTTCTGATTCGAATATGATCAGACGAACCGGACCATAGGGGCTAAGCTAGGATTCAGATACGATCCTGCCCCCTACTGGCCTTAAAAATTTAGCCAAGCAATGGATTCGAATACGATCCATTGAGCT
>LR738710.1:252524479-252576465 GCA_902687465.1 Secale cereale
ACTGGCCTTAAAAATTTAGCCAAGCAATGGATTCGAATACGACCCATTGAGCTTCTGATTCGAATACGATCAGACAAACCGGACCATAGGGGCTAAGCTAGGATTCGAATACGATCCGGCCCCCTACTGGCCATTTAATTTTAGCCAAGCAGTGGATTCGAATACGATCCACTGAGCTTATGATTCGAATACGATCATACAAACCGGACCATAGGGGCTAAGCTAGGATTCGAATACGATCCTGCCCCCTACTGGCCATTGCCATGTTCTCTTTGGTTCGAATACAACCTATGTTTGAACAGAATGGCTATGCTCTCTTTGGTTCGAATACTACCTATGTTTGAGCAGGAAATGGCTATGTTCTCTTTGGTTCGAATACGACCTATGTTTGAACAGGAAGCCCTTTAGTGCTCACAGCTCCATAGTACATATGCGGCAATTGTCCTGCACAACCAGATAGACTGATCAAAGCATTTTTTTCTAAAATATATAAAAGATGTAAGCTGTAGATGGTTATCACCATAAGACACTTATACTGGAAAAAAGGCTGATCCCCCGGTTTACCGAGGGTGCCGGTTTATTCCTTAATCATAATATATACATAGGATACAGCAGAGCTCATAGCTCAGGTATAGTAGGGCCGCAAGAGGGCGATGTTCCACGGTCTCTTTGACTCTTCCTCCGATGTCCGTGAGTCCTTGTGTTCTCGAACGTCCACCAGGTAATATGAACCGTTGTGCAGATTCTTGCTGACCACAAAGGGCCCTTCCCAAGGCGGGGATAGCTTGTGCATATCTGTTTGATCTTGGATGAGCCGGAGTACCAAATCTCCCTCCTGGAACGTCCTGGTCTTGATCTAGCGGCTGTGATATCTGCGCAAGTCCTGTTGATAAATTGCAGACCGTGCTGCTGCTATGTCACGTTCTTCATCCAGCCGGTCCAAACTGTCCTGTCTTGACTGTTCATTGGCCGCTTCAACGTAAGCCGTCACCCGCGGCGAATCATGACGGATATCACTTGGAAGGACCGCTTCAGCACCATACACCATGAAGAAAGGTGTATAACCTATAGACCGGTTTGGCGTAGTATTGATGCTCCAGAGGACAGAAGGTAACTCCTCAACCCAGCACCCTGGTGTTCTTTGCAGGGGTGTCATAAGCCGGGGCTTGATACCTCGCAAAATCTCTTGATTCGCCCTTTCAGCTTGACCATTGGATTGAGGGTGAGCTACGGAAGATACATCTAGACGAATATGCTCGCGTTGACAAAACTCTTCCATCTCTCCCTTAGATAAATTGGTGCCGTTGTCTGTAATGATGTTGTGTGGAAAGCCAAACCGGAAAAATTACCTTTTTGATGAATTTAACCGCTGTTGCCGCATCACACTTGCTCACAGGCTCTGCCTCAATCCATTTTGTAAACTTGTCCACAGCAACCAGCAGATGAGTTTTTTGATCCTGGGATCGCTTGAAAGGCCCAACCATATCAAGCCCCCAAGTCGCAAACGGCCAAGTAATCGGTATCATCCGGAGCTCCTGTGCCGGAACAAGAGCACGTCGTGAAAATTTCTGACAAGCATCGCACTTCCGGACTAGATCCGCTGCATCAGCATGGGCTGTCAGCCAATAGAACCCATGTCGAAAAGCTTTAGCTACCAAGGATTTTGAACCGGCATGATGACCACAATCCCCTTCATGGATCTCACGCAGAATATCACAACCTTCCTCAGATGACACACACCACTGGAACGCTCCGGAAACACTGCGATGGTGAAGTTCTCCGTTTGCAATTGTCATGGATTTGGAACGCCGGATTATCTGTCTTGCTTCGATCTCGTCATCCAGCACCTCTCCCCGGCTTAAATACGCCAAATACGACAACGTCCAATCCGGAATAACATGAAGTGCTGCAACGAGCTGTGCCTCTGGATCAGGAACAGCCAGGTCTTCCTCCGATGGTACTTGAACTGATGGACTGTGCAGTTCATCCAAAAAAGTATTCGGTGGTACCGGTTTACGTTGAGAACCCAGCCGGTTCAGAGCATCGTCCGCTTCATTCCTTCGCCGGTCTATGTGATCCACTTGATACCCTTTGAAACATCCTGCGGGTGCTTCAACTTCTCGTCTGTAAGCTGCCATGAGAGGGTATCTTGAATCCCACTTGCCGGATACTGTGCCACTAAATCTGAATCGCCAAAACACTTGACCCGGCTCAAGTTCATTTCCTTGGCCATCCGTAAACCATGAAGCAATGCTTCATATTCTGTTGCATTATTAGTACAAGGAAACAGTAAACGGAGGACATAACAAAACTTCTCCCCTCGCGGGGAAGTTAAAACAACTCCAGCCCCCGAGCCTTCCAATTGCCTTGAACCGTCAAAGTGAATCGTCCAGTATGTAAGATCCGGCTTCTCCTCTGGTGTTTGTAGTTCTGTCCAATCATTAATGAAATCCACCAATGCTTGAGACTTGATAGCGGTGCGTGGCACATATTTCAACCCATGTGGGCTAAGCTCAATGGCCCACTTCGCCACTCTGCCAGTAGCTTCCCTGTTCTGGATTATATCCCCCAATGGTGCTGAACTAACAACAGTTATTGGGTGGCCTTGGAAATAATGTTTCAACTTTCGGTTTGCCATGAACACACCATATACCAGCTTCTGCCAATGCGGGTACCTTTGCTTGGATTCAATGAGAACTTCACTGACATAATAGACTGGACGTTGAACCGGGTATTCCTTCCCTGCCTCCTTGCGCCCAACCACGATTGCTACGCTGACTGCCCGTGCATTGGCGGCGACGTATAACAATAACGATTCATTATCAACAGGGGCAGCAAGGACCGGTTGCTCTGCCAACTGCCGCTTCAAATCATCAAACGCAGCGTCTGCCTCATTACTCCATATAAACCGGTCTGTCTTTTTCAGCATCTGATACAATGGGATTGCCTTCTCTCCCAGACGGCTGATGAACCGGCTCAATGTTGTGATCCGGCCAGCGATCCGCTGAACATCATTGATGCAAGCCGGTTTAGTCAAAGATGTGATTGCCTTGATCTTCTCCGGATTGGCTTCTATTCCTCTGTTTGACACCAAGAATCTAAGGAGCTTACCCGCTGGAACACCGAAAGCACACTTCTCCGGATTAAGCATCTTTTTATAGGCCCGAAGATTGTCAAAGATCTCCTTGAGGTCCTCTATCAGCGTCTCCTCCTTCCTTGATTTCACCACAATATCATCCACATAAGCATGAACATTCCTCCCTATCTGCCCCTTAAGACAATTCTGTACACAACGCTGGTAGGTTGCTTGGGCACTCTTGAGCCCGAAGGGCATAGACACATAGCAAAAAGCACCAAAGGGGGTTATGAAGGATGTTTTCTCCTGATCTTTAACTGTCATCTTGATCTGGTGATACCCTGAATATGCATCCAAAAAACTTAGCCGCTCACATACCGCCGTAGCATCAATAATTTGATCAATACGAGGGAGAGCAAAAGGATCGGTTGGACAAGCTTTGTTTAGATCTGTGTAATCTACACACATTCTCCACTTTCCATTTTTCTTTAACACCAACACCGGATTAGCCAACCACTCTGGGTGAAAACTTCAACTATGAACCCTGCGGCCAAAAGCCTGGCCACTTCTTCTCCTATAGCCTTGCGCCTTTCTTCGTTGAAGCGGCGCAGATACTGCTTGATCGGTTTAAACTTCGGATCAATGTTAAGACTGTGCTCAGCGAGTTCCCTCGAAATACCTGGCATGTCAGAAGGTTTCCATGCAAAAATATCCCGATTCTCACGGATGAACTCGATGAGCGTGCTTTCCTATTTAGGATCAAGGTTAGCGCTGATAGTGAACTGCTTGGATGAATTGCCTGGCACAAAATCAACTTGCTTGGTTTCCTCCGTAGATTTAAATTTCAATGCCGGATCATGCTCTGTAGTTGGCTTCTTCAACGGGGACATATCTGCCGGATCAACATTGTCCTTGTAAAACTTCAACTCCTCCGTAGCGCATACTGCTTCCGCATAAGCAGCGTCTCCTTCTTCACACTCCAATGCAATCTTGCGACTTCCATGAACCGTGATGGTTCCTTTGTGACCCGGCATCTTGAGCTGTAGATAAACATAACACGGCCTGGCCATAAACTTGGCATAGACCGATCTTCCAAACAGAGCATGATAGGGGCTCCGGATCTTGACAACTTCAAAGGTTATCATCTCTGACCTGGAATCCTGTTCATCTCCAAAGGTAACTTCCAGGTCAATTTTCCCAACCGGGTAAGCTGATTTTCCTGGCACCACTCCATGAAACACCGTGTTTGACTGTCTTAGCTTCTTATCCGTCAGCCCCATGCGACGGAAAGTCTCATAATATAAGATATTGATGCTACTGCCGCCGTCCATAAGAACCTTGGTGAATTTATAGCCACCCACCTGTGGTGCTACCACTAAGGCCAACTGGCCCGGATTATCAACCCGCGGCGGGTGATCCTCTCTGCTCCACACGATAGGTTGCTCCGACCAGCGCAGGAACTGTGGAGTCGCCGGTTCAACCGCGTGGACCGCCCGCTTTAAGATTTTTTGATCCCGCTTGCACAAACTTGTAGTGAACACATGATATTGTCCACTGCTCAGTTCCTTCGGATTACTCTGATATCCGGATTGCTGCTGCTGCTGACGCTGCTGATTTCCTTGGTTATTGTGATTACCCTGGCCCTGCTGTTGGTTATTTTGGTTATTGTAACCACCCTGACCATGCGGCTGATTGCCTTGGTTATTATAACCACCATGACCATATTGATTATTACCTTGGTTATTATAACCACTGTTGTTGCCACGATATCCTGATCCGGAGCCGTTCCCCTGGTGACCCGGACCGTAAAACCCGTGGCCTGATCCGCCGCCCGGTGGCCTGTTGTTAGATTTGAACCGGCTCATGGCTTCCATCATGGCCTTGCATTCTCCTATGGTATGTTTAGCTGGATGTTCCCTTGATCCGTGTTTCGGGCAAGGCTCATTCAACTCTTGCTCCCAGCTAACGGGCCCCCCGCTGGGTTGTAGAGGCGGTTTACCCTTGTTGCGCTGAAAACTTCCTTGAACCTGGGTATTGGCCACGAAATCAGAGCCACCCTTTGCCTTTCGTTTGCCTAAGAAGCTTGTTCCGACCGGATTAGCCTGTGTCGGTTTACCGGGCTTGTTGGCTTTTCCTGCTTTATATCCATCCGCTTCTGGATACTTAGTGTTGTCAGAGTCCCCATACTTCACCAGAGCACTCATGAGAGTCCCCATGTCATTACAATCCCGTTTGAGCCGTCCCAGCTTTAACTTCAGAGGTTCAAACCGGCAATTGTTTTCCAGCGTCACTATTGTTGTACTGGGATTGATACCGTTTGAAGAGTGCAAGATTTCTGATACTCGCCGCACCCACGCACTTGTAGGCTCCTGGTCTCCCTGTATACAGGCCGCCAGATCTACCACTGACATTGGCTGCTTGCACGTATCCTTGAAATTTTTGATAAACTGATGGCGTAACTCTCCCCATGATCCGATGGAATTAGGTGGTAAACCTTTTAGCCAGATCCGGGCTCTACCCTCAAGCATCATGGTAAAGTACTTCGCGCAAGCCGCTTCATCCACATCTAGCATCTCCATGGCCATCTCGTAACTCTCAACCCAAGCTTCCGGGGCCAAATCTGCTGTGTAATTAGGCACCTTACGTGGCCCCTTAAAATCCTTGGGCAACTTCACGCTCCGTAAAGCAGGAACAAGACACTGCACCCCGAAGGAACTCGTCGTGACTCCTGTTTCTGCTGTGGTTGTGTGAACCAGCGTCGTTTGGCGGACCTCCTCGCGAGCTGCAGATCTAACCCGGTCTTGTGCCCCCTGAGCTTGTGCCTCTGCGCCCGCCGGATTATCTTGTCTGTGACGGTGTCGCCTCCGTTCACTACTGGATACCTCTGGTTCCTCCCAATGCCTAGTATAACTCCGGCTATGGCGGGGTGTTGAATGAAGCCTCTCCCTGCTATAAGAATATGCTTGCTGCTGTGTTAATGCTGTGTTAAGCAGATCCTTGACCCTGCGTGCCTCCATTGCCACGGGGGATGTCCCCTCAATGGGTAAAGCGGCCAGGCGTGAAGCGGCAGCAACAATGTTATCCAAAGGATTTGAGTAATGGCCCGGAGGGGTAGGGATGTGAGGCGCAGATATAATGGCCCGGAGGGGTAGGGATTTGAGTAATGGCCCGGAGGGGTAGGGATTTGAGTAATGGCCCGGTTCACCCCTCGCTGGGGCTGCCCTCCGGTTTATCGCCGGATCATTGCTGGCTCCTGCTCCGGGTGTTCTTAAAAGATTCGTCGCCTCGTAAACCGGCGGTAGACGAGACTGGTACATTCGATTCCTTACTCCTTGCGTAGAGGCTTGTTCCATCCTCAGCTGAAAAGCCTGATCATCCAGCTCTGCCTGCCTCATCGCTATCATAGACTTCTCTACTTTCAGATCCTCTTTTGCTTGATCGATCCGGCCCTTCAGCTGAAGTAGTTCTGCATCGTGTTGCGCCTTGTCTGCTGGAGCCACCTCTGCTACGGCCTGGGTTGTGAACTCCTCAATCAAGGCGGATAGAGCGTCAGAGGGCGAGAGTGCCTGACCGCTCCCCCCTGCACCAGCCTCTGCTGTGATCGCCCCATTCACCAAGGACTGCGGCGTAGGTTGTGAACCGGCCATAAAGACAGCCACTCAGTTTGGCGGATCAAAGGGGTCCGGAATACTGTCTCCGTCGGACACACCCTCCGATCGGCCGTCCCGCAACTGATACAAGGACTCAGTCTCTCCGGATGAAGATTCATCGTCAGAATAGATAATTGTCTCGCCATCGGAATCCGATCCGTCCTCGGCTTGAACCCCGTGAATTGCTCCGACGAAAACATGCTTCATGGCTGGTTGAATCCGGGCCGATCTCGCACGCTGAGCCGGCTCGATGATGTTGGGGAAGATGTCCGGCCCAGGTCCCGGTTCACCAATTTTCCCGATGAAGACGTGGATGCCACCGAAGGGAACCCGGTACCCGTACTCGATTGAATCAGCCTCCGGGCCCCAGCCTGCATCGTCGATGTAGATCCAGCCGCGGCGACTCTTGGTCATCCGGTCGACCGCGTAGCCCCTGAGCCCTTCAAAGCTGCCCTTCAAGAACTCGAAACCACCGTGCGGAGGCCCACGGTGGGCGCCAACTGTCGTGGAATTAACACGGCAGATGTCCGGTTTAACAGACTTAATTGAGGAACCATCGCACGGGTTAGCTTGAAGGGGTTAAAGCACACAAAGGACACAGAGATTTTATACTAGTTCGGCCCCTTCGAGGAAGGTAAAAGCCTACGTCTAGTTTGGTTTGGTATTGCTTGGGCGTCGATGAACAGGGAGCGGATTGCTGGCCTGTGTCTCAACGGTTTGTCTCCTGTCCTTGAACCGTCGCCGGGTCGTCCCTTTATGTAGAGGCGACGCCCGGTCCGGTTTATAGAGTCCCGAGGCCGGCTCATATTTGTGTCCGCCTCGGTCTCTGCTCTTTCTTCCTTGTTTCTCAAGTTACATGACCAGGCGGTTTACAAACCATAACTCTATACATGGGCCCTAAGCCTTCATGGGTCGTAACCTCTATTGGGTTTTACAATTACACGACTATATTATCATAATCCGGTTTACACTAGCCGGTTTATACCTGCTAGTAATATCCCTGACATATACCCACTTGGATGTAAGTTTTCATGGTCTATTACTGTTGACATTACCCTTGAAGTAAAATGTTGGGAGGCAACACCATAAGCCCCCATCTTTCTCTGTGTCCGATTAAAACTCCATACCCATAAATATTGCGTGAGTGTGAGCAATTGTGAAAGACTATATGATAGTTGAGTATGTAGGCTTGCTGAAAAGCTCTTATGTCGACTCTTTCCGAAATTATGATAAATTGCAATTGCTTCATTGACCGAGATCATAGTTTGTTGGTTTTCAATGAAGTTTCTGATTCATACTTGACATCGTGAATGAATTGTTACTTTGGCATAAGAATCATATGACAATATATATATGTTGTTGTTATGAGAATGATCATGATGCCCTCATGTCCGTATTTTATTTTTATCGACACCTCTATCTCTAAACATGTGGACATATTCTTCGATATCGGCTTTCGCCTTAGGACAAGCGAGGTCTAAGCTTTGGGGAGTTGATACGTCCATTTTGCATCATGCTTATATGTTGATATTTATTGCATTATGGGCTGTTAATACACGTTATGTCACAATACTTATGCCTTTTCTCTCTTATTTTACAAGGATTACATGAAGAGGGAGAATGTCGGCAGCTGGAATTCTGGGCTGGAAAAGAGGCAAACTCTGGAAACACATTCTGCACAACTCAAAAAGCTCCGAAACTACACAGGACACCGTTTCAGAAAATATAAAAAATATCTGACGAAAGAAGATCACCAACGGGGCCACCACCTATCCATGAGGGTGGGGGCGCGCCCCCTGCCTCGTGGGCCCCCCGATGCCCATCTTCTCCTATATGAGGTGTTTTGACCTGAAAAAAAAAATCAAAAAGAGGCTTTCGGGACCAAGCACCACCGTCACGAGGCGGAACCTTGGCGGAAACCAATCTAGGGCTCCGGCAGAGCTGTTCTGCCGGGTATACTTCCCTCCGAGAGGGGGAAATCATCATCGCCGTCATCACCAACAACTCTCCCATCTTGGGGAGGGCTATCTTCATCAAAATCTTCACCATCACCATCTCCTCTCAAACCCTAGTTCATCTCTTGTATCCAATCTTTGTACCCAAACCTCAGATTGGTACCTGTAGGTTGCTAGTAGTGTTGATTACTCCTTGTAGTTGATGCTAGTTGGTTTATTTGGTGGAAGATCATATGTTCAGATCCATTATGCATATTAATACCCCTCTGATCATGAACAATATTATGTATTGTGAGTAGTTACTTTTGTTCCTGAGGACATGGGAGAAGTCTTGCTATAAGTAGTCATGTGAATTTGGTATTCGTTCGTTATTTTGTTGAGATGTATGTTGTCTCTCCTCTAGTGGTGTCATGTGAACGTCGACTACATGACACTTTCCAATTATTTGGGCCTAGAGGAAGGCATTGGGAAGTAATAAGTAGATGATGGGTTGCTAGAGTGACAGAAGCTTAAACCCTAGTTTATGCGTTGCTTCGTAAGGGGCTGATTTGGATCCACTTGTTTCATGCTATGGTTAGGTTTACCTTAATACTTCTTTTGTAGTTGCGGATGCTTGCAATAGAGGTTAATCATAAGTGGGAGGCTTGTCCAAGTAAGGACAGCACCCAAGCACCGTTCCACCCACATACCAAATTATCAAAGTACCGAACGCGAATCAGATGATCGTGATGAAAACTAGCTTGACGATAAATTCCATGTGTCCTCGGGAGCGCTTTCCTTCATATAAGAGTTTGTCCAGGCTTGTACTTTGCTACAAAAAGGATTGGGCCATCTTTCTGCACCTTATTTACTTTTACCTTTTGTCACTTGCTACCAATTACCTTATCACAAAACTATCTGTTACATATAATTTCAGTGCTTGCAGAAAATACCTTACTGGAAACTGCCTATCATTTCCTTCTGCTCCTCATTGGGTTCGACACTCTTACTTATCGAAAGGACTACGATAGATCCCCTACACTTGTGGGTCATCACTACCTCTTTAGCATGCGTTGGTTTTCCCTTGAAGAGGAAAGGGTGATGCAGCAAAGTAGCATAAGTATTTCCCTCGGTTTTTTAGAACCAAGGTATCAATCCAGTAGGAGACTACACGCAAATCTCTCGTACCTGCACAAACAAATAAGAACCTTGCAACCAACGTGATAAAGGGGTTGTCAATCCCTTCACGGCCACTTGCAAAAGTGAGATCTGATAGAGATAATAAGACAAATATTTTTGGTATTTTTGTTGTATAGATTGAAAAGTAAAGATTGCAAAATAAAAGGTAACTAGTTGACTGAAGATTAAAATCATGGAAGATAGACCCGGGGGCCATAGGTTTCACTAGTGGCTTCTCTCAAGATAGCATATTCTATGGTGGGTGAACAAATTACCGTCGAGCAATTGATAGAAGAGCGCATAGTTAAGAGAATATCTAGGCATGATCATGTATATAGGCATCACGTTCGTGACAAGTAGACCGAAACGTTTCTGCATCTACTACTATTACTCCACACATCGACCGCTATCCAGCATGCATCTAGAGTATTAAGTTCATAAGAACAGAGTAACGCCTTAAGCAAGATGACATGATGTAGAGGGATAAACTAATATAATATGATTTAAACCCCATCTTTTTATCCTCGATGGCAAAAATACAATACGTGCCTTGCTGCCCCTGCTGTCACTGGGAAAGGACACCGCACGATTGAACCCAAAGCTAAGTACTTCTCCCATTGCAAGAAAGATCAATCTAGTAGGAGAAACTAAACTGATAATTCGAAGAGACTTGCAAATATATTTAAATCATGCATATAAGAATTCAGAGAAAAACCAAATATTATTCATAGATAATCTTGATCATAAACCCACAATTCATGGAATCTCGAAAAACACACCGCAAAAAGTATTACAACGAATAGATGTCCAAGAAGATCGAGGAGAACTTTGTATTGAGACCCAAAGAGGGAGAAGAAGCCATCTAGCTAATAACTATGGACTCGAAGGTCTGTGATAAACTACTCACAACTCATCAGAGAGGCTATGGTGTTGATGTAGAATCCCTTCGTGATCGATTCCCCCTCCGGTGGAGCTCCGGAAAAGGCCCCGAGATGGGATCTCACGGGTACAGAAGGTTGCCGCGGTGGAAATAGGGTTTCGTGGTGCTCTTGGATGTTTTCAGGGTATGTGAGTATATATAGTAGGAAGAAATATGTCAGTGGAGCTACGAGGGGCCCACGAGAGTGGGGGCGCGCCTACCCCCACGGTGCGCCCTCCCGCCTCGTGGCCGCCTCGTGGCTTCCCAGGCGTGTACTCCAAGTCTTATGGGTTGCGTTTGTTCGAAAAGCGATCCTCGTGAAGGTTTCATTCCGTTTGGACTCCGT
Organism: Secale cereale; assembly: GCA_902687465.1. NCBI lineage: Eukaryota > Viridiplantae > Streptophyta > Magnoliopsida > Poales > Poaceae > Secale > Secale cereale. The sequence continues at coordinate 252,535,584 of LR738710.1, forward strand.
TTGATATTCCTTTTCTGCGAAACACTGAAATAGGCAAAAAACAACAATTTGCACTGGGCCTTGGGTTAGTAGGTTAGTCCCAAAACTAATATAAAAGTGCATAATAAAGCCTATTAAACATCCTAAACCGATAATATAATAGCATGGAACAATAAAAAAATATAGATATGTTTGAGACATATCAAGCATACCCAAGCTTAATCTCGAGTAGGTAAATGACAAAAACAGAATTTTTGATGTGGAACGCTACCCAACATAATTCTCAATGTAATTTTCTTTATTGTGGTATGATTGTTCAGATCCGAAAGATTTAAGACAAAAGTTTAATGTTGACATAAGAATAATAATACTTCAAGCATACTAACAAAGCAATTATGTCTTCTCAAAATAACATGGCCAAAGAAAGTTCATCCCTAGAAAATCATATAGTTTGGCTATGCTCCATCTTCGTCACACAAAATACGCAAATCATGCACAACCCCGGTTTCAGCCAAGCAATTGTTTCATACTTCAATTTTTTCTCAAACTTTTTCAAGTTTCACGCAATACATGAGCATGAGCCATGGATATGGCACTATAGGTGGAATAGAGTGGTGGTTGTGGAGAAAAAAAGAGGAAGATGGTCTCACATCAACTAGGCATATCAATGGGCTATGGAGATGCCCATCAATAGATATCAATGTGAGTGTGTAGGTATTGCAATGCAACGGATGCACTAGATCTATAAATGTATGAAAGCTCAACAAAAGAAACTAAGTGGGTGTGCATCCAACTTGCTTGCTCACGAAGACCTAGGGCATTTGAGGAAGCCCATCGTTGGAATATACAAGCCAGGTTCTACAATGAAAATTCCCACTAGTATATGAAAGAGACAAAACAAGAGACTCTCTATCATGAAGATCATGGTGCTACTTTGAAGCACAAGTGTGGAAAAAATAGTAGCATTGTCCCGCTTTTTTATTTTATTTTTTATTTTTTTGGGGCCTTTTTTATGGCCTCTTTTTTGTTGGAAATATGCCCTAGTGGCAATAATAAAATGGTTATTATTATATTTCCTTGTTCATGATAACTGTCTGTTATTCATGCTTGAATTGTATTATCCGGAAACAGTGATACATGTGTGAATACATAGACCACAACATGTCCCTAGTAAGCCTCTAGTTATTAGCTCGTTGATCAACAGATCATTACGGTTTCCTGACCATGGACATTGGATGTCATTGATAATAGGATCACATCATTAGGAGAATGATGTGATGGACAAGACCCAATCCTAATGCTAGCACAAGATCGTGTAGTTCGTATGCTAAAGCTTTTCCAATGTCAAGTATCCTTTCCTTAGACCATGAGGTTGTGCAACTACCGGATATCGTAGGAATACTTTGGGTGTGCCAAACGTCACAACGTAACTGGGTGGCTATAAATATACACTACGGGTATCTCCGAAAGCATCTGTTGGGTTGCCACGAACCGAGACTAGGATTTGTCACTTCGTATGACGGAGATGTATCTCTGGGCCCACTCGGTAAGACATCATCATAATGAGCTCAATGTGACTAAGGGGTTGGTCACGGGATGATGTATTACGGAACGAGTAAAGAGACTTGCCATGATGAGATTGAACAAGGTATCGGTATACCGACGATCGAATCTCGGGCAAGTACTATACCGATAGACAAAGGGAATCGTATACGGGATTGATTGAATCCTTGACATCATGGTTCATCCGATGAGATCATCAAGGAGCATGTGGGAGCCAACATGGGTATCCAGATCCCGCTGTTGGTTATTGACCAGAGAGTCGTCTCGGCCATGTCCGCGTGTCTCCCGAACCCGTAGGGTCTACACACTTAAGGTTCGGTGACGCTAGGGTTGTAGAGATATAAGTATGCGGTAACCCGAAAGTTGTTCGGGGTCCCGGTTGAGATCTCGGACGTCACGAGGAGTTCCGGAATGGTCCGGAGGTAAAGATTTATATATAGTAAGTCCAGTTTCGGCCATCGGGAAGGTTTCGGGGGTCACCGGTATTGTACCGGGACCACCGGAAGGGTCCCGGGGGTCCACCGGGTTGGGCCACCTATCCCGGAGGGCCCCATGGGCTGAAAGGGGAAGGGAACCAGCCCCTAGTGGGCTGGTGCGCCCCCCTTGGGCCTCCCCTGCGCCTAGGGTTGGAAACCCTAGGGGTGGGGGGCACCCCATTTGACTTGGGGGGCAAGTCCCCCCTGGCCGCCCCACCCCTTGGAGATCAGATCTCCTAGGGTCGGTGCCCCCCCAGGGCCCCTATATATAGTGGGGGGAGGGAGGGCAGCCACACCCTATGCCCTGGTGCCTCCCTCTCCCTCCCGTGACACCCCTTCCTCCTTTAGTTGAGCTTGGCGAAGCCCTGCTCGAATCCTGCTGCTTCCACCACGACGCCGTCGTGCTGCTGGATCTCCATCAACCTCTCCTCCCCCCTTGCTGGATCAAGAAGGAGGAGACGTCCCTGCTCCATACGTAAGTTGAACACGGAGGTGTCGTCCGTTCGGCCCTTGGATCATCGGTGATTTGGATCACGACGAGTACGACTCCATCATCCACGTTCTCTTGAATGCTTCCGCTCGCGATCTACAAGGGTGTGTAGATGCACTCCCCTCTCCCTTGTTGCTAGATGACTCCATAGATTGATCTTGGTGAAGCGTAATTTTTTTTGATTTCTACTGCGTTCCCCAACAGTGGTATCAGAGCCAGGTCTATGCGTAGTATCTTGCAAGAGTAGAACACAAAGTAGTTGTGGGCGTATATTTGTTCAATTCTCTTGCCGCTACTAGTATTATCTTGATTCGGCGGCATCGTGGGATGAAGCGTCCCGGACCAACCTTACACGTACGCTTACGTGAGACAGGTTCCACCGACTGACATGCACTAGTTGCATAAGGTGGCTAGTGGGTGTCTGTCTCTCCCACTTTAGTCGGATCGGATTCGATGAAAAGGGTCCTTGTGAAGGGTAAATAGAAATTGGCATATCACGTTGTGGTTTTGGAGTAGGTAAGAAATGTTCTTGCTAGAAACCTATAGCAACCACGTAAAAACTTGCAACAACAATTAGAGGATGTCTAACTTGTTCTTGCAGCATGTGCCGTGTGATGTGATATGGCCAAAAGGATGTGATGAATGATATATATGTGATGTATGAGATTGATCATGTTCATGTAATAGGAATCACGACTTGCATGTCGATGAGTATGACAACCGGCAGGAGCCATAGGAGTTGTCTTTTTTTATTGTATGACCTGCGTGTCATTGAAAACGCCATGTAATTACTTTACTTTATTGCTAACCGTTAGCCATAGTAGTAGAAGTAATGTTTGGCGAGACAACTTCATGAAGACACGATGATGGAGATCATGATGATGGAGATCATGGTGTCATGCCGGTGTCAGTGATGATCATGGAGCCCCGAAGATGAAGATCAGAAGGAGAAAAATGATATTGGCCATATCATCTCACTAATTGATTGCATGTGATGTTTATCATGTTTTTACATCTTATTTGCTTAGAACGACGGTAGTAAATAAGATGATCTCTCACTAAAATTTCAAGAATTGTGTTCCCCCTAACTGTGCACCGTTGCTAAGGTTTGTTGTTCCGAAGCACCATGTGATGATCGGGTGTGATAGGCTCTAACATTCGCATACAACGGGTGTAAGCCAGATTTACACACGCAATACACTTAGGGTTCACTTGACGAGCCTAGCATGTACAGACATGGCCTCGGAACACGGAAGACCGAAAGGTCGAACATGAGTCGTATAGAAGATACGACCAACATAAAGATGTTCACCGTTGATGACTAGTCCGTCTCGCGCGATGATCGGACATGGCCTAGTCGATTCAGATCATGTATCACTTAGATGACTAGAGAGATGTCTATCTGAGTGGGAGTTCATTAAATTTGTTTAGATGAACTTAATCGTCATGAACATAGTCTAAAATCTTTACAATATGTCTTGTAGATCCAATGGCCCATGCTAATGTTGTCCTCAAATTCAACGCGTTCCTAGAGAAAACCAAGCTGAAAGACGATGGCAGCAACTATACAGATTGGGTCCGTAACTTGAGGATCATCCTCATAGCTGCCAAGAAAACATATGTCCTTGAAGCACCGCTAGGTGACGCTCCCACCCCAGCGAACCAAGATGTTATGAATGCTTGGTAGTCGTGTTGTGATTATTACTCCCTGGTTCAGTGCGGCATGCTTTACAGCTTAGAATCGGGGCTCCAAAAGCGTTTTGAGCACCACGGAGCATATGAGATGTTCCAAGAGCTGAAAATGGTTTTCCAAGCTCATGCTCGAGTCGAGAGATATGACGTCTCCGACGCATTCTACAGTTGTAAGATGGAGGAGAATAGTTCTGTCAGTGAGCATATACTCAAATTGTTTGGGTTGCACAATCGCTTGTCTCAGTTGGGAATTAATCTCCCAGATGAATCAGTCGTTGACATAATCCTTCAGTCGCTCCCACCTAGTTACAAGAGCTTCGTGATGAACTTCAATATGCAAGGGATGGAGAAGTCCATTCCCGAGGTGTATTCATTGCTGAGCGGAGGTGGAGATCAAGAAAGAACATCAAGTGTTGATGGTGAATAAAACCACTAAGTTCAAGAAAGGCAAGGGTAAGAAGAACTTCAAGAAGGACGACAAAGGAGTTGCCGCGCCCGGTAAGCCAGTTGCCGGGAAGAAGCCGAAGAATGGACCCAAGCCTGAGACTGAGTGCTTTTATTGCAAGGGAACGGGTCACTGGAAATAGAACTGGCCCAAATACTTAGCAGATAAGAAGGCCGGCAATGTCAAAGGTATATGTGATATGCATGTTATTGATGTGTACCTTACCAGCGCTCATAGTAGCTCCTGGGTATTTGATACCGGTGCAGTTTCTCACATTTGTAACACAAAGCAGGAGCTGCGGAATAAGCGGAAACTGGCGAAGGACGAGGTGACGATGCGCGTCGGGAATGGTTCCAAGGTCGATGTGATCGCCGTCGGCACGCTACCTCTACATCTACCTTCGGGATTAGTTTTAAACCTCAATAATTGTTATTTGGTACCAGCTTTGAGCATGAACATTGTATCTGGATCTCGTTTGATGCGAGATGGCTACTCATTTAAATCAAAAAATAATGGTTGTTCTGTTTATATGAGAGAAATGTTTTATGGTCATGCCCCGCTGGTGAATGGTTTATTCTTAATGAATCTCGAACGTGATGTTACACATATTCATAGTGTGAATGCCAAAAGATGTAAGGTTGATAATGATAGTCCCACATACTTGTGGCATTGCCACCTTGGTCATATTGGTGTCAAACGTATGAAGAAGCTCCATGCAGATGGACTTTTGGAGTCTCTTGATTATGAATCATTTGACACGTGCGAACCATGCCTCTTGGGCAAGATGACCAAGACTCCGTTCTCCGGAACAATGGAGCGAGCAACCAACTTGTTGGAAATCATACATACCGATGTGTGCGGTCCAATGAGTGTTGAAGCTCGCGGTGGCCATCGTTATGTTCTCACCCTCACAGATGACTTAAGTAGATATGGGTATGTCTACTTGATGAAACACAAGTCTGAGACCTTTGAAAAGTTCAAGGAATTTTAGAATGAGGTTGAGAATCAACGTGACAGAAAAATAAAGCTCTTACGATCAGATCATGGAGGAGAATATTCAAGTCATGAATTTGGCACGCACCTCAGGAACTGTGGAATTTTTTCAGAATTGACACTGCCTGGAACACCTCAGCGTAATGGTGTGTCCGAACGTCGTAATCGTACTCTGTTGGACATGGTGCGATCTATGATGTCTCTTACCGACTTACCGCTATCATTTTGGGGTTATGCTTTAGAGACTGTCGCATTCAAATAGGGCTCCATCTAAATCCGTTGAGATGACACCGTATGAACTTTGGTTTGGCAAGAAACCTAAGTTGTCGTTTCTAAAAGTTTGGGGATGTGATGCTTATGTCAAGAAACTTCAACCTGAAAAGCTCAAACCCAAATCAAAAAAATGCGTCTTCATAGGATACCCTAAGGAAACTATTGGGTACACCTTCTACCTCAGATCTGAAGGCAAGGTCTTCGTTGCCAAGAATGGATCCTTTCTGGAGAAAGAGTTTCTCTCAAAAGAAGTGAGTGGGAGAAAAGTGGAACTTGATGAGGTGACAGTCACCCCTTCCAAACCGGAAAGTAGCGCAGCGCAGGAAGATGTTCCTGTGGTGCGTGCACCGACTAGGGAGGAAGTTAATGATAATGGTCATCAAGCTTCAGATCAAGTTACTACTGAACTCCGTAGGTCCACAAGGACACGTTCCGCACCAGAGTGGTATGGCAACCCTGTCCTGGAAATCATGTTGTTAGACAACGGTGAACCTTCAAACTATGAAGAAGCGATGGCGGGCCCGGATTCCAACAAATGGCTTGAAGCCATGAAATCTGAGATAGGATCCATGTATGAAAACAAAGTATGGACTTTGGTGGACTTGCCCGATCATCGGCAAGCCATAGAAAATAAATGGATCTTTAAGAAGAAGACTAACGTGGATGGTAATGTGACCATCTATAAGGCTCGACTTGTCGCTAAAGGTTATCGACAAGTTCAAGGGATTGACTACGACGAGACTTTCTCTCCCGTAGCGATGCTGATGTCCGTCCAAATCATGTTAGCAATTGCCGCATTCTATGATTATGAGATATGGCAAATGGACATTGAAACGGCATTCCTTAATGGCTTCCTCAAGGAAGAACTGTATATGATGCAGCCGGAAGGTTTTGTCGATCCTGAGAATGCTAACAAGGTATGCAAGCTCCAGCGCTCAATCTATGGGCTGGTGCAAGCATCTCCGAGTTGGAAAATTCGCTTTGATGAGGTGATCAAAGCGTTTGGGTTTTATACAGACTTGGGGAGAAGCCTGTATTTACAAGAAAGTGAGTAGGAGCTGTGTAGCATTTCTCATATTATATGTGGATGATATATTGCTGGTGGGAAATGATGTAGAATTCTTGGAAAGCATAAAGGCCTACTTGAATAAGAGTTTTTCAATGAAGGACCTTGGAGAAGCTGCTTACATATTAGGCATCAAGATATATAGAGGTAGATCGAGACGCCTTGTTGGTCTTTCACAAAGCACATACCTTGACAAGAAATTGAAGAAGTTTAATATGGATCAGTCCAAGAAAGGGTTCTTGCCTGTATTGCAAGGTATGAGATTGAGCACGACTCAATGCCCGACCATGGCAGAAGATAGAGAAAAGATGAGTGTCATCCCCTATGCCTCGGCCATAGGTTCTATTATGTATGCCATGCTGTGTACCAGACCTGATGTAAACCTTGCCATAAGTTTGGTGGGGAGGTACCAAAGTGATCCCGGTATGGAACACTGGACAACGGTCAAGAACATCCTGAAGTACCTGAAAAGTACTAAGGATATGTTTCTCGTTTATGGAGGTGACAAAGAGCTCGTCGTAAAGGGTTACGTCGATGCTAGCTTCGACACAGATCTGGATGACTCCAAGTCACAAACTGGGTACGTGTATATTTTGAATGGAGGAGCAGTCAGCTGGTGCAGTTGCAAGCAAAGCATCGTGGCGACATCTACATGTGAAGCGGAGTACATAGCTGCTTCCGAAGCAGCACATGAAGGAGTCTGGATGAAAGAGTTCATCACCAACCTAGGAGTTATTCCAAGTGCGTCGGGCCCGATGACTCTCTTCTGTGACAACACTGGAGCTATTGCCATTGCCAAGGAGCCCGGGTTTCACAAGAAGACCAAGCACATCAAGCGCCGTTTCAACTCCATCCGGAGTTATATTCAAGATGGAGACATAGATATTTGTAAAGTGCATACGGATCTGAATGTCACAGATCCGTTGACTAAACCTCTTCCACGAGCAAAACATGATCAATACCGGAACTCTATGGGTGTTCGATTCATCACAATGGAACTAGATTATTGACTCTAGTGCAAGTGGGAGACTATTGGAAATATGTCCTAGAGGCAATAATAAAATGGTTATTATTATATTTCCTTGTTCATGATAATTGTTTGTTATTCATGCTTGAATTGTATTATCCGGAAACAGTGATACATGTGTGAATACATAAACCACAACATGTCCCTAGTAAGCCTCTAGTTACTAGCTCGTGGATCAACAGATGGTTAAGGTTTCCTGACCATGGACATCGGATGTCATTGACAACGGGATCACATCATTAGGAGAATGATATGATGGACAAGACCCAATCCTAAGCCTAGCACAAGATCGTGTAGTTCGTATGCTAAAGCTTTTCCAATGTCAAGTATCCTTTCCTTAGACCATGAGGTTGTGCAACTCCCGGATACCATAGGAATACTTTGGGTGTGCCAAACGTCACAACGTAACTGGGTGGCTATAAAGGTACACTACGGGTATCTCTGAAAGCATCTGTTTGGTTGGCATGAACCGAGACTGGGATTTGTCACTCCGTATGATGGAGAGGTATCTCTGGGCCCACTCGGTAAGACATCATCATAATGAGCTCAATGTGACTAAGTGGTTAGTCACGGGATGATGTATTACGGAACGAGTAAAGAGACTTGCCATGACGAGATTGAACAAGGTATCGGTATACCGACGATCGAATCTCGGGCAAGTACTATACCGATATACAAAGGGAATCGTATACGGGATTGATTGAATCCTTGACATCGTGGTTCATCCGATGAGAGCATCGAGGAGCATGTGGGAGCCAACATGGGTTTCCATATCCCGCTATTGGTTATTGACCGGAGAGTCGTCTCGGCCATGTCTGCGTGTCTCCCGAACCCGTAGGGTCTACACACTTAAGGTTCGATGACGCTAGGGTTGTAGATATATAAGTATGCGGTAACCCGAAAGTTGTTCGGAGTCCCGGATGAGATCCCGGACATCACGATGAGTTCCGGAATGGTCCGGAGGTAAAGATTTGTATATAGGAAGTCTAGTTTCGGCCACCGGGAAGGTTTCGGGGGTCACCGGTATTGTACCGGGACCACCGGAAGGGTCCCGGGGGTCCATCGGGTAGGGCCACCTATCCCGGAGGGCCCCATGGGCTGAAAGGGGAAGGGAACCAGCCCCTGGTGGGCTGGTGCGCCACCCTTGGGCCTCCCCTGCGCCTAGGGTTGGAAACCCTAGGGGTGGGGGTCGCCCCACTTGACTTGGGGGGCAAGTCCCCCTGGCCGCCGCCCCCTTGGAGATCAGATCTCCTAGGGCCGGCGCCCCCCCAGGGCCCCTATATATAGTAGGGGGGAGGGCAGCCACACCCTATGCCCTGGCGCCTCCCTCCCCCTCCTGTGACACCCCTTCCTCCTCCAGTTGAGCTTGGCGAAGCCGTGCTGGAAGCCCGCTGCTTCCACCACCACGCCATCGTGCTGCTGGATCTCCATCAACCTTTCCTCCCCCCTTGCTGGATCAAGAAGGAGGGGACGTCCCCACTCCGTACATTTGTTGAATGCAGAGGTGTCGTTCGTTCGGCGCTAGGATCATCGGTGATTTGGATCACGACGAGTACGACTCCACCATCCCCGTTCTCTTGAACGCTTCCGCTTGCCATCTACAAGGGTATGTAGATGCACTCCCCTCTCCCTCGTTGCTAGATGACTCCATAGATTGATCTTGGTGAAGCGTAGAATTTTTTTGATTTCTGCTGCGTTCCCCAACATTTTTTTTCCTTTTTTTCGTCTGGATTCTCATCCCGACTTGTGGGGGAATCATAGTCTCCATCATCCTTTCCTCACTGGGACAATGCTCTAGTAATGAAGATCATCACACTTTTATTTACTTACAACTCAAGAATTACAACTCGGTACTAGAACAAAATATGACTATGTGAATGCCTCCGGTGGTGTACCGGGATGTGCAATGAATCAAGAGTGACATGTATGAAAAATTAAACATGATGGCCTCGCAACAAATACGATGTCAACTACATGATCATGCATGGAAATATGACAATGATGAAGTGTGTCATAATAAACGGAACGGTGGAAAGTTGCATGGCAATGTATCTCGGAATGGCTATGGAAATGCCATGATAGGTAGGTATGGTGGCTGTTTTGAGGACGGTATATGGTGGCTGTATGGTACCGGCGAAAGTTGCGGGGTACAATAGAGGCTAGCAATGGCGGAAGTGTGAGAGTGCGTATAATCCATGGACTCAACATTAGTCATAAAGAACTCACATACTTATTGCAAAAATCTACAAGTCATCAAAACAAAGTACTACACGCATGCTCCTAGGGGAAGGGTTGGTAGGAGTTAACCATCACGTGTTCCCGACCTCCACACAAAGGATGACAATCAATGAAATACCTCATGCTTCAAATTTGTCACACAACGGTTACCATACGTGCATGCTACGGGACTTGCTAACCTCAATACAAGTATTTCTCAAATTCACAACTACTCTACTAGCATGACTCTAATATCACTATCCTCATATCTCTAAACAATCATCAAGTATCAAACTTCTCATAATATTCAATGCACTTTATATGAAAGTTTTTATTATACCCATCTTTCATGCCTATCATATTAGGACTAATTTCATAACCAAAGCAAATTACCATGCTGTTCTAAATGACTCACAAAATAATATAAGGGAAGCATGAGAGGTCAATAATTTCTATAAAATAAAACCACCGCCGTGCTCTAAAAATATATAAGTGAAGCACCAAAGCAAAACTATCTAGCTCAAAAGATATAAGTGAAGCACATAGAGTATTCTAATAAATTCCGATTCATGTGTGTCTCTCTCTAAAGGTGTGTACAGCAAGGATGATTGTGGTAAACTAAAAAGCATAGATTCAAATCATACAAGATGCTCCAAGCAAAACACATATCATGTGGTGAATAAAAATATAGCCTCAAGTAAAGTTACCGATAGACAAAGACGAAAGAGGGGATGCCTTCCCGGGGCATCCCCAAGCTTAGGATTTTGGTTGTCCTTGAATTTTACCTTGGGGTGCCTTGGGCATACCCAAGCTTAGGCTCTTGCCACTCTTTGTTCCATAGTCCATCAAATCCTTACCCAAAAACTTGAAAACTTCACAACACAAAACTTAACAGAAAATCTCGTGAGCTCCGTTAGTATAAGAAAACAAACCACCACTTTAAGGTACTGTATTGAACTCATTCTTTATTTATATTGGTGTTAAACCTACTGTATTACAACTTCTCTATGGTTCATACCCCCCGATACTACTCATAGATTCATTAAAATAAGCAAACAACACACGAAAACACAATCTGTCAAAAACAGAACAGTCTGTAGCAATCGGTAACTTTAGAATACTTCTGTAACTCTAAAAATTCTGAAAGAAATTGGTGGACGTGAGGAATTTGTCTATTAAGCATCTGCAAAAAGAATCAACTTAAAGGCACTCTCTAGTAAAAAATGGCAGCTAATCTCGTGAGCGCAAACTTTCTATTTTTTACAACAAGACCGCAAAGACTTCACCCAAGTCTTCCCAAAGGTTCTACTTGGCACAAACACTAATTAAAACACAAAATCACATCTAACGAGAAGCTAGATGAATTATTTATTACTAAACATAAGTAAAAACAAAGAAAATAAAATTGGGTTGCCTCCCACCAAGCACTATCATTTAACGCCCCTAGCTAGGCAGGATACAAGAATAGATCTAGGTATTGCCATCTTTGGTAGGCAATCCATAAGTAGCTATCATAATAGATTCATAAGGTAATTTGATTTTCTTTATAGGAAAGTGTTCCACGCCTTTCCTTAACGGAAATTGGAATTTAATATTTCCTTCATTCATATCAATAATTGCACCAATCGTTCTAAGGAAAGGTCTACCAAGAATAATAGGACATGCAGGATTGCAATCTATATCAAGAATGATGAAATCTCTGGGAACATAATTCCTATTTGCAACAATAAGAACATCATTAATCCTTCCCATAGGTTTCTTAATTGTAGAATCCGCAAGATGCAAATTTAAATAACAACCATCAAATTCATGGAAACCTAATATATCGCACAAAGTTTTTGGAATCGTGGAACACTTGCACCCAAATCACACAAAGCATAGCATTCATGATCTTTAATCTTAATTTTAATAGTACGTTCCCACTCATCATAAAGTTTTCAAGGATAGAAACTTCTAATTCAAGTTTTTTTCATAAGATTGCATTAAAGCATCAACGATGTGTTTGATAAAAGCTTTATTTTGACTATAAGCATGAGGAGAATTTAGCACGGATTGCAACAAGGAAATACAATCTATCAAAGAGCAATTATCATAATTAAAATCCTTGAAGTCCAAAATAGTGGGTTCATTGCTATGTAAAGTTTTTACCTCTTCAATCCCACTTTTAACAATTTTTGCATCAAGATCTAAAAACTCTGAATCATTGGGACGTCTTTTAACTAAAGTTGACTCATCTCCAGTCCCATCTTTATCAAAATTCATATTAGAAAACAAGGATTCAATAGGGGACACATCAATCACTTTTAGATCTTCATCATTATTATCATGAAAACTAGAAGAACACGCTTTCATAAAGCAATCTTTTTTAGCACGCATCCTAGCGGTTCTTTATTTGCACTCATCACTGGAAATTATCATGGCTTTGAGAGACTCATTGATATCATGCTTAGGTGGAATAGATCTAAGTTTCAAAGAATCAACATCAAGAGAAATTCTATCCACGTTCCTAGCCAACTCATCAGTCTTAAGCAATTTTTTTCAAGCAAAGCATTGAAATTCTTTTGTGAATTCATAAATTCTTTAACACTAATCTCAAAATCAGAGGGCATCTTATTAAAATTTCCATCAGAGTTGTTGTAGGAATTACCATAATTATCAGAGGAATTACTAGGGAACGGCCTAGAATTAAAGTTTCCTCTATAAGCGTTGTCACCAAAATTATTCCTACCAACAAAATTCACATCCATAGATTCATTATTATTCTCAATCAACGTGGACAAAGGCATATCATTAGGATCAGAAGAATCACTCTTATTAGGAAATAATTTCATAAGTTCATCCATTTTTTCACTCAAAACATTAATCTCTTCAATCGCATGGACCTTTTTACTAGTGGATCTTTCGGTGTGCCATTGAGAGTAATTAACCATAATATTATCTAGGAGGTTAGTAGCTTCTCCTAAAGTGATTTCCATGAAAGTGCCTCCCGCGGCTGAATCTAAAAGATTTCTAGAAGCAAAATTCAATCCAGCATAAAAGTTTTGTATAATCATCCATAAGTTCAAACCATGTGTAGGGCAATTACGTATCATTAATTTCATCCTCTCCCAAGCTTGTGCAACATGTTCATGATCAAGTAGCTTAAAATTCATAATATCATTTCTAAGAGGGATAATCTTAGTGGGAGGAAAATACTTAGAGATAAAGGCATCTTTGCACTTATTCCATGAATCAATACTATTTTTAGGCAAAGAAGAGAACCAAGTTTTAGCACGATCTCTAAGCAAAACGGAAATAGCTTCAATTTAGCAATATCATTATCCACATCTCTCTTCTTTTGAATATCGCACAAATCAACAATGTTGTTTAGATGGGTAGCAGCATCTTCACTAGGAAGGCCAGAAAATTGATCTTTCATAACAAGGTTTAACAGAGCAGCATTGATTTCACAAGATTCAGCATCGGTAATAGGAGCAATAGGAGTGCTAATAAAATCATTATTGTTGGTATTGGAAAAGTCACACAATTTAGTATTTTCTTGAGCCATTGTGACAAACAAGCAATCCAACACACAAGAAAACAAGAAGCAAGCAAAAAGAGACGAACGGAAAAGAAGGGCGAATAAAACGACAAGGGTGAAGCGGGGCAGAGGGAAACGAGAGGCAAATGGCAAATAATGTAATGCGAGGGATAAGAGTTTGTGATGGGTACTTGATACATGACTTGTGCGTAGATATCCCCGGCAACGGCGCCAGAAATCCTTCTTGCTACCTCTTGAGCATGCATTGGTTTTCCCTTGAAGAGGAAAGGGTGATGCAACAAAGTAGCGTAAGTATTTCCCTCAGTTTTTGAGAACCAAGGTATCAATCCAGTAGGCGACTACACGCAAATCCCTCGTACATGCACAAACAAATAAGAACCTTGCAACCAACGCGATAAAGGGGTTGTCAATCCCTTCACGGCCACTTGCAAAAGTGAGATAAGATAGAGATAATAAGATAAATATTTTTGGTATTTTTGTTGTATAGATGGAAAAGTAAAGATTGGAAAATAAAAGATAACTAGTTGACTGAAGATTAATATGATGGAAGATAGACCCGGGGGCCATAGGTTTCACTAGTGGCTTCTCTCGAGATAGCATATTCTACGATGGGTGAACAAATTACTGTCGAGCAATTTATAGTAGAGCGCATAGTTATGAGAATATCTAGGCACGATCATGTATATAGGCATCACGTCCATAACAAGTAGACCGAAAGGATTCTGCATCTACTACTATTACTCCACACATTGACCGCTATCCAACATGCATCTAGAGTATTAAGTTCATAAGAACAGAGTAACGCCTTAAGCAAGATGACATGATGTAGATGAATAAACTCATGCAATATGATATAAACCACATCTTTTTATCCTCGATGGAAACAATAAAATATGTGCCTTTCTGGCCTTGCTGTCACTGGGATAGGACACCGCAAGATTGAACCCAAAGCTAAGCACTTCTCCCATTGCAAGAAAGATCAATCTAGTAGGCCAAACCAAACTGATAATTCGAAGAGACTTGCAAAGACATTTAAATCATGCATATAAGAATTCAGAGAAGAACCAAATATTGTTCATAGATAATCTTGATCATAAACCCGCAATTCATCGGATCTCGACAAACACACCGCAAAAAGTATTACATCGAATAGATCTCCAAGAAGATCGAGGAGAACTTTTTACTGAGACCCAAAGAGAGAGAAGAGGCCATCTAGCTAATAACTATGGACCCGAAGGTGTGTGGTAAACTACTCACAACTCATCAGAGAGGCTATGTTGTTGATGTAGAATCCCTCCATGATCGATTCCCCCTCCGGTGGAGCTCCGGAAAAGGCACCAAGATGGGATCTCACGAGTACAGATGGTTGCAGCAGTGGAAATAGGATTTTGTGGTGCTCTCAGATTTTTTCAGGGTATATGAGTATATATAAGAGGAAGAAGTATGTCGGTGGAGCTACGAGGGACCCATGAGGGTGGGGGCGCGCCTACCGCCCCTGGGCGCTCCCTCCTGCCTCGTGGCCGCCTCGTGGCTTCCCAGGTGTGTACTCAAAGTCTTCTGGGCTGCGTTTGTTCCAAAAATGATCCTCGTGAAGGTTTCATGCCGTTTGGACTCCGTTTGATATTCCTTTTCTGCGAAACATTGAAATAGGCGAAAAACAACAATTTGTACTCAGCCTTGGATTAGTAGGTTAGTCCCAAAAATAATATTAAAGTGCATAATAAAGCCCATTAAACATCCAAAACATATAATGTAATAGCATGGAACAATCATAAATTATAGATACGTTGGAGATGCATCACTCCTCACCGTGACCTCCTGCACATCGTCCGCATCTCCTCGTCCCCGGCCCTCCCCGTGACCCCTGGCCACGCGTGCTCGTCGCCGGAGTGCCGACACGTAGCCGTGCCAGTGCCAACTCGCCCCCTCCTTCTCGAGCCTTCCCCGTGGCTATTTAAGCCGCCCTCGAGCTTCCTCGCAGTCCTCAACCTCTCCCCGAGCCCGGAGCCTTCCCCCAACACACACCGCCGCCATGGCCGCCGCCTCAGGTCTCGCCAGATTCCGGCGATGTCGTGCCCCTCTCTCCGTTCCCTGACCACCACTGTAACCCCCGGAGTCCAGCAAGTCTCCCCGTAGCCTCGGCCTCTCCCCTCCCCCGTCGTAGCTCCATGTCCACCGCCGACCAAACCCCCTCCCCGGTGTGAGCTCGGCAATGGCCACTACAGGGCTCGTTGGCGGCAGCGGCCACCACCTAGAGATGCACCACTCGCCGCTCATCGTCTGGGTAGGTCGGACGTCGCGAACGGTGTCCGGAGTCGCCAGCGCTAGCCGTCAGGACGGGCCGCTCCCTCGGCCGTTCTCGTGCCCGAGCGGGAGGAAGAAGAAGGCAAGGCCAGGCGAGCCCCTCCCCACGTGACCCCACCTGTCTGCGACCGATGGGCGCCATGTCAGCGTAAGTGGAGACGCCCAGGCAGGAGTACGCTTTTTGTTTCAAGAAACGTATTCGGTGTAATACGTTTTCAGTTACTAAAAATGTATTTCCTGGACTACGCTTTCTCTTCTCTGGAGACGTATTTCCTCAAATACGCTTTCTTTTTTTCAGCCTCGCCCGCCGAAGTGACTAGTTTGTGAACGTTCACTATTTAAGCCACTTTTCTGCCTAAAAAGTGAACGGCCACAACTTTGCAACCGTAACTCCGATTGAGGTGATTCCAACGCTCACGTTCTCTGTTCGTCGAGCTCTTTCCATTGCTATATTTTCATAATATTTTCACACAGTGAAAATAACCACTTTGCCCTTGCACGTAAACAGCCACCTTCAAGATAGTCATACATGTGTTGTCGTAGAAGTGTTCCATGACATTACCAAAATTATCATCACGGAAGTGTCCACTTCCATGACGATAAATCGCGCGTCATAGAAGTGCTTTCGTCAAGGGTGACCGACTGTGGCATCCACCATAACGGAATGCCGTTACGCTATCGGGGCCGGTTTTGGATCCGATAACCCGTTAACAGCCCTGACCAATGGGGATTTTCCACGTGTAAAATCATCATTGGCTGGAGGGAACACGTGACGGCTTGCCGTTGGAACAGTTGTCATCCACTCATTGGACCCATATCGCCTATGATACGTCGACACGTGGCACGGCCCAACAGAGGCCCATTCCTGTGAAAAGGCTGCCCCGTTTGACTTGGTCAAAAGATGGCGGGCCGGCCCAGGGCAAGCCTGTTAACGGCATGTTCGCATATAGTCCATTTACAGCCCGCTAACCCAGGGCTCGTTTACGGCCTATCCAAATTAGGCCGAGTAGCGTCATCTACTCATTAGACCCAAAGCGCCTATGATACGTCGACATGTGGCACGGCCCAATAGAGGCCCATTCCTGTGAAAAGGCCGGCCAGTTTGACTTGGTCAAAAGGTGGCGGGCTGGCCCACGGCAAGCCTGTTAACGGCCTGTTCGCATATAGCCCATTTACAGCCCGCTAAACCAGGGCCCGTTTATGGCCTATCCGAATTAGGCACAGTAGCGTCATCTGGGCCGTTAAATATAATTCCAGCCCATTTTAACTTCCGGCCCATGTATGGCCCATGACGTCTTTTGGCCCATATGAGGCCCTTAGTAACAGTCGCCCATTAACGGCCCATGGTAAAACTGGCAAGTAATGAACAATGTATCACTTTATACCCATTAATGGCCCATTATTCTGTTGGGCCGTTTCCAAGCCATGTTATCTTTCGGCCTTCTCAGGGCCCATTTATTCTTGGGCTCTTTTCCAGCATTAGTTTACTTTCGGCTCGTTACTGTCATTTGCTGCTTGTGGGCCAAATTCAGCCCGTGGTGACAGTCGGCCCGTTTGTGGCCCGTTAATACATTGGGCCATTTTCATAGCATCATCAAATATGGCCTATTAATGGCCCATTATGGTCAGCCCATATAACGTATGATTTCCACTCTAGCCCTGTCGGCGTCCTGGGAACCAGGGTACCCGGACTTGCCTATCTGCGGGCCATAGCACACTCCTGCCGCGGCCTGGTATGGCCCAGCTGATCAACTAGTTGCTCAAGACCCTTGCGAGGGGGGCTAGACCTCGCGAGGAGAACAACATCAAGACCCCCTCAGGAGCAGCCTCGGCAAGGTGCTTTGGAGGGGCGGAGAATCCAAGGCCAAGCCTGCCTCACGAGGAGGCAGTGACGCAAGCAATGACGCACTGCACAAGCGGGTGCCAGCGCCCGCCAGCTGTGCAGTTGCCGTTTCGGTGCAAAGGAGGCAGCACAGACACGGGTTCCCAAGGAGCGGGACAAAGGTTTCCCCATTGGTGCAACAATACCGAAGACCGCAAGGACGACAGAGAGGATGTCACAGCCAAGCCCACCACCGCGTCACCGCCTGATCCTTTTGCAGGCGAAGACTGCTTTTGTTAGGGTAGGAACGTCCTTGAGTTCCCGCTCGAAGTGGCTGTTGTGGGATCCCTTCCCGCCAATAAATTTCGGGGGAAGAGGACCCTGGCCACCTATATAACTAGCTAGGACCCCCATCATAGAGGGGGGATTCATAACTCTGCTACCACGCAAAGGAGCAAGAACTCTTGCCTCCCGACTCTCCTGAGCTCAGGAACCACTGTACTAGTTCATATTCTAGCCCTCGTGAGGCCAATCCACCAAAGCAGGATGTAGGGTTTTATACCACAAGGTGGCCTGAACCTGGGTAAACTCTTGCGTGCTTCACTTGTTGTTTGTTTGAATCTCTTCTCTGGACGAGGGCAAGACGCTAGGTAGTCTTGAGTGGGAGAGATATTCGTTCACGCCCCTGTGTTCAAACTTCTTGGGTTTGCGGAGCCCGTAATCCGACATTTGGCACGCCAGGTAGGGGGCATGTCAAGATCTCGCCTCTCCGACGACCTCGCCTCCCCTCTCCTGCTCCGTGCCGCCACGATGACCGTGGCCCTCCACATCCGCGTGGAGGCTGGCACTCCCCCCGTCGTTCGAGCGGTATCGATGGACCGTGGCGCCCATGGGCACTCCTCCTCCTTCCTGGACAACGTTCTCGTAGGTCGGGCCACCAGAGAGCGGCCTGCTCCGCCACTCCCGCTTCCTGTGGCCATGCCGGTCACGCTCTTGGTGGCACGACGGTTGCCTCAGCACCGGCCATCTGCGGGAGAGCACAGCGCTCGAACGGCCCGCGGCGGCAGTCTGCAGAGCATTGCGGGCAGGGAGCTGCCCTATCGTGGGGTCGCCTGCATCCTCGAAGGGTCCCAAGCGCCGGCGTCGGCTCGGCACGTCAAGTCGCACTTTCGGCAGATCGGGGCCGCCGCCCAGCCACAAGAGGCCTCGCAGGCACAAAGTGCGCACGGGCACGCCATCACCTTCGGCCCTAGCAACCTCGCCACAGAAGCGGCTGGCGCGAGCGTTCTCCCCACGGTGTGCACGCCCACCATCTGCGGGGTGGCCGTGACGAGGACCCTCATCGACGGCGGCGCCGGGCTCAACATCCTCTCCCCCGAGGCCTTCGATCATCTGCTCGTGTCCTACAGGCAGCTCCTCCCCACCAAGCCTTTCTCAGGGGTCGCGGCCTCGGCCGTTCCACTCGGCCAAATCCGCCTCCTGGTCACCTTCGGTACACCGGCTAACTACCCGACTGAGCTCATCGACTTCAACGTTGCGCCCATCCACCTACCCAAGAACGCCGTCCTCGGCTTCCCAGCCTTGGTGAAATTCATGGCGGCGACTCACCCGGGCTACAACACCGTCAAGATACCCGGGAGCAACGGCGTCATCACCGTCAAAGGGGACCCCAAGGCCGCCCTTCAGGTCCTCGGGCGCACTTACAGGGCCGCTGCCACAACCCATCCAGGAGCAAAGGTGGCTCCGGAGGCGCCAGAAGCCGCGCCTGCCAAGAAGAAGCAACTCTTCTCTCAGGACCCCGCCGAGACGAAGCAGGTGCCTGCTGACGAGGAGGGCTCAGGAGCCACCTTCACCATCGGCACTGGCATGGACCCTGAGCAAGAGGTAGCACTTGCCAGCTTCCTCAGGGCTAACAAGGACGTGTTCGTCTGGAAAGCTGTTGACTTGGTTGGGGTGCCTAGGCACGTCATCGAGCATCACCTCACGATGTGCCCCAATGTGCGCCCTATCAAGCAAAAAGCATGCAGACAAGCCCTGGAGAAGCAGGCCTTCAACGTGTAGGAGGTTAGGAAGCTAGAGGAAGCAGGCATCGTACGGGAAGTATGGCACCCGAAGTGGTTGGCCAACCCCGTCATAGTCCCGACGAAAGGAGGCAAGGAGCGCATGTGCATTGACTTCACGAGCCTCAACAAGTTCTGCCCTCAGGACCTATTCCCTCTTCCGCGCATCCACCAAATCATGGATTCAACGGCTGAGTGCGACCTGCTCTGCTTCCACGACACCTTCTCGGGCTACCACCAAATCAAGATGGCGGTGGAAGATGTGGAGAAGACGGCGTTCCTGACCCCATGCGGGGTCTACTGCTACACTTGCATGCCTTTTGGGCTGAGGAACGCGGGTGCTACCTTCCAGCTCCTGATGCACATCACCCTCGGCCCTCAGCTCGGGAGGAACGCGTAGGCCTACGTCGATGACATCATGGTCAAAACCAGGGAGGCCAGGACTCTTGTCCAGGACCTAGAAGAAACGTTCGCCAACCTGCACAAGGTGAAGCTGTGCCTCAACTCGGAGAAGTGCGTGTTTGGTGTACCCTCCGGCAAGCTACTAGGGTTCCTCATTTCGCACCGAGGCATTGAAGCTAATTCGGAGAAGATCAAGGCCATCGAAAGGATGAAGCCGCCCACGAACCTGAAGGAGATGCACAAGCTTGCGGGATGCATAACATCCCTAGGACGCTTCATCTCTGAGCTTGGTGAACGCGCCCTCCCATTCTTCAAGCTCATGAAGAAGAAGGGGCCCTTTGAGTGGACTCCGGAGGCTGAGGCCGCTTTCCAGGATCTCAAGAAATACCTCACCAGCTCGCCGGTTATGGTAGCACCACGACCCCTGGAACCCATGACTCTTTACCTCGCCGCGACGCCTAACTCCGCCAGTGCAGCGCTAGTGGTGGACCGCGAGGAGAGGCCCCGAGGCGTGAGGTCACTAGGCGACTCGGCATCTTCTCGGCCCAAGCCGCCCCTGAAGCAGTTCCAGAGGTAGATTGAACCAAGGTCACTGACGACCCCGCCGTTCAGCAAGAGGCGCCCAAGGATCCTGCTGCGACGGCCCTCGTGGAGCATCCAGTGTACTTCGTCAGCACCATACTGTGCGACGCACGCTCGCGCTACCCGATGCCTCAAAAGCTACTCCTGGCGTTCCTCGTTGCCTCCAGGAAACTGTGCCATTACTTCCAGGGCCACCCTATCAAGGTTGTTTCATCGTATCCTCTCGAGAAGGTACTCCGGGGCCCGAACGTCATCGGGAGGGTCGCCGAGTGGAACATCGAGCTTCAGGCGTTCCAGTTGGAGTTTAGCACCACGCGAGTGATCAAGGGAGCGGCTCTAGCAGACTTTGTGGCGGAATGGACCGACGCACCAGAGCGGGGGGCTGGCGAGGACCGCTCGTTGGCCCCCGGTGATGAAGCCCCAGACGGATGGGTGGTATACTTTGACGGCGCCTTCTCGCGCCTTGGCACGGGGGCTGGCGTCGTGTTAATATCTCCCACTCAGGACAAATTGTACTACGCCGTGCAGCTTTGCTTCCAGCAGGGCGAGAAGGTCTCCAACAACATCGCAAAGTATGAGGGCCTAATTGCTGGGCTCAAGGCTACAGCCGCACTAGGGTGAAGCGTCTCACCATCAGAGGTGACTCGCAACTCCTCGTCAACTTCTCCAACAAGAAATACAAGCCCAAGGACGAGCACATGGAGGCATATCTCGAGGAGGTGCGCAAGATGGAGAAGCGGTTCCAAGGACTGGAGGTGCAGCACGTACCGAGAGGCACCAACAAGGAAGCGGATGACATCGCCAAACGAGCCTCCAGGCGAGAGCCTCAGCGGCTGGGAGTCTTCAAGGAGCGGATACTCAAGTCGTCGGCAGCACCGCCAATTCATGAGCCGGCATCCCCTCGGCAGGGGTTACCTGCGGCGCCTACGAACGGCGCCCGCCCTGCGGACCAACCTCCGGAGCCTGCCTGCTGCTCGCCGCGGAGCCCGAGGAGGGTCGCTGGACCCAAGAGCTCAAGATGTACCTGCAGCATGATACCCTGCTGAATGAGGAAGAAGACGTAGAGCGTGTGGTCCGACAGGCCTCAACTTACTGCATCGAGGACGACGAACTCTACAGGAGGCGTCCCAATGACGTCTCACTAAAATGCATCTCGAAGAAGCAAGGGCGCGAGCTGTTGGCTGACATCCACGGTGGAGACTGTAGTCATCACTCGGCGTCCCACACCCTCGTAGGCAAGACCTTCCGCAATGGCTTCTACTTGCCCACAGCGCTCAACGACGCCACGGAGCTTGTGAGGGCTTGCGTGGCGTGCCAGTTTCACGCCAAGCAGATCCACCAACCGGCTCAAGGCCTCTAGACGATCCCGCTCTCCTGGCCCTTTGCAGTCTGGGGATTGGACATCCTGGGTCCATTTCCCCGGTCAGCGGGGGGCTACCGCTTCCTGTACGTCGCCATCGACAAATTCACCAAGTGGGCAGAGGTGGATCCCGTTCGCGCGATCCCAGCCTGGTCGGCTGTCAAGTTCGTCCAGGGCCTCGTGAGGCGATTAGGGGTCCCCAACCACATCATCACGGATAATGGTTCGCAGTTCACAAGCAATCTCTTCAAGTCATATTGTGCTAACCTTGGAACATAGATCTACTATGCCTCGGTGGCCCACCCCAGGAGCAACGGTCAGGCCGAACGCGCCAACATGGAAGTCTTGCGTGGCCTCAAGACGCGCAGCTTTAAGAAGAAGCTTGAGGCTTGCGGCAGGGGCTGGATCGACGAGCTCCAGTCCGTGCTGTGGTCAATCCAAACCACTGCCACCAAACCCATGGGGGAAACTCCTTTCTTTCTCGTCTATGTGGCGGAGGCGGTCCTCCCTCACGAGGTCAAGCATCGCTCCCCATGGGTATTGGCTTTCAATGAGGAATGTCATGACACCGCCTGGCGGATGGACCTCGTGCTCGGCGAGGAGGGCCGCCGCCGAGCTGCCCTCATGGCGGCGCGGTATCAGCAGGCGCTGCGGTGGTACCACTGCCGCGGCGTCCACGCAAGAACACTTGAAGTTGGTGACTTGGTCCTGAGGCGGGTCTTGTCCAGGGAGGGGTTACACAAACTCTCGCCCATGTTGGCGGGCCCGTTCAGAATCGCCCGTGTCTCTAGGCCCGGTGATGTACACCTGGAGACGCAGGATGGGATACCTATCCAGAATTCCTGGAACATTGAACACCTCAGGAGGTTCTATCCGTAATCAAGGCAGTGTGCCCGTGAAGGTCTCCGCCCGTAACACTCTCACATAATAATGAGTTGGGGCTGTACATGCCTCGGAGTCTCCTATGCGTTGCCTCCGGGCCCTCAGACGGGGATCCCACCCACGCCCCAGTGGCAGTCCTTAGCTCTGCGCTGGGAAGAAGACGTAGTGTAGGGGTCGTACGCGACCTTTTTCCTTTTTGGCTTGGTGTTTGTCTGTCAGCCTTTTCTACTTCCTTGGCTATCAGCCCTTCCTCTACCCCATGCTATGAAGTTCTCGTGTTTCTCACGTTTCTTGCATTTGGTTGGAAGTCTTGATTGGGATATTTCTCGCTAGTTTTAAGTTCAGTTTTTTGAGAAGGGGCTACGCCACTCACTCTCCTTCGCGCGCCTCGCGCGTGGGGGCTGGGGCACGGTCGGTCACCGGACTTCGTTTGCCATGGCCCTATGACCTCGCTTGGCCAAGCCTGCTCAGGCTTTGGCGTCGGGCTTCTAAGTCCGCGCAATCCATCTTACCGAGCCGGCTCAGGCTTTGGTGCTTTAACCCACGCTCGGCGCTCTCAGCAGCTCTTAGCGGCTCACCCATGCTCGGGGGCTACACATGCTCTCTGGATTCGGCAGTCCTCACGACCCGATGGGGGCTCGTGATGCCAAAGAGTCAGGAGCACTCCGCCTCAAGACGTCGCAACGCATAAAGCTAAGTAATCTCACCAAGACCAAAAACATGGCAGCAAGTTCTCGCTTCATACATATATCACAGTCCATTACACGCCTTCTCGGGGCAACTTAAAATTTTGACACAAGGAGGACATAAAGGAAAAAGAAGGAGAAGAAGCAGGGGCCCCTCCCGCTCAGTCGGAGTCTCCCAGTTCCTCCGGCTTCACCGAGCCACAGCGGCGCAGCAACCCCCTCCCCTCACCGGGCCGAGCTCGACGGCGTGGTGGCTCGTCGTAGCCGCCGCTGCTGGAGGAGTTGCTGCTGCCACAGAGGGGGGACCTGCGGCGCCCCCCAGGACTAAGATCGTCTCCGGAGGAGGAGCTGCTCCTCCAGACACCGTCCTCGCCGTCCTCTTCGTCATCGACCTCGGGACAGCACCCAAGGTGCCTTCCTTCCTCCGAGAAGACCCTAACAAACAACGTGGAGGCGCCATCATACCTGAAGTGGAGCGTAAACCTCCCCTGCAGCCGGCGCGCGCGTGCAAACGATTGCCAGCCGTGCTCCAGGAACACGTCGCCCGAGGGAGCCACATCAACCTCCACCCAGGACGCATCACTGCACTCACCGTCAGTCTGCAGCAAGACGCCGCCGGGGCCTCCGGCCGGTAGCAAATTGCCGAACGAGCGGGGAAGCCGGAGCCACGAGCCACCAGGCTTCTCCGCCCACACCACAAACTCCGACGATACGTCGAAGGAGTGGAGCTGCGGGCGCGGAGGATGCGCGACCGCCACGCGCCGCCTCGCGCCTCCTCTCCTGCCACGACCACGACCACCTTCACCACGGGAAGATGCACCGCGCCTCTCACCAGCGGCCGCGCTAGGACCCGGAAGGCCGCGCCCGCTTCCCCGAGGAGTCGTTGTGGGTGCAGCGGCATGCTTGCGGTGATGCCCGCGGCCCCTCTTCGGCGGCAGCAGGGCCAGATCCTTCGGGGCCTTCCCTTTCTCCGCGGCGGACGGCTTCCTCGGCGGTGCCATGGAGATCTTGCAGCAAGAGGGAGAACGGGGAACAAGCAAGGAGGAAGACGACACTGGCTTGAAGATGGCTTTGGGGCTCCTCCCCCTAGTCCTATTTATAGGACGGAGGAGCCCAACCGCCAGTCACTGGCATCACAGCCATAACAGCCCCGTCGTCTGCGCCAGGGAGTTGTCAAGTCACACGATTACCAAGACTGTGTGGGGAGCAGAGTCGCCACATCCCATCCAACCATCACGCGCCAGCCTGGCCCGCAACCTTCGGGGCCCGCGGCGCTTCGTCCTCGACTAAGGCTTCGCCTCGAAGCCAAATCCGCGCGCGCCTTGGTCCCGGGGGCTACTGTCGGCGTCCTGGGAACCAGGGTACCCAGACTTGCCTGTCTGCGGGCCGCAGCACGCTCCTGCCGCGGCCTGGTATGGCCCAGCTAATCAACCAGTTGCTCAAGACCCTCGTGAGGGGGCTAGACCTCGCGAGGAGAACAACGTCAAGACCCCCTCAGGAGCGGCCTCGGCAAGGTGCTCCGGAGGGGCGGAGAATCCAAGGCCAAGCCTGCCTTAGGAGGAGGCAGTGATGCAAGCAATGACGCACTGCGCCAACGGGTGCCAGCGCCCGCTAGCGATGCAGTTGCCATTTCGATGCAAAGGAGGCAACACAGATGCAGTTCCCGGGGAGCGGGACAAAGGTTTCCCCATTGGTGCAACAAGACCGAAGACCATAAGCACGACAGGGAGGATGTCACCGCCGAGCCGACCAGCGCGTCACCGCCTGATCCTTTTGTAGGTGAAGACTGCTTTTGTCAGGGTAGGAACGTCCTTGTGTTCCCGCTAGGACCCCCATCATAGAGGGAGGGATCCATAACTCTGCCACCACGCGAAGGGGCATAACTCTTGCCTCCCGAACCTCCTGAGCTCAGGAACCACTGTACTAGTTCATATTCTAGCCCTCCTGAGGCCAATCCACGAAAGCAGGAAGTAGAGTTTTACACCACAAGGTGGCCTGAACCTGGGTAAACTCTTGCGTGCTTCACTTGTTGTTTGCTTGAATCTCTTCTCTGGACGAGGGCGAGACGCTAGGTAGACGTGAGTGGGAGAGATCTTCGTTCACGCCCCTGTGTTCAAACTTATTGCGTTTGCGGAGCCCTTAATCCGACAAGCCCATTTACAGCCCCTTATACGGCCTGTACAAGGCCCATAGATGAGACGGCCCATAGAAGGCACATGGATCGTACGGGACGTAGAAGGCCCATTGACCCGACGGCCCATAGAAGGCCCATAGATCCGACGGCCCATGGATCCAACAGCCGATAGAAGGCCCACGGATCCAACAGCCCATAAAAGGCCCACGAATCTGATAGCCATAGAAGGCCATGGGTCATCCGTCCCGTAAATGGCCTATGGATCGTACGGCCTGTGGAGGGCCATGGTCACTACAACGTTTGGGCGAGTTGGCCCCCGTTTGAACGATATAGGATATTCAAAGAATTATCCTACTCTATACTATCACCTCTAAAAAACATACACTATACAATAAACAGACTAAGCCATAGAAATGTATAATAATCCTACAATATACAATAAAGAAATTACAGCCAATTATACCCACTTGGCATTATGATTCGGCACCAGTGATAATAAAGCATACACAAAGAGCAAATTACATACACTGGGCAAATACAACTCATACATCATGGACGCGCATCAACATAACTTACCATTTGAACTATAATCTCTTCAGAAAATAGGATTGGCCAGATTTAGATAGCACAAATTTCAGTCTGCAAAATCTCCAATTCCTTCATTGTTACCTCAGTGTCTTGTTTCATTTTTTTGACTCCTGCATCTAATACATGCATGTCCAGTCTCAACTTGTTGATTGTACGTTCAGAATCATGTACACGTTGTCTTGCCACCTCTAGTTGAGGCTCGAGAACATCAGCACATTCCAATTCCAATCCATAATCATTCGGTAACGGCCATGCCGCACTGCTCACAAATCTTTGTGTTGACGTCACTTCATCCTGAAATGTTTCTGTAAGTACACATGACTAGGCAAAAATATAGTTACAACAAGTGAAGCGAGCAAGACAAACTATTTTGTACATGGCAAAACAGGACTAACAATAATGTTACACGTCATGAAGCATAAGCAGGTGATATTTTAAAAATTATATAAAAAGGTAGTCTGTGCAGCCTGCATACAGAAATCTCTCTTAGCTCACCAGAGGAGCATGATGTTGGGGCCCAATCCAAAACACAGACAAGTTACAAATTTAGACAGCACGTTGCATAGAAGTAAGCAAGCAGTTGGCCATTATGTAGCTCAATTAAAGTCTTAGGGAGCATAATGAACAGCAGAGGATTTCATACAAACATACTACAGCAAGCAAAACTATGCAATCATTAGCCTAGTATAAACTAGATTGTGAGCCTCATTCAATAATAGTTGGTTAATAGACTTCAAAGCTTCAGGCACACTTCGACAGAGTATGTAAATGGTAAGGTCTTTAATTATGTCAACTAATAGTTATACAAGTACACAACATCAGGCATCATTCTTTGGGCATCTCATTAACTTAGGAAAAAAGTAATTGAAAAGAGCAACTTAACTATGCGTGAAACAAACAAGGAATTTAACTGTTGAGTTGGATACAGTGACTTACCTTAACAAGTTGAAGTGGCTCAGCGTAGCTCCTACTTCTCTTCAAGGCTCCTTCCTAACATCTTGTACTTGGAAATCCTCAATCTTATCTTCATTGCACCCCCTCTACAAGGTGACACAAACTAGTTACTCGTCTCCTTGGAAGATAAATATGAATACTTTCCCGTCTGTGAACACAAAAGGATGAGATTATAACAAAACAACACCACATAATGAAACATGCCGCATCTCTTGCACTTGCACACAATGAAATGAGCATTTACTATGTATGCACTATGTAAAAACTAGGCATACCTTCGAACTGGATCTCCACGTACTCTTGGAGAGCCTACTTTAGTGTACAGCCAAACCTTTATGTCACCTATGAGTTAGAAAAGGCCCCACTACAGCAGCCCTTAGTGTTTAAATCGTTGACAAGCTCTGTTAGAGTGTTAGGTCAAGAACATCCAGTAATCAAAGCAAACAGTGATGGTCTTGCATTTTTGTTTAAATTAGGCAATGGGATCTCTATGGAAAACATGGACCAAAGTAAATTGTGCCGAGTAGATGGTATCTTTGTATTTGCATTTTGAGAAAATAGTGATGGTCTATTTTCCTATCCTATTAATTACTGCACTGGGTTCAATTTGTGATGTTTGCAAGTCAAATTAATTTTCATATGGGTAGCAAAATGAAAAAAGATAATGCAATCTAGACTTTTCACTGATCATACCAAAGATAAGCTGAAAACGCAATGAAAAGAACTGGCTGGCTTATTACATTGAGCTTACATTCTCATGTGCTTATTCTCATAGGATAACTTGTAATAACTGTCCCTAAGAAACTTGGCCAATAGAACTGACATACAAATAACATGTCATGATGATTGCAATGGAAGAGTGACGTACCATAGCACACTATATAGGCTCACCGCTCGCTCTCCTTTTTTTGCGATGTTGCATGAAATTGCCACATACATCTTGTACTTTTTCATTGTGTAACCCTATCTGCAAGTTGACACGGCTAATTTCAAACATCTCTACATGATAATACAGTGCATATCCCTTGCGCATATTTAAACCACCAATTAATGATTGTGTGCGTAGCATAAACTAGCCATGACTTTGTGTGCTGGACTTGCAGGCACTCTAAGGGAGCCTAATGTAGTGTACTGGAATTCCTACATGCCACCTATGATTTTGTGTAATGTACTGCCTCTGTTCCTAAATATATGTCTATGTAGAGATTCCAGTATGGACCACATACAGATGTATATAGATGCATTTTCGAGTGTAGATTCACTCATTTTGCTCCGTATGTAGCCTATAGTGGAATCTCTAGAAAGACTTATATTTAGGAACGGAGGTACGAGGTAGTATCATGTACGACATCTACATATCTAATTTAGCAGCCAGTAGTAGAAATCATTGTCTGCACAAAGGGATTACTGGTTGAAAATCCCAGCAAAGCACGCTGGCAGGCACAGAACAATACCAGAGAGAGAGAGACATGCTTACAAGATCATAGAAATGCCTCGGTCCAGGATCTTGGTTAGCCAAGTTGTTAGATCCGGAAGAAACATCGTCCTTGTAGTTTTTGCCAGCTACATAACAGGTAACAGCGACCTCTTAGTATATTTGAAGTACATCGGGCAGGTGATGCTCGACGGGTTTAAAGGTGACAAGTACCTAGGCCGTGGCGGGCGCTTGATATCTTGCCAGACGGTGGGAATCAGGTTAAAAACGTCAAGGGTGATGACGCTGCGCTGGTTGTCGGGGTCCGGTAAGGAGATCTAGAACCATCGAGTAGGGTGTTTGTGGAGCGGCTCCGGTGGGGTGGACTACGGTGTGGGCGAAGCGGATCTGTGGCCGTGGACGAGGGTTTAGGTGAAGCTGCTCCGGTGGTTGGGTGAAGGATGGTGTCGACGATGCGGGTCTACGGCCATGGACGGGGCGTCAGAAGCTGCTCCGGTAGGTTGGGAGAGGGTGCGAGGAAGCGGATCTGAGGCCGTGGACTTGTGAGTTGGCAAAGCGGCCCCGGTAGGGTTGAAAATGGTATAGCCGAAGCTACTCCGGTGGGGTTGACGATGGTGTCGGCGAAGCAGCTCCGGTAGGGTTGAGGAAGGTGTCGGTGAAGAGGATCAGAGGCCGTCGGTGGGGCGGCTCGGGGGGGGGGTGTGGACGAAGCGTCTCCGGTGGAGAATACGAATGAGCCGCTGCAGATGCGCTGCGGTTGACGAGAGTACCGACGAAGCAGATTCGGTGCCGTGGACAAGGCCTACACTGAATGGGCTGTGGTACAGTGGTGGATGAGCAGTCTACTTGTTTCTAGGGGAGGTGGGAGGGGTAGATGCAGCCACGGAGGCAGA
The DNA here is from genome assembly GCA_902687465.1 of Secale cereale. Lineage (NCBI taxonomy): Eukaryota > Viridiplantae > Streptophyta > Magnoliopsida > Poales > Poaceae > Secale > Secale cereale. The sequence continues at coordinate 252,565,448 of LR738710.1, forward strand.
TCCGGCGAGATTGACGACGCTGGCAGTGAATGGGCTCTGGTACGCCGGTGGATGAGTAGTCTAGGGTTTCGAGAGGGGAGGGGAGAAAGGCCGATGAAGTACGGACGACGTGATGTGAGATGCTCTGGTGCTGTGGAGTCAGTCGTTTTTGCGGGAGGGGGAGAGGAAATGGGGGTGCCGTGTAGTTGGTGGAACCGGAAGTTACCAAAGCAGCCCCGACCTATTATGTAGATGATTGCGGTATTGTAACTGTTGGTCTCCGTGCACCAAGGACAAAAGGGGAATTTCGCATGCTAAAGACTAAGGTGGCAGGAATTTTAGAAGGAGGCGGGAGATTTTGCCGCCCACAGGATCTCGCATCCAGTTTCAACTAATTTTGGACCGTGCTAGCGGGAAGATCATACGAGACTATGTACAGGGGGCACGCATCAGTAGTTAATAATTGGTGTGAAGTCCACCCGAGAAAAAAAGACAATAACTCGGGATGATGCGCCGATAACTTGGACGTTCACACGGGCGTGACCAATCGTACTGGTGTAGTGGCACGTTCACAAAAAATGGATCAAACGCTCAACCTATGTATTTCTCGTGTAAATAGATAATTTAGTGCAATTGGTTATTTACTTTAAACATAATGCATTGACGTGTTAGTGTAGAGGCGCAGAAAAAGAAATGGATATTGTAGTCCACTACTTAAAAGTGTTACCTCATATGATTACATAGCCTCCATTTCATAAAATGCGTACCCGTTGAATTCATATATGAATATTACATATATTACTTCATAATAGAACCTTAAATCATCCAAGACTAATGATTTTGAATGCAATAGTAAAAATGGTGCATGTACATGATAGCTACATTGGTTGTTTGAAGAAACATCACTGTAACTTTGGCATGCACAACTGAAAAGGTTTATTTAAATAGAAAAAATGTGATATGTGAGTGTCCAATCTTTATACCGTTGAATCGATATTGTACCTTTGGCCACGATACGAAGTAGATATTGATTTATGTTCAAGTGATGCACGTCCACGATCGCTAGATAGTGATACGTGAATGAACTTTGGCATGCACAACTAAAAAGGTTTATTTAAATAGAAAAAAATGTGATATGTGAGTGTCCAATCTTTATATCATTGAATCGATATTGTACCTTTGGCCATGATACTAAAATGCATCTCGAAGAAGCAAGGGCGCGAGCTGTTGGCTGACATCCACGGTGGAGACTGTAGTCATCACTCGGCGTCCCACACCCTCGTAGGCAAGACCTTCCGCAATGGCTTCTACTTGCCCACAGCGCTCAACGACGCCACGGAGCTTGTGAGGGCTTGCGTGGCGTGCCAGTTTCACGCCAAGCAGATCCACCAACCGGCTCAAGGCCTCTAGACGATCCCGCTCTCCTGGCCCTTTGCAGTCTGGGGATTGGACATCCTGGGTCCATTTCCCCGGTCAGCGGGGGGCTACCGCTTCCTGTACGTCGCCATCGACAAATTCACCAAGTGGGCAGAGGTGGAGCCCGTTCGCGCGATCCCAGCCTGGTCGGCTGTCAAGTTCGTCCAGGGCCTCGTGAGGCGATTAGGGGTCCCCAACCACATCATCACGGATAATGGTTCGCAGTTCACAAGCAATCTCTTCAAGTCATATTGTGCTAACCTTGGAACATAGATCTACTATGCCTCGGTGGCCCACCCCAGGAGCAACGGTCAGGCCGAACGCGCCAACATGGAAGTCTTGCGTGGCCTCAAGACGCGCAGCTTTAAGAAGAAGCTTGAGGCTTGCGGCAGGGGCTGGATCGACGAGCTCCAGTCCGTGCTGTGGTCAATCCAAACCACTGCCACCAAACCCATGGGGGAAACTCCTTTCTTTCTCGTCTATGTGGCGGAGGCGGTCCTCCCTCACGAGGTCAAGCATCGCTCCCCATGGGTATTGGCTTTCAATGAGGAATGTCATGACACCGCCTGGCGGATGGACCTCGTGCTCGGCGAGGAGGGCCGCCGCCGAGCTGCCCTCATGGCGGCGCGGTATCAGCAGGCGCTGCGGTGGTACCACTGCCGCGGCGTCCACGCAAGAACACTTGAAGTTGGTGACTTGGTCCTGAGGCGGGTCTTGTCCAGGGAGGGGTTACACAAACTCTCGCCCATGTTGGCGGGCCCGTTCAGAATCGCCCGTGTCTCTAGGCCCGGTGATGTACACCTGGAGACGCAGGATGGGATACCTATCCAGAATTCCTGGAACATTGAACACCTCAGGAGGTTCTATCCGTAATCAAGGCAGTGTGCCCGTGAAGGTCTCCGCCCGTAACACTCTCACATAATAATGAGTTGGGGCTGTACATGCCTCGGAGTCTCCTATGCGTTGCCTCCGGGCCCTCAGACGGGGATCCCACCCACGCCCCAGTGGCAGTCCTTAGCTCTGCGCTGGGAAGAAGACGTAGTGTAGGGGTCGTACGCGACCTTTTTCCTTTTTGGCTTGGTGTTTGTCTGTCAGCCTTTTCTACTTCCTTGGCTATCAGCCCTTCCTCTACCCCATGCTATGAAGTTCTCGTGTTTCTCACGTTTCTTGCATTTGGTTGGAAGTCTTGATTGGGATATTTCTCGCTAGTTTTAAGTTCAGTTTTTTGAGAAGGGGCTACGCCACTCACTCTCCTTCGCGCGCCTCGCGCGTGGGGGCTGGGGCACGGTCGGTCACCGGACTTCGTTTGCCATGGCCCTATGACCTCGCTTGGCCAAGCCTGCTCAGGCTTTGGCGTCGGGCTTCTAAGTCCGCGCAATCCATCTTACCGAGCCGGCTCAGGCTTTGGTGCTTTAACCCACGCTCGGCGCTCTCAGCAGCTCTTAGCGGCTCACCCATGCTCGGGGGCTACACATGCTCTCTGGATTCGGCAGTCCTCACGACCCGATGGGGGCTCGTGATGCCAAAGAGTCAGGAGCACTCCGCCTCAAGACGTCGCAACGCATAAAGCTAAGTAATCTCACCAAGACCAAAAACATGGCAGCAAGTTCTCGCTTCATACATATATCACAGTCCATTACACGCCTTCTCGGGGCAACTTAAAATTTTGACACAAGGAGGACATAAAGGAAAAAGAAGGAGAAGAAGCAGGGGCCCCTCCCGCTCAGTCGGAGTCTCCCAGTTCCTCCGGCTTCACCGAGCCACAGCGGCGCAGCAACCCCCTCCCCTCACCGGGCCGAGCTCGACGGCGTGGTGGCTCGTCGTAGCCGCCGCTGCTGGAGGAGTTGCTGCTGCCACAGAGGGGGGACCTGCGGCGCCCCCCAGGACTAAGATCGTCTCCGGAGGAGGAGCTGCTCCTCCAGACACCGTCCTCGCCGTCCTCTTCGTCATCGACCTCGGGACAGCACCCAAGGTGCCTTCCTTCCTCCGAGAAGACCCTAACAAACAACGTGGAGGCGCCATCATACCTGAAGTGGAGCGTAAACCTCCCCTGCAGCCGGCGCGCGCGTGCAAACGATTGCCAGCCGTGCTCCAGGAACACGTCGCCCGAGGGAGCCACATCAACCTCCACCCAGGACGCATCACTGCACTCACCGTCAGTCTGCAGCAAGACGCCGCCGGGGCCTCCGGCCGGTAGCAAATTGCCGAACGAGCGGGGAAGCCGGAGCCACGAGCCACCAGGCTTCTCCGCCCACACCACAAACTCCGACGATACGTCGAAGGAGTGGAGCTGCGGGCGCGGAGGATGCGCGACCGCCACGCGCCGCCTCGCGCCTCCTCTCCTGCCACGACCACGACCACCTTCACCACGGGAAGATGCACCGCGCCTCTCACCAGCGGCCGCGCTAGGACCCGGAAGGCCGCGCCCGCTTCCCCGAGGAGTCGTTGTGGGTGCAGCGGCATGCTTGCGGTGATGCCCGCGGCCCCTCTTCGGCGGCAGCAGGGCCAGATCCTTCGGGGCCTTCCCTTTCTCCGCGGCGGACGGCTTCCTCGGCGGTGCCATGGAGATCTTGCAGCAAGAGGGAGAACGGGGAACAAGCAAGGAGGAAGACGACACTGGCTTGAAGATGGCTTTGGGGCTCCTCCCCCTAGTCCTATTTATAGGACGGAGGAGCCCAACCGCCAGTCACTGGCATCACAGCCATAACAGCCCCGTCGTCTGCGCCAGGGAGTTGTCAAGTCACACGATTACCAAGACTGTGTGGGGAGCAGAGTCGCCACATCCCATCCAACCATCACGCGCCAGCCTGGCCCGCAACCTTCGGGGCCCGCGGCGCTTCGTCCTCGACTAAGGCTTCGCCTCGAAGCCAAATCCGCGCGCGCCTTGGTCCCGGGGGCTACTGTCGGCGTCCTGGGAACCAGGGTACCCAGACTTGCCTGTCTGCGGGCCGCAGCACGCTCCTGCCGCGGCCTGGTATGGCCCAGCTAATCAACCAGTTGCTCAAGACCCTCGTGAGGGGGCTAGACCTCGCGAGGAGAACAACGTCAAGACCCCCTCAGGAGCGGCCTCGGCAAGGTGCTCCGGAGGGGCGGAGAATCCAAGGCCAAGCCTGCCTTAGGAGGAGGCAGTGATGCAAGCAATGACGCACTGCGCCAACGGGTGCCAGCGCCCGCTAGCGATGCAGTTGCCATTTCGATGCAAAGGAGGCAACACAGATGCAGTTCCCGGGGAGCGGGACAAAGGTTTCCCCATTGGTGCAACAAGACCGAAGACCATAAGCACGACAGGGAGGATGTCACCGCCGAGCCGACCAGCGCGTCACCGCCTGATCCTTTTGTAGGTGAAGACTGCTTTTGTCAGGGTAGGAACGTCCTTGTGTTCCCGCTAGGACCCCCATCATAGAGGGAGGGATCCATAACTCTGCCACCACGCGAAGGGGCATAACTCTTGCCTCCCGAACCTCCTGAGCTCAGGAACCACTGTACTAGTTCATATTCTAGCCCTCCTGAGGCCAATCCACGAAAGCAGGAAGTAGAGTTTTACACCACAAGGTGGCCTGAACCTGGGTAAACTCTTGCGTGCTTCACTTGTTGTTTGCTTGAATCTCTTCTCTGGACGAGGGCGAGACGCTAGGTAGACGTGAGTGGGAGAGATCTTCGTTCACGCCCCTGTGTTCAAACTTATTGCGTTTGCGGAGCCCTTAATCCGACAAGCCCATTTACAGCCCCTTATACGGCCTGTACAAGGCCCATAGATGAGACGGCCCATAGAAGGCACATGGATCGTACGGGACGTAGAAGGCCCATTGACCCGACGGCCCATAGAAGGCCCATAGATCCGACGGCCCATGGATCCAACAGCCGATAGAAGGCCCACGGATCCAACAGCCCATAAAAGGCCCACGAATCTGATAGCCATAGAAGGCCATGGGTCATCCGTCCCGTAAATGGCCTATGGATCGTACGGCCTGTGGAGGGCCATGGTCACTACAACGTTTGGGCGAGTTGGCCCCCGTTTGAACGATATAGGATATTCAAAGAATTATCCTACTCTATACTATCACCTCTAAAAAACATACACTATACAATAAACAGACTAAGCCATAGAAATGTATAATAATCCTACAATATACAATAAAGAAATTACAGCCAATTATACCCACTTGGCATTATGATTCGGCACCAGTGATAATAAAGCATACACAAAGAGCAAATTACATACACTGGGCAAATACAACTCATACATCATGGACGCGCATCAACATAACTTACCATTTGAACTATAATCTCTTCAGAAAATAGGATTGGCCAGATTTAGATAGCACAAATTTCAGTCTGCAAAATCTCCAATTCCTTCATTGTTACCTCAGTGTCTTGTTTCATTTTTTTGACTCCTGCATCTAATACATGCATGTCCAGTCTCAACTTGTTGATTGTACGTTCAGAATCATGTACACGTTGTCTTGCCACCTCTAGTTGAGGCTCGAGAACATCAGCACATTCCAATTCCAATCCATAATCATTCGGTAACGGCCATGCCGCACTGCTCACAAATCTTTGTGTTGACGTCACTTCATCCTGAAATGTTTCTGTAAGTACACATGACTAGGCAAAAATATAGTTACAACAAGTGAAGCGAGCAAGACAAACTATTTTGTACATGGCAAAACAGGACTAACAATAATGTTACACGTCATGAAGCATAAGCAGGTGATATTTTAAAAATTATATAAAAAGGTAGTCTGTGCAGCCTGCATACAGAAATCTCTCTTAGCTCACCAGAGGAGCATGATGTTGGGGCCCAATCCAAAACACAGACAAGTTACAAATTTAGACAGCACGTTGCATAGAAGTAAGCAAGCAGTTGGCCATTATGTAGCTCAATTAAAGTCTTAGGGAGCATAATGAACAGCAGAGGATTTCATACAAACATACTACAGCAAGCAAAACTATGCAATCATTAGCCTAGTATAAACTAGATTGTGAGCCTCATTCAATAATAGTTGGTTAATAGACTTCAAAGCTTCAGGCACACTTCGACAGAGTATGTAAATGGTAAGGTCTTTAATTATGTCAACTAATAGTTATACAAGTACACAACATCAGGCATCATTCTTTGGGCATCTCATTAACTTAGGAAAAAAGTAATTGAAAAGAGCAACTTAACTATGCGTGAAACAAACAAGGAATTTAACTGTTGAGTTGGATACAGTGACTTACCTTAACAAGTTGAAGTGGCTCAGCGTAGCTCCTACTTCTCTTCAAGGCTCCTTCCTAACATCTTGTACTTGGAAATCCTCAATCTTATCTTCATTGCACCCCCTCTACAAGGTGACACAAACTAGTTACTCGTCTCCTTGGAAGATAAATATGAATACTTTCCCGTCTGTGAACACAAAAGGATGAGATTATAACAAAACAACACCACATAATGAAACATGCCGCATCTCTTGCACTTGCACACAATGAAATGAGCATTTACTATGTATGCACTATGTAAAAACTAGGCATACCTTCGAACTGGATCTCCACGTACTCTTGGAGAGCCTACTTTAGTGTACAGCCAAACCTTTATGTCACCTATGAGTTAGAAAAGGCCCCACTACAGCAGCCCTTAGTGTTTAAATCGTTGACAAGCTCTGTTAGAGTGTTAGGTCAAGAACATCCAGTAATCAAAGCAAACAGTGATGGTCTTGCATTTTTGTTTAAATTAGGCAATGGGATCTCTATGGAAAACATGGACCAAAGTAAATTGTGCCGAGTAGATGGTATCTTTGTATTTGCATTTTGAGAAAATAGTGATGGTCTATTTTCCTATCCTATTAATTACTGCACTGGGTTCAATTTGTGATGTTTGCAAGTCAAATTAATTTTCATATGGGTAGCAAAATGAAAAAAGATAATGCAATCTAGACTTTTCACTGATCATACCAAAGATAAGCTGAAAACGCAATGAAAAGAACTGGCTGGCTTATTACATTGAGCTTACATTCTCATGTGCTTATTCTCATAGGATAACTTGTAATAACTGTCCCTAAGAAACTTGGCCAATAGAACTGACATACAAATAACATGTCATGATGATTGCAATGGAAGAGTGACGTACCATAGCACACTATATAGGCTCACCGCTCGCTCTCCTTTTTTTGCGATGTTGCATGAAATTGCCACATACATCTTGTACTTTTTCATTGTGTAACCCTATCTGCAAGTTGACACGGCTAATTTCAAACATCTCTACATGATAATACAGTGCATATCCCTTGCGCATATTTAAACCACCAATTAATGATTGTGTGCGTAGCATAAACTAGCCATGACTTTGTGTGCTGGACTTGCAGGCACTCTAAGGGAGCCTAATGTAGTGTACTGGAATTCCTACATGCCACCTATGATTTTGTGTAATGTACTGCCTCTGTTCCTAAATATATGTCTATGTAGAGATTCCAGTATGGACCACATACAGATGTATATAGATGCATTTTCGAGTGTAGATTCACTCATTTTGCTCCGTATGTAGCCTATAGTGGAATCTCTAGAAAGACTTATATTTAGGAACGGAGGTACGAGGTAGTATCATGTACGACATCTACATATCTAATTTAGCAGCCAGTAGTAGAAATCATTGTCTGCACAAAGGGATTACTGGTTGAAAATCCCAGCAAAGCACGCTGGCAGGCACAGAACAATACCAGAGAGAGAGAGACATGCTTACAAGATCATAGAAATGCCTCGGTCCAGGATCTTGGTTAGCCAAGTTGTTAGATCCGGAAGAAACATCGTCCTTGTAGTTTTTGCCAGCTACATAACAGGTAACAGCGACCTCTTAGTATATTTGAAGTACATCGGGCAGGTGATGCTCGACGGGTTTAAAGGTGACAAGTACCTAGGCCGTGGCGGGCGCTTGATATCTTGCCAGACGGTGGGAATCAGGTTAAAAACGTCAAGGGTGATGACGCTGCGCTGGTTGTCGGGGTCCGGTAAGGAGATCTAGAACCATCGAGTAGGGTGTTTGTGGAGCGGCTCCGGTGGGGTGGACTACGGTGTGGGCGAAGCGGATCTGTGGCCGTGGACGAGGGTTTAGGTGAAGCTGCTCCGGTGGTTGGGTGAAGGATGGTGTCGACGATGCGGGTCTACGGCCATGGACGGGGCGTCAGAAGCTGCTCCGGTAGGTTGGGAGAGGGTGCGAGGAAGCGGATCTGAGGCCGTGGACTTGTGAGTTGGCAAAGCGGCCCCGGTAGGGTTGAAAATGGTATAGCCGAAGCTACTCCGGTGGGGTTGACGATGGTGTCGGCGAAGCAGCTCCGGTAGGGTTGAGGAAGGTGTCGGTGAAGAGGATCAGAGGCCGTCGGTGGGGCGGCTCGGGGGGGGGGTGTGGACGAAGCGTCTCCGGTGGAGAATACGAATGAGCCGCTGCAGATGCGCTGCGGTTGACGAGAGTACCGACGAAGCAGATTCGGTGCCGTGGACAAGGCCTACACTGAATGGGCTGTGGTACAGTGGTGGATGAGCAGTCTACTTGTTTCTAGGGGAGGTGGGAGGGGTAGATGCAGCCACGGAGGCAGATCCGGCGAGATTGACGACGCTGGCAGTGAATGGGCTCTGGTACGCCGGTGGATGAGTAGTCTAGGGTTTCGAGAGGGGAGGGGAGAAAGGCCGATGAAGTACGGACGACGTGATGTGAGATGCTCTGGTGCTGTGGAGTCAGTCGTTTTTGCGGGAGGGGGAGAGGAAATGGGGGTGCCGTGTAGTTGGTGGAACCGGAAGTTACCAAAGCAGCCCCGACCTATTATGTAGATGATTGCGGTATTGTAACTGTTGGTCTCCGTGCACCAAGGACAAAAGGGGAATTTCGCATGCTAAAGACTAAGGTGGCAGGAATTTTAGAAGGAGGCGGGAGATTTTGCCGCCCACAGGATCTCGCATCCAGTTTCAACTAATTTTGGACCGTGCTAGCGGGAAGATCATACGAGACTATGTACAGGGGGCACGCATCAGTAGTTAATAATTGGTGTGAAGTCCACCCGAGAAAAAAAGACAATAACTCGGGATGATGCGCCGATAACTTGGACGTTCACACGGGCGTGACCAATCGTACTGGTGTAGTGGCACGTTCACAAAAAATGGATCAAACGCTCAACCTATGTATTTCTCGTGTAAATAGATAATTTAGTGCAATTGGTTATTTACTTTAAACATAATGCATTGACGTGTTAGTGTAGAGGCGCAGAAAAAGAAATGGATATTGTAGTCCACTACTTAAAAGTGTTACCTCATATGATTACATAGCCTCCATTTCATAAAATGCGTACCCGTTGAATTCATATATGAATATTACATATATTACTTCATAATAGAACCTTAAATCATCCAAGACTAATGATTTTGAATGCAATAGTAAAAATGGTGCATGTACATGATAGCTACATTGGTTGTTTGAAGAAACATCACTGTAACTTTGGCATGCACAACTGAAAAGGTTTATTTAAATAGAAAAAATGTGATATGTGAGTGTCCAATCTTTATACCGTTGAATCGATATTGTACCTTTGGCCACGATACGAAGTAGATATTGATTTATGTTCAAGTGATGCACGTCCACGATCGCTAGATAGTGATACGTGAATGAACTTTGGCATGCACAACTAAAAAGGTTTATTTAAATAGAAAAAAATGTGATATGTGAGTGTCCAATCTTTATATCATTGAATCGATATTGTACCTTTGGCCATGATACAAAGTAGATATTGATTTATGTTCAAGCGATGCACGTCCACGATCGCTAGATAGTGATACGTGAATGAATTGTGCAATCTCTCTCACACACATACATATCTCATTTCCCTGTGGGCATCGGAATCACACACGCGCACTTCGTGTATTTCTCTCCCTCCGTCAAGGTTAGAATTTGTCTTTCTACCCCGTCCTACAAGTCTCTCACACAGAAACACACACGCTCTCTCTATCGGACACGCCCACCCCTTTAATTCCGCCCACCCACAGCCACTATTGTCTCAAAGTATAATAATGTCTCTCACGCATATGCCTAAGGTTAACTCGAGTTCCGGAACCATATGAATACATAGAGTGGGATTCCAACAGAGCACCTTTTGTTTTGAGATTTCGCTCGCTCTCTCTCTCTCTCTCTCTCTCCCTCTCTCTCTCTCACACACACACACTCGCGCGCGTGCACACATACATTGTTTCTCGCTTCATTTTTTCCGGTATTTGCATGCACACAATTTTGTTTATCCTCGTGATGCTTTAAGTATGCCTCGCACAAATGCTATCTACCTATCCCTTAATATAGCTAGATATGTGTCACACAAACTCCTTCTCCCTACTAGCCAGATGCCCATGCGTTGCACCGAACATCAAGATGCATTTGTATGAGTAGTTTATCTTGTGGGAGAAAAGGATGAACGAGGGAATCCCTTATTTGCAAATGCGGAGAGGGGTGTGGGTATCTTTTTGCAAAGTTGCCACAGTTTCCTTCCTATCCGTCGGGTATAAATCGGATGGCCTATATTGCAGGATGGCAGGAACACCATCATCACCAACTCTGTTTTTATAAGAGTGGGGATATGTAAGTGTCACTGCCCCCCCCCCCGGCACACACACCC
>LR738710.1:252576645-252588046 GCA_902687465.1 Secale cereale
GTGCCTCTGTGCCTACCGCACACACTCTCGATACGTCTTTCTCTCCCTCCCCTCCCCCCACCCCAACAATGACATCAGAAGGGTGACAACTCGATCTGGTCGTAATCTATCAATTGGTTTCTCTCTCGAACATTGTGCCTCTGTGCCTCGCTCAGTAGCCCCCTCGATATGTAGACTTCTCGTGCGCGCACAGCTGTAGTGACGATGACGCTGAACCCAGTGTGCCTCGTTTGTACTGGCCTCATGTGATAGTTTTCACCCTATTTTCTGTTAATTAATGGCAGCCTTTTCTTTGTTACTACTAGTGAATCTGAAATCATTCGGGGCAGACATAAAATATATCACTTCAACCCAATTATCGCAGTAACAATTTTAAAAGAAACTAGCTAGATGCCCGTGCATTGCACGGAACATCAAGATGCATTTGTATGAGTAGTTTATCTTGTGAGAGAAAAGGATGAACGAGGGAAGGTCGTATTTGCAAACGTGGAGAGGGGTGTGGGTATATTTTTGCAAAATTGCCATAGTTTTCTTCCTATCCGTTAGATATAAATCCGATGGCCAATATTGCAGGATGGCACGGCACACCATCATCACCAACTCTCTTTTCTTGCCGGGACCCCGACTCATAAGTCATGATCACCGAATGCACGTGTACAGTGATCCCAGAGATCAATGCTCACTGAACACACAGAAGCTGAATAACAAGAGTCTTACATCCATACATACCGTATTACACAAATAGGACCATAATGGTCAAGTCTTGAGTATAACATTGCAGCGGAAATCTTCAATAACAACATGGGCCCATGCCATCTGCCTTTAACCCTACAGGCATTCTGACTAGGAAGCGTCCTAGCTCGCATGCTCGTCACCAAGAAATCTTCATCATAACCTGTTCTCTCTAGCCTGGCCAATAAAATAACCAGTGGCAAGCCAATGAGTACTTTGAATGTACTCGCAAGCAACCCATGACGTGGTTCAAAGTAACAATGCAATTGAACAATAACGAGCAATCTAGCAATGGGCTAGAATAAACATTCTACCATCAAGTGTATGCATCAACGAGTTCACGTAACCTCGAAAACAGGTTACCGATATCAACATGAATATGATTCAATTCATCGAGCCAAGTCACCACCTTGACTCATTACACACACACTTTCACTGATGAAGTAAAATTCTGGACATAGTTTAAGTAGCACCATCCAACTATCCATGACCGTGGACACGGCTATTCGAATAGTTTTACACTCTGCAGAGGTTGCGCACTTTACCCACAAGATCCGGGAAGCTTTCGTTTCATCCACGATCCCGCAGTACCTCAAGTACTCGGGGGAAGCACCCGGACATTATCTTTCCTTAGACGACACTAACATAGAGTCCACTCGTTGGTACACGGCCCTCGAGTACAAACGGTAGATCACGGGACTTGCCCTAATTTCAATGTCACGCGTACCCGAAGGGACGAACGGTGTGTCCAGTGCCCTGTGAAAACAGTCATGGTCGTCTATCCAAGCACGACCCCGTCCCGGGAAAGACCTCAAGTCTTCCCGTCACTAGTAATGCGGGCACCATGCTAGTATCGACCTAAGTAATCAATAAAGCCTCGTCCCATAAGGGGTAGAGTGGTTGCACATGTTTGGTTGGGACGGTAGTCACACATAAATCTAATCCATTATTTCACCCATGCACAAGATTTACCGGCACATCACTTCTTCCTCAAGTGATGACCTAACTCAACATCACCCTCGGGCATTAGGGGCACCCGATGGGATTTATGCAAAGATTTAACCACGAAGGTTCATATCACACATGCATCACTAAGCATCACTACTTACTATTTGCATGTTATCTAGCATATAGCAAGATCAAGAGCAAACATGCATCATGTGGTGGTTCATCTAGGTCACCACCGTAACTCTATAATCATGCATCGGAAACAAACGGGTTTCGAAGAACAAGTGTATCATGGTCAAAGGGCTGCTTGCCTTATTCTCCCGAGTCTTCAAACCTTCTGGTCCATCTCCGAGTATTCCGTTTATTTCGTCAACTAATGATGGAACCAATCATAATAAGCAACACAATAAAAAAAAGTGCTCTAAAAATAGGAGTTGGACTTTTCTAGGATACCTCTGGTCATATGAAAAATAACCAAGGTGGTTTCATAGGTATTGGATGAATGGATAGTTTGAATCATTTCAATATGATGGAATCAAGGGGTTTATGGATTTGAAAGAATTGTACAGGAATATTTTCTTTAATGATGAGCAAAGGCACCCATCAACAAGTCATGATTTTAGAAGCCTCTAGGAGTTGGTTTCAATGGATTTGGAATTCAAATGAATTTCCTAGGATTTTGCAAAGCTGATAAATATGAAGAAATGGCTCAATATTTGGTGGGGTACATAAATTATTAATAAAAATGTTCCAAAGCTAAGTTTGGATATGACAAGCATCTAGGAATTTGAACCACTGCATTTGGATAAAAAATGAGCTCTCTGTGATTTTCTAAAGTTCATCACAGAAAATGAAATATTGGCATTTGATAATTATTTGTGAGGGAAATGTTTCTGGAATAATATGCATGTTGCACCATGTGGTAGAGCTTGATTTATGGAGCCATAAGAAATTTGAATCATCAAGTTTGGAGTTCAAATGAATTATAAATGAATTTATGAAGTTGTCTGGAAAAGAAAAGAACAGGGAAAAGGGGGTATACCCTTCACTGTGCTCAGGGCGAGGCTTAGTTCTGCTGTGCACTGGGCCGGCCCAGCGGCTCGGCCACGCGGACGACAGGGCGACGTCGAAGGCGTATTTCTAGAGATGCGCTTCCCTGCGGGGTAGGTAGAAATCTCGAGGCGCCTTCACTTAAACAGCGCGGGCCCGGCGCCGACCCGCTGACGTGCAGGCCCCATGTGGCCCACTTGCCACCCGTCGTCGTCTACCTCTGGACGACAGACGACAGGGGCACCGGATGCCACACACCGGCGCTCGCCGGCGGCACGAGCCACCCCAGGCGGAGCTCGGACCACCGCTAAGACTAGGAGGAAACGCCGGTGTCGTTCCCGCCGACGGAGCGAGCTGGGGAGCCCCAGAACGGTCGCAATCTTGCTCGCACCCGAAATGGGCTTCCACGCTGGGCATCGAGCTGCGAAGCCTCCCCGGACGGGTTGATGCGGGCGGAAGGCTGCGGAGACTCCTAGGAAGCTCGGAGGCTTCGAAGGAGAGCAGGGAAGGGCTGGAGAGCTCGAATTCGAGCGGGGGACCGTGGCGGCACTCCGGCCATGGAGGGGGTAGGAGGCCACGGGAGGAGGAGTGGGACGGTCCAAGAGGATCAGGAGAGGGAGTGGGAGTCCAGGGCATAGAGAGGGAGGCTCGGTATGGCCTTATGTGGCCAGGCCCTGGTGCACCGTGGGTGGCATCCGCGACCATGGCCAAGGCAGTGCCAGGGGACGGAATTGGCACACAAGCCCTTGTCTAGGGTGTTCGTGGGCATGGTCTAGGACCAGGGAGAGAAGAAAGGGAGCGGGGATATGGTCAGAGGAGTCGCGTGTGTGAGCTCGCTCACTGGAGCTCGGGGTCGGCCGGTGCGCGTGCGAGCAGGGGTGAGGGAGGAGGAGAGAGGAGGGGGCCGACCGCCCAGCGTGTTGCGGACGCCGAGGCAGCCTCGGGGGACACGAGGGGGAGGCCCAAGGTTGTCGGATGCTCCTGATTGGAGGTGGCTACAGTGCGCCAGGGCACTGTAGCATGCTCCAGAGCGCGAACCCTGCATGCCATGGCATGAACAAGGTGTCATTGCGTGTCCCCTCATGTCCAGCAGTGCTAGGGGTTAGTAAACAAAGGTGTGAAGGTCTTGGATGCTCTGGGAAGCCACTGGAATGAGGAGGGAGGTGAAGGAGGAGGTGAAAACTGCTGTCCAGAAGAGTAAATTGGGGTTTTACCCCCTCCAATGATTGAGCTGAGGCCATGGAGAAGTTACTGGGGGTAGAAGATGATCAGGAGAAGCCGTGGTAGGAATTTGAGGTAAAGAGAAAAAGTAAAAGGGGTCCAAACACTAGTTTTGGTAATATGACAGAAGGTGTTCGATCAGGTTTTGGGGAGGCAAATGACCTCCAATTGGCATGGGACTTAACAGCATGGAATGTCACACACAATTAGGCCTCTCCACCAAATTTGAGCTCATTTGGGCAAAGTTGCCAATGTAACTTTGGTGAACCCTAGAAATCAACAGAAATGGTTTTCACGTTGTTTGAGTTAAGCAAATCATCTCCCCTTGATGCACCACTTGGTGTAGCATCATCATTTGGGGTTATGATCATGCCCACAAAGTTTGAGGCCCCAGGTAAAAAGTTGACAATGTAGAGTTGTTCAAATTTGAATTTGAACAAAAATGGTTTTGGGGCACTTAGACCAAGTTTTGCTTCTCCAAAACTTGTGCTATTTGGCATGGATTCATGATTACATCATTTTAGCATGTGCACCAAGTTTGAGAGCATTTGGACAAGTTTGGCAATGTAAAGTTGCTCAAACTTCAAAATGGACAGAAATGGTTTTGAGGGGATTAGATGATGTTCCCTTGATCTTCAAGGCATGAGGCTTTGCAAGATCTTCAAATATGTCATATATGACATGATAGAATTTCCCTGGAATTTTTGGAGAATATTTCCTTTGTAAATATTTCAAAAGCTTGAAATATCCAGAAAGGGTTTTGGAAGGATTTGTCCAATATTTTGAACATGACCATGTGTTGAAACTCTTATATATGGACAATATATGTCCTATGAGGTTTCCTGAATTTTGGCAAATATTTTTCAAATAGTTAAATAATTTTTCCCTATTAAAGACCAATTCTGGCCTTAAGAAAAAGCTTTTAAATAAAATATAAAAATAACTTTTAAAATTATAATCTTGTGGTTTATGGGAGCCCTATACCTAATAGGATTCAAATAAACTTTTTGAAAGATTTTTCACACCCTAAATAAGGTACTTGCAGTGCAAACCTCAATTCAGGGGTTTTTGGAAAACTAATTTTAGAAAATACTATTTGGCCAAAATATTTTTATAAGAAAATTCTATACTGGTCTATACACATGGCATGATCATTGGGAAAAGGTTTTGGATCAAGGAGATGAAGTATAAGAGTTGGAGAATTTATTTGATTTTTAGAGCACTAGCAAACAGCAGACAAAAGTCAAATCAAGCAAAGTCAAAAACACACAAAAGTTTTTTGTAAATCCACATTCTTAACATGATAATTAGCTTAAGCAAAGTGACATGAAAATCAGGGTGTGACATTTCTACTCCCTCTGTTCCTAAATATTTGTCTTTTTAGAGATTTCAACAAGTGACTACATATGGAGCAAAATGAGTGAATCTACACTCTAAAATATGTCTACATACACATCCATATGTGGTAGTCCATATGAAATCTGAAAAAGACAAATATTTAGGAACAGATGGAGTATAAGAGTAGACATGGAGATATATCTCCAGCATGGTCTACAACAAAAATGTGCTGGACTGGTTAGCGCCGGATGCTCACAACGCGATGACATGAGTTCGAATTTTGTCTTTAACTTTAGATTTTTTATATTTTATATTACTTATTTAATATATACTTCTTTCGCTACTATACTGACAGTGGAACCCAAAGAGTACTTAGAATACAAGATTAAGGTTGGACTTGTTTCTTTTTAACTTTCTGTACGAAGCTGTAGCCACCCTACAAGTCACGTGTACACTATACATGCAATTAACTTTTTATAGAGGGACAATCATACACGCAATTAACTCAAATGGATTGAATGTCACTCTATTATTTCCAGCATAAGAGCATCTCCAACGGCAGCCGGCAAATTTCCTCCCGCTTCCTTCCGCGGAGGACGACATCAAACGCCAGTGGCATGCATTTTCACAACTCTAACCAACCAGATGAAATTCGTGCAAACACGGACTGATTTCATATAAGCATGAAGGATTTCGTATAAAAAAGCTGAACCTTCATATAAACATGATGGATTTCATTACATTTACATGAACTAAGCGGTGCCAATCAGGCTCTGTAGGTATAATTAATACTCCCTCCATCAGCTGGAGAGGCAGTACATAATCTAAATGGAGAGGGAGTGCATAATCTAAATGGCCGCCCGAGGATCCATGTGTCTTCCTCATGTCGGGCAGACATTTTGCGGGGTCGATGAAGGTCCTCGGAAGAGACGAAGAAGCAAAGAAACCACCTGAATGCTCAGTCGTCGCCTCGGCGGTGGCCTTCATGGGACCCAAGTGGCGGCGGCCTTCCATGTTCTACTTCTCCTCGATGATGGCAACGGAAACGAAGAAGCTGGCCACCGACTCGTCGCTCTCCACGCACCCATCTTCTATCTCTGCCTGCATGGCGCTGCCGCAGGAACGGGAGGTGCGCCCATAGACACAGGAGGCACGACACCGCAGTTACTGGTGGCGCAGTATGATGCGGCAGCTACGACGCCCGTACCGGCATGGATCAACTCGCCACTCCTCATCGAGCTGAACTGGAGCGGCGAGTTGCTGAACCACGCGCCTGCTTGGGGCGGCAACTGGCTCCGTCGGGCCAAGCGAGGTTCGTGAAGCACCGGGCGGCCTCTCCCGTATCCGGAGGGCTCAGCGGGTCACCCAGCCGGGTAATATGCCGGAGAACGGCTCCTCGGAAGCCATCGGAAGAGTGGAGAAAATGGTGAAGGAGGAGATGGGGGAGCGGCGGAGGGGTGCGATTCTTGCACGCGTCATAGAGGGCGGACGGTAGGAGCTTAGCCGGCGGCTGGCCTTGTTTAGAGCATGGTTAATAGTATAGCCAGCTGCTTGCTATAACATGTTGCCATGTCATTTACAGCCAATGTGATAGCTAACACATAATAGTTGGCTATAAGAAAGTACTTACTACTTTGTCAACATATGGCCCACCTTCCACTCTCACAAAGCTTCTTGGACTTCGTGCTACAACCGGGTGTAAGTCTACAGCCTGCTTCCCCTCTCTCTCCTCTTCTCTCTCTTCCAACTAAGCACTAATATAATATTTAAATCCTTAGAGCCCGCTTACATCACCCTATTAGGCCCTGTAGGAATAGGGTGGAGGACAAAGTCAAAACCTACAGGCTTGAAATTGGAGGAATTTTTCTAACTAGTGGTGCTCCGAACGCAGGAAGCTATGCTAGCTGTACAGGAGATAGAATGCACTTATGGATGGATTAAAGAAATCAAGGGCAACCTGTTGTGCATGCGACTGGGTGAATCGTTGTTACATGTGAACATAGACCACATACACCACCACCGTTTTAGCAACACAGGTCCATGCATGGTCCATGTAAACCAGGTGTACGCCACTCCTGGAGCCAGACATGTCAAATCTAATGCTCCTGCACTAGGCCAGTTTGCCTCGGGCCTACGCGAAAAATGAGCTTCCGACAGATGTTTCAGTTCCCGTGAAAATCTCAGGTTAAGAAGCATTTCCTTTGAAATCGGCTGGGTTGTTTCCTTTGTACCGAACGCTCCTAAAGAAAAAAATACCAAAGGAAAGGAAACCACCACAATTCCCGTAAAATTCCTTCGTCCCGAATAGGGCCTTATACTTGCTCTTAAACTGAGGGAGGACGGGAGGAGCTCGGCCGATGTGGCGTTTAATTCCGGCCCGCTCAGGAATGGACGTGTGACCGGAGTAGGTTTCTCGGTTTGCATGCGGGTTTAACGGAGGGGTTTGATGGAGGCGAGGAGGCGTGTTCAGCCGGGCGTGCAGTGGGCGGCGTAGTACTATTCGATTTGACAGCGGGCGATGCAGTTCCCGATACGATTTTAATGCAGACGAGGGAGGGAGTAGCGGTTCCCGAAATGTTGAACGGTCCATGCATCCTCCTTCAATTTATGCATGAGGGGAGTAATGGGAGGAGGACCGGGAAAAGAGGATGCATGATGTAAATGCAACGTAGTTTGCCCTCGTATAAAGGCGCCCCTCCATTCCAATGCATCTACCACATCGTACGCACCTAAGCATTTGCCTAAGCACCTACACGAAGCGCAAAAGAGCTCACTCCAGACCCATGGGGCGATGCACGCGAGCAGCCATCGGTTGTGCCAGATGGTCCACGACATCGGCCTGCGGCATGGCGCCGAGGATCGTCTCCAGACGGTGTTGGAGACTGGCTAGTGGATGGCCGCCCTCGACGCCAACTATGACTCTCAGTTGGACCAGATGATCGCTGCCACCACCAACAAGTTCACCGTCCTCAAGAAGCTCGCGGACCACATCGCCGTACTCCTCCCTCCCGCGCGCCCGGGCTCCTCATTGCCTGCCACCCTAATCGGCCTCCATGACCGGAACCTCTTTGAAGAATTGGTGGCCCTACGATTGCCCGTCGACGCCTCGAAGTATGTCCACCTGGAGGTCGCGCTCGCCGCGAGGCGCCTCGCCCTGCAAGAATTCGTCGACCTACACATCCACGTGTACGAGAAAATTGTGTACATAGGTATCTACTGAAGGAAATATGCCCTAGAGGCAATAATAAAGTTGTTATTTATATTTCCTTATATCATGATAAATGTTTATTATTCATGCTAGAATTGTATTAACCGGAAACTTAGTACATGTGTGAATACATAGACAAAACAGAGTGTCCCTAGTATGCCTCTACTAGACTAGCTCACTGATCAAAGATGGTTATGTTTCCTAACCATAGACATGAGTTGTCATTTGATCAACGGGATCACATCATTAGGAGAATGATGTAATGGACAAGACCCATCCGTTAGCTTAGCACTATGATCGTTTAGTTTTACTGCTATTGCTTTCTTCATGACTTATACATGTTCCTATGACTATGAGATTACGCAACTCCCGAATACCGTAGGAACACCTTGTGTGCTATCTAACGTCACAACGTAACTGGGTGATCATAAAGATGCTCTACAGGTGTCTCCGAAAGTGTTCGTGGTGTTGGCATAGATCAAGACTAGGATTTGTCACTCCGAGTGTCGGAGAGGTATCTCTGGGCCCTCTCGGTAATGCGCATCATAGTAAGCCTTGCAAGAAAAAGACTAATGAGTTAGTCACGAGATGATGTATTACGGAACGAGTAAAGAGACTTGCCGGTAACGAGATTGAACTAGGTATAGAGATACTGACGACCGAATCTCGGGCAAGTAACATACCAATGACAAAAGGAACAACGTATGTTGTTATGCGGTTTGACCGATAAAGATCTTCGTAGAATATGTAGGAACCAATATGAGCATACAGGTTCCGCTATTGATTATTGACCGGAGATGAGTCTCGGTCATGTCTACATAGTTCTCGAACCCGTAGGGTCCGCACGCTATATTAACGTTTGATGACGATCGGTATTTTGAGTTTATGAGTTTTGATGTATCGAAGGAGTTCGGAGTCCCGGATGAGACCGGGGACATGACGAGGAGTCTCGAAATGGTCGAGACGTAAAGATCGATATATTGGACGACTATATTCGGACATCGGAAAGGTTCCGAGTGATTCGGGTATTTTTTGGAGTATATGGGCCTTATTGGGCCATACGGGAATAGAGGAGAAAGGCCAAAAGGAAGGAGGCGCCCCCCCCCCCCTCTGGTCCGAATTGGACAAGGGGTGCAGCCCCCTTTTCCTTCTCCCTCTCCACCTCTTTCCTTCTCTCCTACTCCAAAAAGGAAAGGGGAATCCTACTAGTACTTGGGAGTCCTAGTAGGACTCCCCACACTTGGCGCGCCTCCTCTAGGGCCGGCCTCTCCCTTGCTCTTTTATATACGGCGGATGGGGGGCACCCTAGGACACACAAGTTGAATTGTTTTAGCCGTGTGCAGTGCCCCCCTCCACAGAAACACACCTCGGTTATACCATTGCAGAGCTTAGGCGAAGCCCTGCGCCGGTAGATACATCATATCCGTCACCTCGTCGTCGTGCTGACAAAACTCTCCCGTGAAGCTCAACTGGATCAAGAGCTCGTGGGACGTCATCAAGCTGAATGTGTGCGGAACGCGGAGGTGCCGTACGTTCGGTGCTTGATCGGTTGGATCGCGAAGAAGTTCGACTACATCAACCGCGTCACTTGACGCTTCCGCTCCCGGTCTACGAGGGTACATAGACACACTTTCCCCTCGTTGCTATACATCTAGTAGATAGATCTTGCGTGATCATAGGAAAATTTTAAAAAACTATGTTCCCCAACATCTACAAGGCTAGTGAGGATGCTATGACGTTGGCCTTCCTCAACCGGCTGGAAGCCTTGGATGCCTTTGCTGAGAAGCACCTCGACCTCGCCACAAAAGCCGCCGCTCCTTAGCCGCCGGTCGGTGGCCCAGCGCACTAAGTTGAGGAGGAGGAGGAGGTCGTACATTGATGGATGCATCTTTCTTCTTGCCTTCTGTAACCACCACTGCGATCGCATCATCATCGTGGCCTTAATTCTTATTGTGCTATTGCATTCTCGTTCCAGTCAATACTGACATGTGCGATCCCTTTGCTTAATTATATGCATCACTGTAACTAGTACTCCATCCGTCAATTTATAAGTTGTGCTTACCTTTTCCATCAACTTCGTGCAACGCGCGGGCATCTTGCTAGAAACACTAGAACATGTCGGACCGCGTGTGACCAAACCGACGATGCGCCAACCTAGCTACTACATATATCTGGCGGAAATAGCCCCGCCCTTGCGTTTCCAATCGTTATTTCTATCTATCGATCGTGCCAAGGAGCAGAACCAAAAATTTACAATTTATACATGTTTCTCTACTCCTACTCCTATAAAAGACTCAGTTGGTGATGATGGTGTGTCTGCCATCCATCATTTCTGACCATTAGATCTGCATCTAACGACTGTGAGGTAAGTTGTGGCATTTTTGCAACAATAGCCCACTTCTCTGCTCCAATTTGCAGAAAACCCCTTATTATCTTGAAAGCAACCACATCCCTCCCTCACCTCATCAAAACAGCGTGAGAAATATATATATATACTCCTATAAAAGACTCAGTTGGTGATGGTGGTGTGTCTGCCATCCGTCGTTTCTGACCATTAGATCTACATCTAACGGCCGTGAGGTAAGTTATGGCATTTTTCAACAATAGCCCACTTCTTTTCTCCAATTTGCAGAAAAGCCCTTATTATCTTGAAAGCAACCACATCCTTCCCTCACCCCATCAAAACAGCCTGAGAAATATATATACTCCTATAAAAGACTCAGTAGGTGATGGTGCTGTGTCTGCCATCCGTCGTTTCTGACCATTAGATCTGCATCTAACGGCTATGAGGTAAGTTGTGGCATTTTTGCAACAATAGCCCACTTCTCTGCTCCAATTTGCAGAAAACCCCTTATTATCTTGAAAGCAACCACATCCCTCCCTCACCTCATCAAAACAGCGTGA
>LR738710.1:252588372-252600432 GCA_902687465.1 Secale cereale
ATATATACTCCTATAAAAGACTTAGTTGGTGATGGTGGTGTGTCTGCCATATGTCGTTTCTGACCATTAGATCTGCATCTAACAGCTATGAGGTAAGTTGTGCATTTTTGCAACAATAGCCCACTTCTCTGCTCCAATTTGCAGAAAACCCCTTATTATCTTGAAAGCAACCACATCCCTCCCCCTCCCTCACCTCATCAAAATAGCCTGAGAAATATATTTTGAGTGAAAAGTACTCCCTCTGTTCCTAAATATTTGTCTTTCTAGAGATTTCAATAAGTGACTACATACAGAGCAAAATGAGTGAATCTACACTTCAAAATATGTCTATATAAATAGTATGTGATAGTCCATTCGAAATCTCTAAAAAGTCAAATATTTAGGAACAGAGGGAGTAATATATTAGGAGTATATCAAAACAAGAGTGATTTATTTCAAGTTTGTGAACAAGTACTATTATTCTACTACTTTGGATCCGTCGCAACGCACAGGCACATTGCTAGTAAAAGGAAAAGGCATACCGCGTTCGTGTCGCACTCCCCCCGGCCCCCACACACGCCCGGAAATCGGGAGTACTCCACGGCCCGTCCGGCACGACACAAATCTTAGGGAAGGCGTGTTGCCTAGCTTTTTCACTTTCATGTGGGACCGCCGTTGAGCAAACCGACTATTGGCAAACCGCACCCCGCCCGCCGCCGGGTTGGAAAGCAGAAACGAGGGGAAGATCTAGCTGTAGCACGGAAACCAAGAAATTTGGTGTCAGATGGGGCTCGTTGATAGAGTAGGAGCATTCCGTACTACTCTACTCCTACTAGTACCACTATACAACTAGTACTACCACTATACAACTAGTAGGTACGTGCACGACACAGCATCGTAGGAACAAAAAACGGGAAGATCTTGTTTTGGGTGATTTATCTTTTTTTCTGTCAACGTAGTATGAATAATATGATGTGGGGGCACCCATGAAGCTTATGTGGCTTGGTTGCAAGGCTACGAAAGGTTAGAGAAAAATAAATAGATAATGTGTTTAGAGTGCACTCCACTAAACAGATATACTTCGGATCCATTGCAACGGGCCGGCACATCTATATCTATACCCCCTATATAGTGTGTGAATAACTTTGAAAGTTGGTCGTTGGATGAAGCCAATCCGACGGTACAAAGATGGCAAATTCGAGCACTACTAGCCGTTGGATATCATCTGTACATTCCACCAGATTCTGCCACATGTAGAATCTAGAAGACTCCACATGTAGAAGCATAATGCACAAACCACCAGAATCTCATGTGCGCAATGCACGTGTACCTTACTAGTACGTTGTTGGTAGTAGTAAGAAACAAATTTCGGGTTTGGCAATAGCTCGTACTGCGGAGCACCACAAGGCTTGCCGCAGGAGTTACATTTCCCTCTCGGGGCCCACGGGACCGAACTTCAGTGGCTTAGTGCCCGGCCTATGAGTCAATGGCATGCGGACCTTAAATGCGGCTGGCCCACATGTCATTCTCATGGTCGTGGTGTGGTTCGCGACTCACTAGTTCGAGATGAACCGGCCGGTGGTGGCGTGGCCGTGGCGAGGGTGCCACAGCTGGGCGTCGGGGCGTTACGAGGCGTAGATGGCCACACTGGCGGGTACTACCTGTAGTATAGAAGTACTCCAGCTGAGGATTGATGCCCGAGACGAAATGTGTCACAGCCGCTGGATGAAAATTTGATGGTGCAGGACGTGTGGTGTCATGGGTTCGTGCGACGTCGTGGGAATCGCGTGTGGATGTGGTAGAAACTTGATGCTCGCCGCATTTAAGGTGGCCCACATGTCATGCACACAAAGGCACAGGGGCGGTGCTGCCGAGAGGGGTGAGGCGCACGTCGTGGGACGTGATGCCGTGGGTTGGAGCGGCGTCGTGGGAATCGCGAGTGGCAGTGGATGAAACGTGATGGTCGCCGTAGTTGAACTTCCATGGACAAGCTGTCATGTCTACGGACACATGCATTGCATACCGATCACTGGAAGGAGTAGTAGAGAAAGCTAGGCGGATAAATAGTTCCTTATAGTCAAGCGGACCCATGCTACTACTTGTTCCAAAGACATGCACACCATCGAAATAGTCCATCTATATCAATATACATAGAGTGGGAATATATTTTTTACAAGAGAGGAAATAGTTCATTCATCCATAATGCCCTGCTGCTGGTGCAGCTTCTTCTTCTTCTTCTTCTTCTCATTTTCTGTGGGAGACGGCTTCGCAACAAGCTCTCTGGACCTTGCAGCTATCTCGAAACTCACACGGCCATCGAGGGCAGCATGTTTTATCTGCTCGTACGTCAAGGGATAATTCTCCCATCCAGACGACCTTAATGCCAGCGTCTCTTCACCCTTCTGAAGATTTGTTCCTAGCAAAAAAATTGCTACGTCGAATAGGGATGGTGTCGGTTTATCACAATCTTCTACATGAATTTTTATTCTGGTTTGTAGGTCAGCGATGCTATTCAAATCAAGGTTGTACGGCTCCAACTTCTGTCTGTCCCCTGTGATGGCTGCCCCACAAAAGTATATGTCCTCCCGAGACAAGAAATCATGAAGATCACCTGGTATGGAGGGCGCGTGTATGATGTGGTACACCAAAACATCATCTTCGAGGCACAGCTGAAGGACGGCGGCGCGTCGGATCTTCTCAGTGGCACGCTCCGTGTACTCTGCGTCGAGGACGATGACATTCATCTCCACCTTTTGGAGGGAGTTGGATACATTATTGATCCACTTCTGAACAACCCTTGGGTGGTCGGTGACTGTGGCAACTATGCTCAACGAGCCTTCGACGAGGACATGTTGGATGCTAAAAACCTGCATCTCGATCTCTTTCGCCTTTTGGAACCGCTGGACCAGAGGGCTATGGTTTGGAGAATTAGGATTAGATGGCTAGTCTAACTGAAGAAGATGATTATTTATAGGGGCTTCGGAATTACTCCAGGAGGATGTGAAGAGGTTAAAACAATGTGAATGAAGTGTGGTTTGGATGCAAATGAAGATCAAGGAGTAGTGAAGAAGCCGAGGAAAATCGGTTCCCGATGGAGAAGTAATTGGTAGAAGTGGCCTGCAGGCTGTTGATTAGACGGCTAGGTAGACTAAACGAAAAGGCTACGCGGGTAGGCTGAGGAGTGGGGCCTGTCCCTGTATGTGTCCATCCTTCCAGCGCTACATCTGCCACTGGCTAGTTGCGGTCACTCTTTCGAATCACCGTGGCGAGACATTTTATGATTCCTTTTTATTTCTGCACCCCTCTTGACAGGTGGGACCTATGCAAACGAGAATTTGGTTCTGCTTGCAATATGGATGATACCTGGAGGATGAAGTGAACCCAGAGGCATGCTAGCACGGGATTACTACTTATGTTCCTACTACTCCTACTCGTAGTAGTAGTAGTACAACTGTGGTACACTTGATGGTCAAAATACTACTATTATTCATCCGGTCCTCACAGTGAAGTGACAAGACCCTGCGCCCGAAGTGACACCAGTCCAGGCGGCGTGTCTAGGTTACCAAGTCAGCCTCACCTTGTGCACTGTGCAGTCACTGTCACCGCCACTGTATAGCATGCCTCGCATGGTCTCCCTCTCCCCTAGTACCACTCCATCTCCATCTCCGTCTCGCCGGAGATCCTGAGGTCACTCTTCATTATCTCACTGTGCCCCCCGCATACCCTCGCCTCGCTCGCCTCCCCCCGTACCACTATTCCCTCGCTAGCCGCTCCAGCACCGATAGCCTTCTCCCCCGCAAATCAAGCCCCCCAAAACCCCACCTTCCAAACTCCACCATGGCCGAACGCGAACCGCACAGGATCCATATGAGCCGCGATTGGAGCAATCTCCCCAGTGATGTCCTCGACCTTTGTTGTTCGTGTATGGATATGTTGAGCGCCTTGCGGCTGGCATCATGCTCGAGGGGAATTCACACGGCCATCTTCGAAGCGAGGCCAAAGCTTTTCAAGACACCCTGCTTGCTCCTATCTGGTCTTGCGAGATTGGCTCACCATGATACGGAGGCGTACATGATGCCCCTGGACTTCAATCCGATCTCCATTAGCCGAAACTTCTTTGCAGGTATGTAGTGGGTCGCCGTACATCATTTCCCTCGACTTCGATCCGATCACCATCGCCCGAAACTTCTTGGCGGGTATGTACTGGGTCGGCATGAACTCCCACTGGTTGGCTGCCTTCAGAGAAGACGGTAATAAGTTGGTGCTTGTGAAC
This sequence comes from Secale cereale, assembly GCA_902687465.1. Lineage (NCBI taxonomy): Eukaryota > Viridiplantae > Streptophyta > Magnoliopsida > Poales > Poaceae > Secale > Secale cereale. Next base: position 252,592,625 of record LR738710.1, read on the forward strand.
TTCCAGACCTCCCATGAGATTATCCTTCCTTCGTTGGATTATATAGAGTTTGACCATCGCGGTCCTAGTCATCTAGATTACCATGTCAGTTGGACGGACCTTGTTTTGCAGAAGATTGTAATCTGCCAAGTGCCCACACGACATGCGAATTACGCAGACTTCAAGCTAATTGCCTTGTTAGACCACAGAATCGCCGATCTTTACGCCGGTGCCTTCTTTAGCTGGAGACAACTTATCTTGCAGTGGATCATCGTCAAAGCTGATACACACTTCTGTGATGCTATTGAACACAATGGCATCATCTACGCGATCGACAAAGCAGATGGCACAACGTATTACTGGGACGGTACGTGTAAGTTGTTTCCGTCTCATGTTAATGATGACGCCATGACACTTTTTGAACTTTTTTTTATGATTGGCATATCCCTGTTTGAGCATAATTTGAGTAGAATTATGCCAATGTATTAGAGACGCCGTAAATCAGCTATATTTGGGATGAGTTAATTCATGCGATTGTGATCATGTCATTACAGCCAATTTGTACCCCTGAATAATCAAACGGTTAGGAATATATGGATATTCTCCTTATTTTACAGTAATCTATATACTACTAGTAAATATGAGTGTGTATCAATGGCCCTGTTAGTTTCCTCATTTTCATGATGTAGAAACATGCACCACACTGTTGGTTTCATCTAACCATACATTAGGGAAGTAAATGTGCATATGGAGAACTCTATATTTGGAAGTAGTGAAATCTTGTAATGCTTACCATGTGTACATACCTATATTCGCCCTTCAGCAATTAATGGCTAGAATATTATCCTCACAATAAATTTGCCCACAGAACACGAGTATATAAGAATGCATGGTCTGTTAGTTACCTTGAAGAATGTGTTTGTGAGGACCGAACATGATTCCATAACGTGCATGACATGGTAGTTTCCTATGAAGAATCGATTGCGAGATAACATGAGTATAACCATGCATGGCACTTCTATATTTTTGAACCCAGTATACATTTCCCCGTATTTTCCTCCTAGTTCCAACACGGACATATCAATGTTGTTTCTTGCATTATCCTACTCATACTCTGAACAATGTTGATCTTACATTAACAATACATGCCCTTTTTGATATGATGCAGTGTCCCTATAGTTACTGCCCTTTGTAATCACACCACCTTTGCCAAAAATAGGGAAGCACAACTGGTTCCTCGCTCGATCAGACGACGACAAAATACTGGTGATCATTCGGACACATGAGCCGGAAAAGTTATATTGCAAGACCCCCATTGTATACAAGCACCATGAAATACGTGAGTATCTGGACAGTGGCTGTTACGTCTATGAGCAGGATACCAGCTTGTTGGGGCCTTCAGGATTTTTTAGTTGGAGGCAGGTAAACAGCCTTGGTTCACACTCTCTATTTCTCGGACTCGATTATCTGATTAACCAGGAGATCACCGTTGGCAAGGACCTTGATGGCAGAGAGGCTCTGTTTGCTATGGAAAACTATGTCTACACGGCGAGCTCTAGGAGTTTGGGAGCAAACTCCCCTGATTGTGAACGATACAGCCTGCAGCCAAAAGAAGGTGAGAATGAAAAAGGCATCCGGATTAACTTTGATCCTTAGATGTCTCAATTACGACAGGCAGTGATGTGGTTCAAGCCTTCAGGTTGATAGGTAATTGGGCTGTTGCGTCGAAAGGGTGGAGTACTAGTGTTTCCGGATCATTGGTCGCTGAAGCGGGGCTACAAATTATGATGGTGTTGGATCATCTCTTCGAATGACTTTGTTGTCTTTGCTGCTTGTTCTGGATGGGTAGTTATTTCTTTTGTTATGCATATTCCTTGTCATTTGGTCATCCTCGTCTATATCACTCTTACTATGTAATAGTTGGCTCTATTTAGAATGTCATTCTCGTCTGGATCACGAGAGTCTGAGCGCTGCAGATGGGTGCGTTTTGGTGGTGTAGCAAGACTTCTTATGAACTATCATGTCTTGATGTTTATGTCAGTAGTAGTCACTAGTCAGTGTTTGAATGTTGTATATATCGTTGTTTCGAACTATTTATTATCTCAAACTACTGGTGGGCTAAATGAGGGCATCACCGTTCTCCATTGTTCAGAGTGTATCTCCTTTTTTCAAGTTATATAATTTGAGCTCAGTGTCTTTTCGATGATGTACACTTGTTTGGGCCAGTGAGGTGTCGTTGAATATGGGCCGAGTAGTAACGCAATGTCAAATAGGTCAATTATGACTCTCAAGCCGGGCTCTCAAAAGATCCTAAAAAAAGGCCGGGATCTCCAAAAAATAATGAATAAGGACTCTTAGGCCGACATGTGGGTGCCACCGGTGTTTTCGTGCGCTTGTGCGCAGAGAGCATATTGGTGCGTGTTCGAAATTCAAGCTACCTTTTCATCCCCAATCTCCCGCGCCTCCCCCACTTCTGGAATCTCGATTCCTACTCCAGTTCCCCCAAATCCCCCTCATGTACTTCCTGTACTCAAGCTCACTATCATGTCGCCGGTCAACATGGATCTCCGAGCCGGAGATCCTGAGATCCGTCCTGCTTTCGGTCGCTGCGTGCTGTCGCTCAACAGTGGCATGGCGGCACTTGACAACCAGTTTGCCGGCAAAGAGCTGATGGTAACCATCAACGGCAACCGGCCTCCCATCTCGTCGGACGACCTTGTCAAAGCTCTTGGCATTGTGCACGACATCCAAATAAGTGAATTGCTCGTCGAAGTCTGTCCACCACTGGCTGATTTCTTCGTCAGGTTCCAAACAACTTTCGACTGCAGTCGTGTGTTCGAATCTTCCTGGCGTTTTTTCTGTAATGGCGCGCTGGTGAGCTTCGATCGGTGGCACCCAGGATGGGGCTCGGTGCCCTCTGAGCTTGAGTTTTTAACAAAGCTTACCTTCCACGGCATGCCTCGACGTGCTTGGAACAGTGAGTCCATGAATGAGTTATCAACGACCTTGGAGGTGAGCTCGTAAGTATGTTCATTCCTACATACAGCTTGGCTCTGACGGTTATGGCATGGATGAAGAAGCCGTCCACCATACCGAAGGTGATTGGTGTTGAGATACCAATGCAGGAACCGGGGTTTTACTATTTATCGCCACCAAGGCCGTCGCGGACCATGTGAGGGATGTACTTGTATCGAGTGTTCGTGCATGTCGAAGAAGTGGTCAATCCATCAATCGAAGTCATGCCGCTGCCGCTGGTGCCAGGGTCCGTCGACGACGTCCATTACAGGAGTCAACATCATACTTTCCCCGTGTTGCTCAGAACGATGGATGGCACAAGGCCTACTCCATCACGCGGTGGAGGCCACTGCTTCATTGGGAGAAGAGGCAGGGCTGGCTGCCTGGTTGTGCTCTAATTTGAGGTAACAACTGAATCTTGTCAGATACTAGTTAAATCCGAGCTATGGGTGTGAAGCACTGATGTGCGAGTGCATTTGATTGTGACCTGTTCTAATTTTGTACCTAAACTTTTTTTTAGAAAGGGTTGTACATCAACTTAATGTGCTAGCAGAACTTATTGTGTTGTCTGTCTGCTTTCTTTGCACATCATTCAAGATATTTCCCTGTCATTGATAAAGATGATGAACCATTATCTACGAGTTCGTTGGTTTCAACATAGCCCTACCCGTAGCGATCCACTGCTCCCATCCTGATTGTGCCGCCTGCGTGAATTTTTTTAATGCAAGTTCAGTGTGCTATGATGATCTATATGATTGTGTCAACTGTATAAGTTTTTACTGAGCATCAGCAATGCATATGGCTGAAAGATGTATTTACGAGCATCGACCGATGGGTCTCTCTCTCTCTCTCTCTCTCTCTCTCTCTCACACACACACACACACACACACACACACACATGCACAAGTGGGATCCATTGAATTATTTCTTTGCTCGTGACAGCTTTTAATTAGCTTCCATTGTAATCTACTCCCTCTGTAAACTAATATAAGAGTGTTTAGAATACTAAAATAGTGATCTAAACACTCTTATATTAGTTTACAGAGGGGGTAACTTTTTTCTTATGTTATTAATTGAGCTCAGTGACTTCAAAAATTTGTACAGAAGCCTTGTTTGGGCCTCTCCGGCGTCGCTGAATGTGGGCTGAGTAGCCATGTTAGGTTGTATTGTACTACATAGGCCTTTTTTCAACATCAGCAATGCAACTGGGTCGACAGTTAAACACAATATCCGGGTCAACTTGTTATTCTTCGCCCCGCTGGGCTGCAAACTTTCCTAGGAGGTATGCATTAGGCTTAACAAGAAAATGGAGTTTAAGAAACAATAAATGGGATGTAATTATAATAACTGGGCAGTAACTATAAAAAATGCACCAAATGCGTAATTAGTTTAAAAAATATTATTTTTGGAATTTTTAATTTTTAATTTCATTACTTATTATTCACGCAATATTTCGTTGGATTTTAACGCAATACAACTTTATTTTGAAGTTATATTTAATCTGACTAGAAATTTCGGATAAAAATATTTCGGATCCCATAAAAATGTGGGATCTTTTTTTTTAATTCTATTTTGAGCGGTTGGTTGAAATTATTAATCGTTGTCCTAGCTAGAAAATGGGTTGTACTTTTAACAAACTGTAAATGGGTTGTAGTAAATTCCATTAGAATTAAAAAATGGGTTGTACATTCTTACAAATCGCAAATGGGCTATATGTTCTCCGCCACACACTTTTGGGCCTTCTAAGTTGATGCGTCCCCTAAAAAAACTAAATTGACGCGTATGCAAGGCTTTGTCAACAACACACGGTTCTGGCAGCTGTGGCCGTTGGATGTCCATCCAACGGATGTCGTGCTTCTTCTTCAATCTCGGATATTCTTGCTTCAGCCGCCCAAAAAATGATTCCTCCCTTGACATCTGGGGTGCACCGTTTCGGAGGCTGACCTGTGGGCCTACGAAGTTGATGCGTACCAAGGGCTTTGTCAACTTAGTCAATATAAACGATTCTAGCTACAGTGACCGTACGATGTCCATCTAACGGCCCTAGTTCTTCTTCAACCTCTGGTCTTCTTGCTCCAGCCGCCCAAAGCAGGGCCGGTCGTGCCGCGTGCTCCTGCCTCCCGTGGCCGGCTGTGACGCCATGGAGGCCTCACCGCCCCCTACTACTCCCACCGCTAGCCAGGCCATCCCTCTACTCAGCCACACCCCCTATTATTCTGCGGCGATGGCAGCCTCACACGGTCACACCGCAGCCGAACCAGTGAACCCTCGTACTCCACTCCGCGCGGGCTTCCACCGCCGCGTCTTCCCTAGCTCCGTGTCGTCCCCTTCCTAGGCCTCGCCGTCGTCCACCACCCTGGTGCTCGGTGCGGCGTGGTCAACGTGGTCAAGGAACGGCTTCCATCAGACGTGGACTGTACGTGGAGAGGCTGACTGCTGGGTCCACGACGGCAGCAAGGAAGTGCCTCCTTATTACGCGGAAAATAATGATTCATCCACCTGACAGCAGGGACCCACAGGACGGGCCACCATATTTCGCGAAAAACACGTTTCCCCCCTAACTGCTGGGACCCAGCGGACGGGCCACCGTATTGCGCAAAAAAACGTTCCCCCCGCTGTCAGCTCGGACCCACCGGAAGCGCCTCCTTATTACGCACAAAAAATTAATACTCCCCCTGCTGGTTGGGACCCACCTTGGTGGGAGGCTGACTTATGGGCCTACTAAGTTGACGGGGACGGAGTGCTTTGTCAACTTAGTCAATATCAACGATTCTAGCTGCAGTGATCGTATGATGTCCATCCAACGGCCGTAGTGCTTCTTCAACCTCTGGTCTTCTTGCTCTAGCCACCCAAAGCAGCGCCGGTCGTGCCGCGTGCTCCTGCCTCCCGTGGCCGGCTGTGATGCCGCGGAGGCCTCACCGCCCCTACTACTCCCACCGCTGGCCAGGGCATCCCTCTACTCACCCACAGCCCATGTTATTCTGCAGTGCCAGTAGCCTCACACCGCAGCGAACTAGTGAACCCTCGTACTCCTCTACGCGTGGCATCCACTGCCGCGTCTCCCCTAGCTCCGCGTCGTCCCCTTCCTAGGCATCGTCGTCGTTCACCGCCCTGGTGCTCTCAGCACAGCGTGGTCAACGTGGTCAAGGAACGGCTTCCATCGGACGTGGACTGTATGTGGAGAGGCAGACAGCTGGGTCGACGACGGCAGCATGGAAGTGCCTCCTTATTACGCGGAAAATAATTATTCCTCCACCTAACAGCAGGGACCCACCGGACGGGCCACCGTATTTCATGAAAAAAAAACGTTTCCCCCCTGACTGCTGGGACCCAGCGGACGGGCCACCGTATTGCGCGAAAAAAGCGTTCCCCCCGCCGTTAGCTCGGACCCACCGGAAGCGCCTTCGTATTACGCCCAAAAATTGAATTCTCCCCCTGGTGGTTGGGACCCACCTTGGTGGGAGGCTGACTTGTGGGCCTACTAAGTTGACGGGGACGGAGTGCTTTGTAAACTTAGTCAATATGAACGATTCTAGCTCCAGTGACCCTACGATGTCCATCCAACGACCGTAGTGCTTCTTCAACCTCTCGTCTTGTTGCTCCAGCCGCCCAAAGCAGCGCCGGTCGTGCCGCATGCTCCTACCTCCCGTGGCCGGCTGTGCTGCTGCGGAGGCCTCACCGCCCCCCACTATTCCAACCGCTGGCCAGGCCATCCCTCTACTCACCCACACCCGTTGTTATTCTGTGGCGACGGCAGCCTCACACCGCAGCGAACCAGTGAACCCTCGTACTCCTCTACGCGTGGGCATCCACTGCCGCGTCTTCCCCGGCTCCGCGTCGTCCCCTTCCTAGGCATCACCGTCGTCCACCACCCTAGTGCTCTCGGTGCGGCGTGGTCTTTGTAGTCAAAGAACGGCTTCCATCGGACGTCGACTGTACGTGGAGAGGTTGACAGCTGGGTCCACGGCCGCAGCAAGGAAGTGCCTCCTTATTACGCGAAAAATAATTATTCCTCCACCTGACAATAGGGACCCACCGGACGGGCCACCGTATTTCGTGAAAAAAATGTTTCCCCCTGACTACTGGGACCCACCAGCTACATCTTCGCATGCAAGGAAGTGCGTCCGGGCAAAAAAAAAACGATTCGCCCCCCTGACTGCTGGGACCCACCAGCTACATCTTCGCACGTAAGGAAGTGCCTGACAGTCGGGACCCACATGGTCGAACCGTACGTAGTGTTTTCATTCTGGTCGCGAACGTTACGTACATACTGGTCGATGTAGAGGCGCGCACATGTTGTAGTAGAGGTGCGCACGTAGCATGTACACGTACGTACATCAGCCATGGTGCAAGAAAGTAAATACAGCCACGTACGTACATACGGGCGGGGTCTCGAATGCCTACTCATGCGTACGTATGGCCAGGGCTCGTGTACATGGCTGGGTCAGAACGGAGAAACAGCGTCGTCATCGTGTTCATGGGGAGCCAATTGGCTGGGTCGGAACGGAATGCATCGTCGTATTTACCGGGAGGGCTAGGACGGAACAGCCGATGGAAACGAGGCTTGGCGTACCGTAGAACGGAGGAAACGGCCTTGTGTTCGACCAGCCACGTTCGAAACAGGATCTTGTTCATCGGGAGGGGTCTGGCGTACCGCAAAACGGAGGAAACGGACCTCCTACGGTCGAAATGGGGGTCATGTTGATCGGGGGGTGGCGTACCGCTAAACGGAGGAAACGGACCTGTGTTGGAGCGCTACGGTCGAAACGGGGGTCATGTTCATCGGGAGGGGTGTGGCGTACCGCAAAACGGAG
>LR738710.1:252600844-252614872 GCA_902687465.1 Secale cereale
CCCCCCCCCCCCCCCCCCGCAACGCTCACTATTCATGCAGAGGCAGCATCGATCGGCTTCAGTTAGCAGTAGTAGCGAAGGAATCGCTTGACCGGGTTCAGTTAACAGCCATCGATTGATCGCTCGGGTTCAGTAACGCGTAGCCTGCAGTGCAATTGCTCACGTTCGGTTAGAGCTCAACAACTCGCTCGGGTTCAGTTAGAGCCCAACACCTCGCACCCACGCGCGTGCGTGTCCGAGAGAAACGCGCATCACTCGGCCCCGATCACCCACCATAACCGGGAACACCCCGATATTTTCCTCGCCCTCGCTTCTACCATGGTTTTTTCCGTCATGGGCGGCCCAAAGAATGTCATGCAGCTGCGTCTCTGGCCCGCCCAGGACGAAAAGCCCATTTTCTATCATGATTTTTTTTCATAGAAGTAGGACTCCACCACATCTATGATGATACCGTGTTTTGTCACAATTATTGTCATAGAAGTGTCATAAGTATGATAGAAAAAAGTTTCGTTCGGCCCAAAATGTCACGGATGTGTCTTTTTTTGTAGTGTTGCTTTTGATTTTTTTGTGCTTGTTTTTGTTTGTCTCTCTGTCAAACCGAGATGTTTGACAGGGTTGGCTATGTGTGCTAACAAGATTTTAATCAGCAGAGCACATACACTAAAAACAGCATTAGCTCGTCCCGAGTCTTTAATAAAATGCGCGCTAGTGTAGGTATATGTATGCCAGGATTACATATACCCACTCGCATTAAAACACCTTAGAATGATTTGTCTGTAGTTTTTTTTAATTCCATGTGTGTTGCATCGGTCTGGTTGATAGTTTGTTTGTACTGCATACTGCACGCATACTCGGTTCACCCATGAGTACATTCAGGCAGTACTCGGGGGAATGCAAAGTCACATATCCCTCTCTATCTGTGCATACCCCGTGTGCCGGATTTCTAAACCCAGAACCCTGTAGAGGCATTTCCGTCTGGCAGTTCCTCGTCTCTAATTCCTTTTCCCAATTTCATTTCTGGAGAAGCACTGCCAACTTTATTTCATTCGATCCAGTACATCTACCCCAATACAAATTTCAATTCCGATTCTACCTCGCTGCCTACACTTCGTGGAGCTATCCGTGAAATTTTCCTGTACCCCGGTGTGCTTCCTGAGATCGTACAGCCACCTCACCTGCATCTGGACCCCACCACCCTTATCTCTGCCTTGTGTGACACAGGAAAGTTGCCACCCCGCTCCACCGCAGCACGCGATTACTCCGCCGGCCCAAAGCGACGGAGGATCAAGCCTGGCGAAGGACCACCCAGCGCACCATCTTCTCCCGCATCTCAAGCCACCACACTGAGCCGCGCGTTGTTCTAAGCTCGATCATTCCTAATGAGAATCGTCAGGAGGATCGAATAGCCGATTAGCGTGCCTAGCAGCGCCGCGAGGAACAACCACAATGCCGCCAAGAACATTTCCTCGCCGAAGGATCTCAGCTCGATCTCATCCAAACCGAAGAGGTAATAGAGCGGCATTGCGTTGGTGCATTGGGGGAGAGCCGCACTGCCGTCTTTTATAGTCCAACCCTAGTGTACGATGAGTGAGGTCCAGGAAAACCACTCGTCGCTCGATCACCGGCGTCCAGGAGGCAAATCCGCGAGTGGTGCCGACAAGGTGCTGGCCCGCGATGTGAGTGCTCGCTGCACCGACGCCGTGCACACCGCGCACTACGACACTAGGGTCCTCATCGCCCTAGGAGCTAGATGCGTGCTGCGCCAAGCCGCACTCGGAGTAGAAGCAATGAAGAAGGAGCAATGGCCGCCGCCTCGGGTCTCGCCCGATTCCGGCGATGCCGTGCCCCTCTCTCTGTTCCCTCAACACCACTGCAACCCCCGGAGTCCAGCAAGTCTCCCCGTAGCCTCGGCCTCTCCCCTCCCCCACCATAGCTCCATGTCCACCGCCGACCAAACCCCCTCCCCACTGCGAGCTCGACTGTGGCCGCTATAGGGCTCGTCGGTGGCAGCGATCACCACCCGGAGATGCGCCACTCACCGTTGATCGTTTGGGTAGGTCAGACGTCGCAAACGGTGCCCGGACTCACCGGCGCTAGCCGTCGGGACGGGTCGCTCCCTCGGTCGTGCTCATGCCCGAGCGGGAGGAAGAAGAAGGCCAGGCCAGGCGGGCCGCTCCCTGCATGACCCCACCTGTCTGCGACCGTTGGGCGCCACGTCGGCGTAAGTGGAGACGCCCAGGCCGGAATACGCTTTCTGTTTCTGGAAACGTATTCGGTGGAATACCTTTTCTGTTACTGAAAATGTATTGCCTGAACTACACTTTCTCTTCTCTGGAGACGTATTTCCTCAAATACGGTTTCTTTTTTTTCTGCATCGCCCGCCGAAGTGACTAGTTTGTGAACGTTCACTGTTTAAGCCACTTTTTTGCCTAAAAAGTGAACGGCCACAACTTTGCAACCGTAACTCCGATTGAGTTGATTCCAACGCTCACATTCTCTGTTCGTCGAGCTCTTTCTGTTGGTATCATTTTCATAATATTTTCACACAGTGAAAATAACCACTTTGCCCTTGCACGTAAACAGCCACCTCCGAGAGAGAACTGTTTCTGGCAAATCTTTCCGCGATCGTTCCGCACTTTTTCCCGGAGTATTTCTCGACCCCCAGGAAAGCGAACCTCTTATCATGAGCCCCGAACTTGCATGTTAACTTTGCTTGCACCTCGTGTGTGTGTGTTTAGTTGCAGTAGTTTCTTGCCTATTCCGTCTGCTGTTATTTCAGTCGAGCTATATGTTTTTATTATCATCCTTGCATGCTTGTGCTTTCATGAAATAAGTTGACATGCTAGCTAGATGTTATTACTGATAATATCATGCCTCTGTCTAGTTTAATGTTAGTAGTATCAACTTTATGATGCTCCTATTGCACTAGTGGTATTGCGAGTACTTGGTATGGCCATGTTTCGCATGCTATCATTGTTCACTTGAAAAGCTTGATGTTTTGTTATTGCATCTGTATGTTGCAAGTTAGTTGTTGCATTTATGTTAAAATGCTCACATGATAATTGATGATGGAGAAGTTAATAATATGACTTAATAACAAACCTCCTCCGTCATCGATGGGATCGAGTCACAGTGCCACCAAATCGAGCTTTCTCCAGTACAACCACATTTACCTTTATGGGAGGTCATAGCTTGGTCTATTGTCATGCCTCTCGTCAGTGCCTCCAACAAGGGAAGGTTATGGGCGTGCGCTACCCTGATCAGGTAAGCGGACATGAACTTTGTGAGCCCGAGTTGTTTTGCGCGCTTTGTCCCCGTTTGGGACCGTTTTTGTTTTGCCATGGCGGTGGCCGTTGGTGTCTTTGGTAGGCATGGGGCCACCCAGGACTGAACACCAAGGGGGTGTTAGTCGGAGTGGCCGGGAGAGTGTCATGGCAGTAGATCGGTTTTGTCGGAACACCGTTGCTCCACACGCGAGGCTGATACGTCTCCAACGTATCTATAATTTTTTATTGTTTCATGCTATTATTTATGAAGTCTTGGATGTTTAATGGGTTTTATCATTCACTTTTATATCATTTTTGGGACTAACCTACTAACCCAAAGGCCCAGTCCAGATTGCTGTTTTTTGCCTATTTCAGGGTTTTGCAGAAAAGGAATATCAAACGGAGTCCAAACAGAATGAAACCTTCGCGAGAGATATTTTTGGAGGAAATCACGCACGAAAGACTTCAGGGCCAAGCCAGGGGACGGAGGGGCCACCCTCGAGGGTGGGGGGCGCCCCCTGCCTCGAGGGCAGCCCGTGCTGGCGGGAATGTTCTGGTCCGATTTCAAACACCGAATGGGCCATGCTAAGGGGACACACATGAGCTTCAATCTTGCCTCCCTCATTACTAAGGTGGATGGGCTTGAATACTTGTCACGGCCTTTTTCAGATAAGGAGGTGGAAGATGTTATTAAACATATGCCAATTGATCGTGCACCGGGGCTAGATGGTTTCACAGGGTTATTTCTGAAGAGGTGTTGGCCCATCCTCAAAGATGACTTTATGATGCTTGTCAGGGCTTTTTATGAAGGTAACTGTGTCTTGGAATGTCTGAATTCTTCCTTAATCACTCTCATTCCCAAGAAATTAAGCCCGGAAGTGGTTGGGGATTTTCGGCCAATATCATTGACAAACTCTTGTTTAAAGTTTATCACAAAGCTCTTAGCTAACAGACTGCAACAGGTGATCCTTAATTGCATTCATAGAAATTGGTATGGTTTTCTTCGCTGCCGATCAATACAAGATTGCATAGCTTGGTGTTTTGAGTATATCCATCAGTGCAAAGCCTCTAAACGGCCAATCCCCACTACAAGAGGACATAGCTTTTGTAACATGCACTTGTGTTACAACATGTCCAAAAACGTGTTACTGTGCCATAGAGTAACACATTTTGAGATGTGTTACGTTAGGCCATGTTACTAGATGTACCCATTGTCACACACGATATTTGTTCCAATACGTCAAAAATTGTGTCACACTCGTGCTATAGTAACATGTGTCATTTGTGTTACTAAATGAACTAGTAACATGATTTTATAGCTATAGCAACACACGTAGTAACATATTTTCGTATATATAGTAACAACGGCAGTAACACATTTTCTAACTCCCGTAACATAGTTGGTAACATATTATTTAAGTTGTAGCAACACATTTAGTAACATAATTTTCCATAAACTGTAACACAATAATTGATGGCAGCCAATCACCCTAGTAACACATTTGGTATTACAAAAATAGCGGGCCTAATATAATATGCTAGAGCAAATAGCTATCATTTTGCATTCACTAAATATAGGCCAGTCATGGTTTAAGGTTTCCCACGTAAGAAGGCGAGGAACAGACACGTCTCCACTTCATTCAAACAAAAATAAAAGTAGGTTTTGTAATTCGCAAGGACATTCCTGATATCATATCCACATACATAGACACATTGCAGACTATAATAAGATTAATGTTGAAAGTTAGAAGTGCACTATTAAAAACAACATCAAGTTTTCAATCTTGGTAATCAGTATCAAATAGAGTACAACAGATATATCATCTTGCATGTCAAATCTACTTCGTATACATCAGTATCTTCCACATTTTTAAAGGAATATTAGCTTCCGCTGCCATAGAGTAGTCCAGTCTGCATGTTCCATTTGATTATTGCTATTATAACCACAACTTCTGCTACCCCCTGAAAATTCCGGTCGAATCAACAATAATTCACGTCATTACAATATCTCCTGCCAGAAACTTTGAAAACACAATGAAAATCAGAAATGTCGTAAACTAGAAAGAAGAACCATATTTTTCTTGGAATACTCATGACAATAACAAGTTCGTGTGTACAACAATGAAGAACAATACGTACAGAATTTACTAAAATATAAAATCTCCAAGTTTATGTTATTGATTAAGATGCACATAATAAGTTTAATTAAGAGCATGTCATTTTCATTGCTGCCAACATGCTAGTTTACATTATTTACTGCTGACATAACAGAAAAAAATGGAAGTTCAGCATTAATGTCCAAACTGAAGCAGATTGCACATCAAATCAAACAAAATGGTAAATAAGTTAACTAAGAAATTGCTAATCCATACCATTTTCGAAGAATTAATTTCTGTCATCTACCAAGCAAAAATAACATGCATGTTAATTTACAAGAGAACATGTGAAACATGAGCTATGGGAACAACCAGCAACTACAAAAGGGTTGGACGTATAGACCTTTTGGGGAGTTGGCCTTTTTTACTGAACCACAAGTGTCAGAAGCTTGAACTTGTTTTCTAGCAGTCATGGAGAATTTGTGAGTTCCAGTGGAGTTGTACCTACGGGTGATGCAACAACATATAAATGAAACAACAGTGAACATGCATATCCTGGTAAATACATAACAAACTTAGCTTTCCTTCACCTAAGTATGGGCAACTTCAATTATTGATTTATTTTCGAAAAAATTGCAAATAGTTTATTGTACATTAAGTACCCTTCTAGACTGGCAACCATAGCTGCTACTCAAGGGATTCGAAGATGTCCATAAGTGGAAGAAGCCTAAACTTGGCTTGCTTGAGCGGACTAGTACCTCAGAAAAGTGATCCCACACTTGTGATATTTTTTTTCATCTGCGAGGTTGTTCATCCATTTCCTTCTTTTTCTGTTCATGCTCCTCTTTTCTTTCTAGGTCGTTCATCCATTTCCTTCTTTTTCTGTTGATGCCCCTCTTTTCTTTCTTTCTTCTTCTTCTTTATAAACTCGCATCACCTCTTCAGTCATCTCAACATCACCAACTCCAGCAGGTTCGACCATCTAAAAATCAGTTACATAATTAGAATTCATGGTATAATTCTTCTCTACTGATTCGAGGCAAGAAGAATTAAACAAGAATTCCAAAATACAAGTTACAACTAACATCATCTGAACAATAATACTTACATCCACCAAAATCAGTAACAAATACTAGTAGGACCCTGATTCTGCACTAACATCATACGAGCATCTAGGCAAAATAAGCAAAAAATAAACAAGTCACCAATAATACAGAACAGTGCATCCAAGTTACCATGTACATACAGAACAGTGCACAAAGAATGAAACAAAAATTTGACAGTAATGATGACGTGGTGGCTTATTACGTTGACTGATTGCTCAGTGTCTGCTGTTGAAGACGTGGTGGCGAACTGCAAAAGAAGACACAAAGATGCCCAGGTGTCGAGGTGGACGGACGGTCGTCGCTGAGTTGCCGATGTGGAGAGTTGGGACAATTTTGAAGGCTCGAAGCTCGAATCAAAGGTGGGTGGGCGTTGGGCGGACGGCCAGGCTACGGCGGGTCCTTGGCCTCCTCCGGTCCTCTCCTTCCTTGCTTGCAGCGAGTCCAGCCACGACGCAGCTGTCGGCGGTCAGTGAGAACGTGAGGTGGGAGAAGCGGGAGTTGGACTCGCTGGGAAGATACAGTGGGAAGTGGCGCCGGCGGCGTCTCAGCCGCTTCGATGAGTAGCGGCGGCGGCGGCGGCGGCTGAGTCGGGCGGAGTGGTAGGGCAGGCGATTGCGGGGCTGCGAGCGTGGGGTGCTATCTAGGTCTAGACCACGTGGGATGGGTGGGCTTGTACTGGGCTGTAGGCAGGGAGGGTTCGGTTTGTAGGCCTGCTAATCTACCCTAAAAAGAAAGTAGCCCATATAACAGAATTTTCGTGTGAAAAACTGAAAATTATGTTTTCCGGTTTCAGTTCAGTTTTTGGCTTTTCGGTTTTGGTTTAGTTTTCGGTTGATCGATTTTTATGCTCACTCAGAATCATATATTCTATCAAAAAATAAAAACAGACAATGAACAAAGATAGTTGATTATGAGAAGTGCATGGATGAACCTGGGTACATATGAACCCACTTTGAAAAACACATTTTGCCATGTCAAAAAATTCTGAAAAAAGTTGCGCGCAGACATCTCCATATTCTATGTGCGTGCAGAAAATTTCATAGAAAAACAACTTTTTTTGCAGCCTGTGCAAAAAAGACAAATTTTTGTGTCGTAAAACGCTATTTAGAAGCAGTAAAATTTGTCTTTTTTACTGAGACAAAACAAAAATACTTTTTCACTCAAAACTTTGTACTGTGGACATACCTTTGCCAACATGTATACATAAATTTTTGTTTACAATTTTTGAACATTACAAAATGCGTCAAAAGTACATTTTTCAAAAGCGGGTGCAGATGCCCATGGGTTCAGATCGTCCGCTCTCAGTTGATTAGGTGCAAACTCATCTTGTAGTTGCTTAGGTGCCGAACTCATCTTGACATACATGTCGTGAATGCGGGAATGGAGGCGGAGCGCGACCTACTACCTATATTCCGTCGATCTCGCATTTCTGCTCCCAAGAGTGCCGCCAAACCAAGGACAAGCCCAACATCACCAACATCGTGGGAAAACAAATATCGAAAACCTACGGGTATGTGACAATAGGCATGCAATGGCAGGTGGAAAAGATAAAAGAAAATATTTTGGACTCACTGTATTCCATTACACATAGCTTTGTTGTAGATCTGAACCCCCGTTAAGTTCTTAGCGACGATGAGGGCTAATGATGCCGCCTTTCTCGCCGATACCAGCGTCACCGGTCCGCCGTCTATGGGGATCTAACATGCGTATGATGAGAACAAGTAAGAAGAGATTGGCGGCGATGCGCTGTTTGAGAGAAGGGTGATTCGCCGTCTTTAACGGATCTGATGGCAACTTGTGGGGCGGTGATGATGAAGGAAGATTGGGGAGGAGTAGGAGAGTGAGGATACATGGCGACAATGATGTGAGAGACGACACATAGAGTGGGAGAAGGGTGGTTTAGGACTTGGCATTTGATGCAGGGTTAAATTGACACGACCAGAAATTTTGTCTGCCCGACTCCGAACGCGCCTGTCAAATTGGTATTTTCTCCGTCACTGGAGGATGCTGGCCCGACGTGACATCATCTACACAACATTTGATTAGAATTCCTGGTTTTATAACATTACATATACTTATAGTAAAAAACAAAAACACTTAAATGAACCTTGGAAAACAATAGAAAATTTAGAGTCATAATTTTTGCGCTCGCAAACAATTGTAAACTACGATGTCCATATGACCATGGCTCCTAAAATATAATGATTTTATGTATTTTTAAATATTAGTAGATAATTGTCTGTGCATTGCAACCTTGTTATAAGCATTTTAGTAGATTAGCCCATGATTGCACGACTATTATTGCATTGATGCACTAAATCTTAGCAAGTTTTTATATGCAATCGCCATAATTTACCTGTCATCTTATTGTTAAGAACTTACATGTTAAGAATTTTTTGACTTAGCAAAGAAAATATGTATTTATTTTGGTGAGTTAATAAAAAATGGGGCAATTGATTTCATTTTAGGGAAAATTCGTAGGTGAAAAATTAGTTGGAGGAAAAAATCAAAGAGAAGAATTAAATAGGAGGACATATATAAGGAAGGCTGGATAAAAAAAGAGGTCAAATGGGAACCTTACGTTCTTTTAAAGTAGTGTATAAATAAATAGAGATTTAAGTTGTAGAGAATAAGAGATCTGAGATACATATTGTTATTTTTGTACATAGAAACATTGATACACACATAGTTACAACATGATATGAGTAGATGGTGTGTATGCCGACCTTCACTTCACCTTATAGGGAAGGCCGTACGCTAACAAGCATTGACACAAGGATGTTTTTTGCATAGCTTTCGTCACGTTGTTAGAGCCCAACTTAGTCATGTATTGGGGAAGTGTCGAGGGAGGCTTGGGAGAAGGCCACGGGTTGCGATCGGCTTTCAAAATCCAACTCCTAGAACACTCTTCAACGTTGGTGTGAGTCGTACACAACTTTTCAGATCCGATGCTAGGCTTCATGAAGTCGTCTGGGTGCACTAGCACCCTCCATCGTTTTATTTAAGTGAAGTGAACATAGTGCATGTCCAAGCGGGTTGTTTATAGCATAGGGGGTAGCTTTTGAGGGAAAATAGCTAGTCTTTATTGATCAATAACAACGTTTACACGTATAACATTGGATCATGAAGAGATCCCAACAATATGTGCCTCCCTTGAGGAAGAGAAAGACCAAACCTAGCTTGAATATGAGCTTCAAAATCAGAAGCTCGTGGTTCAAGCAATAACACACATGAAGTAAATGCTTGAATTTTTTTTAGTATTTCTTTGATAACATTTTTTAAAATCACAAACATTTTTTAAAACAGTGGACAGTTTTTAAGTTCAATAACATTTTTATAAATTTATGAACATTTTCTTAAAACCAACATTTTCTTTTTGAAAGTCATGAACATTATTTAAACTCATGATGTTTTTTAAAAATTCATAATTTCTTTCTGAATTCACAAACATTTTTATGAATTCATGTGTACTTTTCAAAACTCATAAAAAATCAAATTAGTGAACATTTTTTGAACTTCCTGATTATTTTGAATTCATGATATTTTGGTAAGTCGTGAACAGTTTTTGAACTCACGAACATTGTTTTATTCATGTATATTTTTCGATTATACAATCATATTTTTTTAATGCGTGAGCATTTTTTAGAGTCAAACTATTGTGCATTTTTTCAACTTCATAATTATTTTTTGAAGTCATGAACATTTTTTGAGCTAGCAAACATTTTTTAATTCACAATTAAAAAAACAGAAACTCTTTTTATACTCGCAATTTTGTTCTGAATTTTTGATATACAATTTTGAATTTGCGGAGATATTTTAAAAGTTTACCGAACATATATTGAAATCCTTAAAATGAAGGTAAACAAGGAATAAAACGAAAAAAGAAAAAAAATGGAAACAAACATGTGCCGCGACACACAGGTAGGCGCAATAACGCGGGGGTACGGTCATTTGAGCAACGCCCCGCACTGGGCCGGGCCAAATTATTTGGTCCGGTTAGCTTTTAGGCCACTAGCCCATTGGTGGATTGAAAAAAAGGGGCTACTGAATAGTAAAAATAGTTATAACGTGGGATTTTACCACGGATGGTTGCTTGGCCTGATGGTTAGCTTTTCTTCTTATTGTAAGCCTCTAGTTCTTGTTTCGATACATATGAAGGGCACTTTTTTCTGCCATTTTGAAATACGTGACATGTTGGTCCTAGTTGAGGAATACATCAATTTTTTTTATGTTAACAAGCGGGCCCTATGCGATGATGAAAATTTACTAGTGCACTTAATCAAATTCTATGATTTCCTCCCAAGAATTTGTAACATTACGTACCAACATACAATCATGTGTTACTGTAGTCATATCACGTAACACATGTGCAGTAACATAATTCTATATGTTACTGTTGTAATATTCGTGTAACACCTTTTCAGATTGGACCGAGTATGTGTTACCGTCAACTTTGCAACACAATTAATATGTTACTAAGTATATACTAGTAACACGTTTTGTCATTTGTTACATCATTGTGTTACTTAAAGTCTGTTTTGTTGTAGTGCCCTCTTCTCAAGCTTGACTTTACAAAAGCGTTTGACACCATCGAACATGAGACTATTCTCCAGATGCTGCAGTGCAAAGGTTTCGATGAACGCTGGAATGGTTGGGTTGATGCTCTGTTATCATCTGGCTCTTCTTCTGTGCTTTGAAATGGGGTACTTGGTCAACAGTTTAAGTGTCGCACTGGGGTCCGTCAACGTGACCCCCTCTCTCCTTTATTGTTGGTAATTGCGGTGGATCTTCTTCAATCAGTGGTGAATGATATGTGTGCTAGAAACATTCTAAGAATGCCCGTTCCGACTGGGTCCAATGATTATCCGATATTTCAGTATGCGGATGACACGCTGATCATCCTTCCAGCTGCTGATGACCAGATCCTAGCGCTCAAACAGATTCTTGAAGAGTTTGCTCGGGCCATTGTATTAAGAGTGAACTTCAGCAAATCATCTATGATTCCTCTGAACTTGCCTGACGAAGAGGGCTCTTGAATTGCTGCACTTTTGGGTTGTGAGGTGGGCTCTATGCCCTTCACCTATCTGGGCCTTCCTATGGGCAATTCTAGACCCTCTGTTGCTGATCTGTTGCCACTTGTGGATCGTCTTGAGCGACGCCTATCAGCATCATCATGTCTGCTGAACCAAGGTAGTCGCTTGCAATTGCTGCAATCAGTCCTGGAATCCATGCCTATATACTTTTTGTGTTCCTTATCACTACCCAAGGGAATTCTCAAGCATTTAGAGCGGATAATGCGGCAATGTCTTTGGAGGGGCAATTCTGAGACACCTCGTCAACCCCTGGCCGCCTGGGATCTCATATGTAGACCCAAGAAGCGTGGTGGGCTCGGTGTCACACACCTTGGTACCCAGAATGAGGCCTTGCTCATGAAGCATCTGTACAAGTTCTTCAACAAATTGGATATACCTTGGGTTCATCTCATCTGGGACTCTTACTATGGATCATCACCCCCTCAAGCTACTCATAGTTGTGGTTCTTTTTGGTTGTGTGACGTTCTCAGTCTTTATGACAAATTTCGTACTCTTGCTATCCCACAAGTACATGCAGGTGATACTGTGTTGTTTTGGAGAGACATGTGGCACATTGATTGCAGAGTTGTCTCTCTAAGGACTAGGTTCCCGCGCCTATACTCTTTTGTGCTTAATGATCTCATCACCGTCAAGGGATTTTTTGATACGCCATCTGAGGTTCACAATTTTTATCTGCCTTTGTCTCTAGAAGCCTTTCATGAACTTCAACAGCTTCAGATTCTGTTGACTCCTATACATATTCATCCAGCAACTAGAGATACCTGGAAGTGGCCCTCCAAGTTTGGCACCTTCCAATCTAAGCTTTACTATGAATTCACTTTCTCTCATATAGTGGTGGATCCTATCTTCAAGTGGATCTGGAAATGTTCCTCCACTCTCAAGATCAAGGTTTTTGGTTGGTTACTCTTGATGGATCGTCTAAACACAAGGGATATGATGCAACGAAGGCATTGGCATGTGCAAGATGCTAACTGTGTTTTGTGTCTATTACCTAATCATGAGGACCGTGGGCACCTTTTCTTTGCCTATAATTTTAGCCAGAGGGTTTGGAACTACCTTGGAATCTCTTGGACCCCAGAAAACAACCAAACCACATACTCAATGGCCCTAGCGGCTCGACAGGAATATGGCCACCCCTTCTTCACTGAAGTAGTTTTTACTGCCACTTGGAATATATGGACTCAAAGGAATGGCAAAATCTTCAGAAATGAACAACCCAGCTTCAGATCTTGGAAGAGAAACTTTGTGTATGGTATCTCTTTGTTAGCTCATAGGATCAAATGTAAATATAGGGATAACCTTCTCTCTTGGATAGCCTCCCTTCAGTAGCTTTGTTGTAAGTTTTCTCTTCTTCTCCCTGTACTTAACCTCTTTATTTTGTAACCTCACCCAGGTTGGGTTTATTTTAATAAAATCAATGTGAGGCTGTTGCCTTGCAGTACATAGTCAAAAAAATGCCCTAGAGGCAATAATAAATTGGTTATTATTATATTTCCTTGTTCATGATAATTTTTTATTATCCATGCTAGAATTGTATTGATAGGAAACTCAGATACATGTGTGGATACATAGACAAACACCATGTCCCTAGTGAGCCTCTAGTTGACTGGCTCGTTGATCAATAGATGGTTGCGGTTTCCTGACCATGGACATTGGATGTCGTTGATAACGGGATCGCATCATTAGGAGAATGATGTGATGGACAAGATCCAATCCTAAGCCTAGCACAAGATCGTGTAGTTCGTATGCTAAAGCTTTTCTAAATGTCAAGTATTTTTTTCCTTAGACCATGAGATTGTGCAACTCCCGGATACCGTAGGAATGCTTCGGGTGTACCAAACGTCACAACGTAACTGGGTGGCTATAAAGGTGCACTACGGGTATCTCCAAAAGTGTCTGTTGGGTTGGCACGAATCGAGACTAGGATTTGTTACTCCGTGTGACGGAGAGGTATCTCTGGGCCCACTCGGTAGGACATCATCATAATGTGCACAATGTGATCAAGGAGTTGATCACAGGATGATGTGTTACGGAACAAGTAAAGAGACTTGCCGGTAACGAGATTGAACAAGGTATCGGGATACCGACGATCGAATCTCGGGCAAGTCGGGCAAGTACTATACCGGTCGACAAAGGGAATCGTATACGGGATTAATTGAATCCTTGACATCGTGGTTCATCCAATGAGATCATCGTGGAACATGTGGGAGCCAACATGGGTATCCAGATCCCGCTGTTGGTTATTGGCCGGAGATATGTCTTGGTCATGACTGCATGGTTCCTGAACCCATAGGGTCTACACACTTAAGGTTCATTGACGCTAGGGTTATAGGAAATGTAGTACGTGGTTACCGAATGTTGTTCGGAGTCCCGGATGAGATCCCGGACATAACGAGGAGTTCCGGAATGGTCCGGAGGTAAAGATCTATATATGGGAAGTCATCATACGGTCACCGGAATAATTCGG
>LR738710.1:252621818-252878531 GCA_902687465.1 Secale cereale
TATTGTACCGGGACCACCGAAGGGGTTCCGGGGGTCCACCGGGAGGGTCCACCTGCCCCGGAGGGCCTATGGGCTATTTGTGGAAGGGTACCAGCCCCTAAGTGGGCTGGGCGCCTCCCCCCTAGGGCCCATGTGCCTAGGGTTTGGGGGAAACCCTAAAGGGGGGCGCCCCGCTTGCCTTGGGGGGCAAGGCACCCCCCTGGCCGCCGCCCCTCCTCAGATTGGATCTGATGGGGCCGGCCCCCCTCTCCCTTGCCCCTATATATATGTGGGGGGGTGGGAGGGCAGCCGCACCCAAGTACTGGCGCAGCCCTCCCCCTCTCCCAAGTCCTCCTCCTCTCCCGTGGTGCTTGGCGAAGCCCTGCAGGATTGCCACGCTCCTCCATCGCCACCATGTCGTCGTGCTGCTGCTGGACGGAGTCTTCTCGAACCTCTCCTTCCCCCTTGCTGGATCAAGGCATGGGAGACGTCACGGGGCTGCACGTGTGTTGAACGCGGAGGCGTCGTTGTTCGGCGCTTAGATCGGAATCTACCGCGATCTGAATCGCTACGAGTACGACTCCTTCACCCGCGTTCTTGTAACGCTTCTGCTTAGGGATCTACAAGGGTATGTAGATGCACTCCCCTCTCCCTCGTTGCTAGATTACTCCATAGATTGATCTTGGTGATGCGTAGAAATTTTTTGATTTCTGCTACGATCCCCAACACGTGTGGCTCCCGGTGCCCC
The DNA here is from genome assembly GCA_902687465.1 of Secale cereale. NCBI lineage: Eukaryota > Viridiplantae > Streptophyta > Magnoliopsida > Poales > Poaceae > Secale > Secale cereale. The sequence continues at coordinate 252,622,546 of LR738710.1, forward strand.
CCTTCTTCCTATATATACCTACGTACCCCAGAAACTCCATACGCAGAGAGAAAACCCTAATTCCACCACCGTAGCTGCTGTTCCCGTGGAGATCCCATCTTGGAGCCTGTTCCGGGAGGGGGGGTCCATAACGGAGGCCTTCATCATCATCATCATCGCCCTCACCATGAGTTGTGAGTAGTTTACCACAGACCTTCGGGTCCATAGCTAGTATCTAGATGGCTTCATCTCTCTCTCTGGATCTCAATACAAAGTTCTCCTCTGTCTTTGAGGAGATCTATTCGATGTAATCTCTTTTTGCCGTGTGTTTGTCGAGATCCGATGAATTGTGAGTTTATGATCAAGGTTATCTATGAAAGATATTTGGTTCTTCTCTGAACTTTTTATGTGTGCTCATAATATCCTCGCAAGTCTCTTCGAATTATTGGTTTGGTTTGGCCTACTAGATCTATAGTTCTTGCAATGGGAGAAGTGCTTGGATTTGGGTTCAATCTTGCGGTGTCCTTTCCCAGTGACAGTAGGGGCAGATGGCACGTATTGTATTGTTGCCATCGAGGATAAAAAGATGGGGTTCTCATCGTATTGCTTGAGTTTATCCCTCTACATCATGTCATCTTGCTTAAGGCGTTACTCTGTTTGTATGAACTCAATACACTAGATGCATGCTGGATAGCGATCAATGTGTGGAGTAATAGTAGTAGATGCAGGCAAGAGTCGGTCTACTTGTCGCGGACGTGATGCCTATATACAATGATCATGCCTAGATAGTCTCATAATTATTCGCTTTTCTATCAATTGCTCGACAGTAATTTGTTTACCCACCGTAGAATATCGCTTTCATGAGAGAAGCCACTAGAGAAAACTATGGCCCTCGGGTCTATCTTTATCATATTACTTTTCCTTCAACTAGCAAATTTCTATCTCCGTTGTTTATTTGTTGTTTTATTAAACCAAAAATACCAAAAATATTATCTTATCATCTCTATCAAATCTCACTATCATAAGTGACTATAAAGGGATTGCCAACCCCTTATCGCGTTGGCTGCGAAGTTCTTATTTGTTTGTGCCGGTGCGAGGGACTTGCGCGTGGTCTCCTACTGGATTGATACATTGGTTCTCAAAAACCGAGGGAAATACTTACGCTACTGTGCTACATCTCCCTTTCCTCTTAGAGGGAATACAATGCAAGCTCAAGAGGTAGCAGAGGCCATGGGTTCCGTGGTGTGGGTAAAGTGCGCTACCTCTGAAGAGTGTGTGTGTTAAATCCCGGGGCCATAGGTTTCACAAGCGGCTTCTCTCATGATAGCATAATTCTACGGTGGGTGAACAAATTACTGTCGAGCAATTGATAGAAAAGCGCATAGTTATGAGAATATCTAGGCATGATCATTATATATAGGCATCACGTCCGTGACAAGTAGACCGAAACGATTCTGCATCTACTACTATTACTCCACACATCGACCGCTATCCAGCATGCATCTAGAGTATTAAGTTCATAAGAACAGAGTAATGCTTTAAGCAAGATGACATGATGTAGAGGGATAAACTCAAGAAATATGATATAAACCCCATCTTTTTATCCTCGATGGCAACAATACAATACGTGCCTTGCTGTCACTGGGAAAGGACACCGCAAGATTGAACCCAAAGCCAAGCAATTCTCCCATTGCAGGAACTATGGATCTAGTAGGCCAAACCAAACCAATAATTCGAAGAGACTTGCAAGGATATTATAATCATACATAAAAGATTCCAGAAAAGAGTCAAATATTGTTCATAGATAATCTTGATCATAAACCCACAATTCATCGGATCTCACCAAACACACCGCAAAAATATTACATCGAATAGATATCCTCGAAGATCGAGGAGAACTTTGTATTGAGATCCAAAAAGAGAGAATAAGCCATCTAGCTAATAACTATGGAACCAAAGGTCTGTGGTAAAATACTCACAACTCATTGGTGAGGCTATGGCATTGATGTAGAAGCACTCCGTGGTAGATCCCCCCCTCCGGCGGAGCTTCGGAACGGGCCCAAGATGGGATATCACGGGAACAGAAGGTTGCGGCAACGGAATTAGGGTTTTCTATGTTGCCTCGATGTTTTTGGGGTGCAAGGATATATATAGGATGAAGGAGGGAATCGGGGGAGCCAGAGGGGGCCCACGAGGGTGGGGGCGCGCCCAGGGGGAGGGGGCGCACCCTAGACCCTCATGGCCACCTCCTTCGTTCCCTCGCATGTACTCCAAGTCTTCTTAGTAGATACAGTTCCAAAAATAACTCTCCCGAAGGTTTCATTCCATTTGGACTCCGTTTGATATTCCTTTTCTGTGAAACTCTGAAATAGGTAAAAAAACAGCAATTTGCACTAGGCCTTGGGTTAGTTGGTTAGTCCCAAAAATAATATAAAAGTGTATAATAAAGCCCATTAAACATCCAAAATAGAATATATAATAGCATGGAACAATCACAAATTATAGATACGTTGGAGACGTATCAAGCATCCCCAAGCTTAATTCATGCTCATCCTCGAGTAGGTAAATGATAAAAACAGAATTTTTGATGTGGAATGCTAAGCAACATAATTCTCAATGTAATTTCTTTATTGTGGCATGAATGTTCAGATCCAAAAGGTTCAAGACAAAAGTCTATATTGACATAAGAATAATAATACTTCAAGCATACTAACAAAGCAAACATGTCTTCTCAAAATAACATGACCAAAGAAAGTTATCCCTACAAAATCATATAGTCTGGCTATGCTCCCTCTTCATCACACAAAATATTCATACCATGCACAACCCTGGTTTCAGCCAAGCAATTGTTTTCATACTCAATTTTTTTAAAACCTTTCAACTTTCACGCAATACATGAGCGTGAGCCATGGATATAGCACTATAGGTGGAATAGAGTGGTGGTTGTGGAGAAGACAAAAAGGAGGAAGATAGTCTCACATCAACTAGGCGTATCAATGGGCTGTGGAGATGCCCATCAATAAATATCAATGTGAGTGAGTAGGGATTGCCATGCAACGGATGCACTAGAGCTATAAGTGTATGAAAGCTCATCAAAAGAAACTAAGTGGGGGTGCATCCAACTTGCTTGCTCATGAAGACCTAGGGCATTTGAGGAAGCCCATCGTTGGAATATACAAGCCAAGTTCTATAATGAAAAATTCCCACTAGTATATGCAAGTGATAAACAAGAGACTCTCTATCATGAAGATCGTGGTGCTACTTTGAAGCACAAGTGTGGAAAAGGATAGTAGCATTGTCCCTTCTCTCTTTTCTCTCATTTTTTTGGAGAGGCTTTTCTCTTTCTTTTTATGTAGCCCCTCTCTATATTTTTTTGGGCCATTACTTTTTTTGGCCTTTCCTCACATGGGATAATGCTCTAATAATGAAGATCATCACACTTTTATTGACTTACAACTCAAAGATTACAACTCGAAGCTAGAACAAAATATGACTCTACGTGAATGATGATGAAGCATGTCATATGAACGGAACGGTGGAAAGTTGCATGGCAATATATCTCGGAATGGCTATGGAAATGCCATGATATGTAGGTATGGTGGCTGTTTTGAGGAAGGTATATGGTGGGTGTATGGTACCGGCGAAAGTTGCGCGGTACAAGAGAGGCTAGCAATGGTGGAAGAATGAGAGTGTGTATATTCCATGGACTCAACATTAGTCATAAAGAACTCATATACTTATTGCAAAAATCTACGAGTTATCAAAACAAAGTATTCAATGCATGCTCCTAGGGGAAGGGTTGGTAGGAGTTAACCATCGCGCGATCCCGACCTCCACACAAAGGATGACACTCAATAAATATGTCATGCTCTAACTTCGTCACATAGCGGTTCACCATACGTGCATTCTACGGGAATCACAAACTTTAACACAAGTATTTCTCAAATTAATGATTACTCCACTAGCATGACTCTAATATCACCATCCTCATATCTCAAAACAATCATCAAGTATCAAACTTCTCATCATATTCAATGCACTTTATGTGAAAGTTTTTACTATGACCATCTTGGATGCCTATCATATTAGGACTAGTTTTATAACCAAATCACATTACCATGATGTTCTAGAAGACTCTCAAAAGGATATAAGTGAAGCATGAGAGATCATCAATTTCTACATAATAAAACCACCACTGTGCTCTAAAAGATATAAGTGAAGCACTAGAGCAAAACTATCTAGCTCAAAAGATATAAGTGAAGCACATAGAGTATTCTAATAAATTCTAAATCATATTTATCTTTATTAAAAGGTGTGTCCAGCAAGGATGATTGTGGCAAACTAAAAAGCAAAGACTCAAACCATACATCACGCTCAAAGCAAAACACATATCATGTGGTGAATAAAAATATAGTCCCGAGTATAGTTACCGATAGATGAAGACGAAAGAGGGGATGCCTTCCCGGGGCATCCCCAAATAGGCTTTTGGTTGTCCTTGAATTTTACCTTGGGGTTCCTTGGGCATCCCCAAGCTTAGGCTCTTGCCACTCTTTGTTCCATAGTCCATCAAAGCCATACTCAAAACTTGAAAACTTCATAACACAAAACTTAGCCAAAAATCTCGTGAGCTCCGTTAGTATAAGAAAACAAACCACCACTCAAAGGTAATTTAATGAACTCATTCCTTGTTTATATTGGTCTTAAACCTACTGTATTCCAACTTCTCTATGAATCATACTCCCCAATACTACTCATAGATTCATCAAAATAAGCAAACAACACACGAAAAACAGAATATATCAAAAACAGAACAATCTGTAGTAATCTGTAACTTTCAAATACTTCTGTAACTCCAAAAAATTGAAATAAATTGGTAAACGTGAGGAATTTGTCTATTAGTCATCCGCAAAAAGAATCAACTAAATAGCACTCTCCAGTAAAATATTACAGCCAATCTCGTGAGCGCTAAAGTTTCTTTTTTTTACAGCATGATCACATAAACTTCACACAAGTCTTCCCAAAGGTTCTACTTGGCACAAACACTAATTAAAACACAAAACCACATCTAAACAGAAGCTAGATGCAATATTTATACCTAAACAGAAGCGAAAACAAAGAATAGAAAATTGGGTTGCCTCCCAACAAGCGCTATCGTTTAACGCCCCTTGCTAGGCACGATACAATAATAGATCTAGGTATTGCCATCTTAGGTAGGCAATCCATAAGTGGCTCTAATAATAGATTCATACGGTAATTTGATTTTCTTTCTAGGAAAGTGTTCCATGACTTTCCTTAACGGAAATTGGAATCTAATATTTCCTTCCTTCATATCAATAATTGCACCAATCGTTCTAAGGAAAGGTCTACCGTGAAGGATTGCAATCTATATCAAGAACAGCGAAATCTACGGGCACATAATTCGTATTGGCAACAATAAGAACATCATTAATCCTTCCCGTAGGTTTCTTAATGGTAGAATCCGCAAGATGAAAATTTAAAGAACAGTCATCAAGCTCATGGAAACCTAACACATCACACAAAGTTTTTGGGATTGTAGAAACACTTGCACCCAAATCACACAAAGCAAAGCATTCATGATCTTTAATTTTAATTTTAATAGTAGGTTCCCACTCATCATAAAGCTTTCAAGGGATAGAAACTTCTAATTCAAGTTTTTCTTCATAAGATTGCATCAAAGTATCAACTATGTGTTTGGTAAAAGCCTTATTTTGACTACAAGCATGCGGAGAATTTAGTATGGATTGCAACAAGGAAATACAATATATCAAAGAGTAATTATCATAATTGAATCCCTTGAAATATAAAATAGTGGGTTCATCACTATGCAAAGTTGTAATCTCTTCATCCCACTTTTAACAATTTTAGCATCAAGATCTAAAAACCACGAATCATTGGGATGCCTTTTAACTAAAGTAGACTCATCTCCAGTCCCATATTTATCAAGATTCATACTAGAAAAAAGGATCTAATAGGAGACACATCAGTAACTTTCAGATCTTCATCTTTATTTTCATGATAACTAGAAGAACACGCTTTCATAAAGCAATCTTTTTTAGCACGCATCCTACTGGTTCTTTCTTTGCAATTCATCAATGGAAATTCTCATAGATTTGAGAGACTCATTGATATCATGCTTGGGTGGAATAGATCTAAGTTTCAAAGAATCAAGATCAAGAGTAATTTTATCCACGTTTCTAGCCAACTCATCAATCTTAAGTAATTTTTCTTCAAGCAAAGCATTGAAATTCTTTTGCGAATTCATAAACTCTTTAACACTAGTTTAAAATTCAGAGGGAATCTTACCAAAATTTCCATAAGAGTTATTGTAGGAAATACCATAATTATTAGAGGAATTACTAGGAAAAGGCCTAGGATTAAAGTTTCCTCTATAAGCATTGTTGCCAAAATTATTCCTACCAACAAAATTCACATCCAAAGATTCATTATTATTTTCAATCAACGTGGATAAAGGCATATCATTAGGATCAGAAGAAGCACTCTTAGTAGAAAATAATTTCATAAGTTCATCCACTTTTCCACTCAAAACACTAATCTCTTCAATAGCATGCACTTTTTTACTAGTAGGTCTTTTGGTGTGCCATTGAGAATAGTTAACCATAATATTATCTAGGAGTTTGGTAGCTTCTCCTAAGGTAGTTTCCATGAAAGTGCCCCCCGCAGCCGAATCTAAAATATTTCTAGAAGCAAAATTCAAGCCAGCATAATTTTTTTGTATAATCATCCATAAGTTAAAACCATGTGTAGGGCAATTACCTATCATTTATTTCATTCTCTCCCAAGCTTGTGCAACATGCTCATGATCTAGTTGCTTAAAATTCATAATATCGTTTCTAAGAGAGATAATCTTAGCGGGAGGAAAATACTTAGAGATAAAAACATCTTTGCACTTATTCCACGAATCAATACTATTTCTAGGCAAAAAGGAAAACCAAGTTTTAGCATGATCTTTAAGTGAAAATGCAAATAGCTTCAATTTAACAATATCATTATCTGTATCCCTCTTCTTTTGCATATCACATAAATCAACAAAGTTGTTCAGATGGGTAGCGGCATCTTCACTACGAAGGCCAGAAAATTGATCTTTCATGACAAGATTCAATAGAGCAGCATTGATCTCACAAGATTCAGCATCGTTAATAGGAGCAATCGGAGTGCTAATAAAATCATTATTGTTGGTATTGGAAAAGTCACACAATTTGGTATTGTTCTGAGCCATAGTGACCAGCAAGCAATCCAACACACAAGCAAACAAGAGACAAGCGAACGGTAAACACACAACAAAAGAAGGGCAAATAAAACGGCAAGGGTGAAGTGGGGGAGAGGAAAACGGGAGGCAAATAATGTAGTGTGATGGATAAGGGTTTGTGATAGGTACTTGGTATATGACTTTTGCGTAAGCCTCCCTGGCAACGGCGCCAGAAATTCTTCTTGCTACTTCTCTAGCTTGCATTGTATTCCCTCGAAGAGGAAAGGGTGATGCAGCACAGTAGCGTAAGTATTTCCCTCACTTTTTGAGAACCAAGGTATCAATCCAGTAGGAGACCACGCGCGAGTCCCTCGCACATGCACAAACAAATAAGAACTTCGCAGCCAACGCGATAAGGGTTGTCAATCCCTTTACGATCACTTACGAAAGTGAGATCTGATAGATAGGATAGGATAATATTTTTGGTATTTTTGGTATAAGAACAGAAAGTAAATAAAACAAGTAAGCAACGGCGACAGAAATTGAAGGGAAAGTAATATGATAAAAATAGACCCGGGGCCATAGGTTTCACTAGTGGCTTCTCTCATGATAGCAGAATTCTACGATGGGTGAACAAATTAATGTCGAGCAATCGATAGAAAAGCGCATAGTTATGAGAATATCTAGGCATGATCATTATATATAGGCATCACGTCTGTGACAAGTAGAGCGAAACGATTCTGCATCTACTACTATTACTCCACACATCGACCACTATCCAGCATGCATCTAGAGTATTAAGTTCATAAGAACAGAGTAATGCTTTAAGCAAGATGACATGATGTAGAGGGATAAACTCAAGCAATATGATATAAACCCCATCTTTTTATCCTCGATGGCAACAATACAATACGTGCCTTGCTGCCCCTGTTGTCACTGGGAAAGGACACCGCAAGATTGAACCCAAAGCCAAGCACTTCTCCCATTGCAAGAATTATAAATCTAGTAGGCCAAAGCAAACTAATAATCCGAAGAGACTTGCAAGGATATTATAATCATACATAAAAGATTTCAGAAAAGAATCAAATATTGTTCATAGATAATCTTGATCATAAACCCACAATTCATCGGATCTTGACAAACACACCGCAAAAAGATTACATTGAATAGATCTCCTCGAAGATCGGGGAGAACTTTGTATTGAGATCCAAAAAGAGAGAAGAAGCCATCTAGCTAATAACTATGGACCCGAAGGTCTGTGGTAAACTACTCACAACTCATTGGTGAGGCTATGGCGTTGATGTAGAAGCACCCCGTGGTAGATCTTCCCTCCGGCGGAGCTCCGGAACAGGCCCCAAGATGGGATCTCACGGGAACAGAAGGTTGTGGCGGTAGAATTAGGGTTTTCTCTGTTGCCTCGATGTTTTTGGGGAACAAGGATATATATAGGAGGAAGGAGGGCATCGGGGGAGCCAGAGGGGGTCCACGAGGGTGGGGTGCGCCTAGGGGGAGGGGCGTGCCCTGGACCCTCATGGTCACCTCCTTCGTTCCCTCACGTGTACTAAAAGTCTTCTGGGTAGATACGGTTCCAAAAATAACTCCCCCGAAGGTTTCTTTCCATTTGGACTCCGTTTGATATTCCTTTTCTGCGAAACTTCGAAATAGGCAAAAAAAACAGCAATTTGCATTGGGCCTTAGGTTAGTAGGTTAGTCCCAAAAATAATATAAAAGTGTATAATAAAGCCCATTAAACATCCAAAACAGAATATATAATAGCATGGAACAATCAAAAATTATAGATACGTTGGAGACGTATCAGTGCTTGATACGTCTCCAACGTATCTATAAGTTTTTATTATTCCATGCTATTATATTATATGTTTTGGATGTTTAATGGGCTTTAATATACACTTTTATATGATTTTTGGGACTACCCTATTAACCCACAGTCCGGTGCCAGTTTCTGTTTTCCCCTTGTTTTTTAGTATCGCAGAAAAGGAATACCAAACGGAGCCCAATTGACCTGAAACTCAATGGAGGTTGTTTTTGGACCAGAAGAAGCCCAAGGAGTACCGGAGATGGACCAGAGGAGTCCCGAGGCCACCACGAGGGTGGGGGCGCGCCCTACCCCCCTGGGCGCGCCCGCCGCCTCGGGGACCCCCTTACTTGTTCCTGACTCCAACACCTCGTATATATACCCAAACCTCCAGAAAATAACCTAGATCGGGAGTTCCGCTGCCGCAAGCCTCTGTAGCCACCGAAAACAAATCTAGACCCGTTATGGCACCCTGCCGGAGGGGGGAATCCCTCTCCGGTAGCCATCTCCATCATCCCGGCGCTCTCCATGACGAGGGGGGTGTAGTTCACCCTCAGGGCTAAGGTATGTATCAGTAGCTATGTGTTAGATCTCTCTCTCTCTCTCTCTCTCTCTCTCTCTCTCTCTCTCTCTCTCTCTCTCTCTCTCTCTCTCTTGTGTTCTTGTGTGACGCCCCAAGACCGATGCTCCAGAAGACTTCCAGCTATTTTGATGTTACCATGTGTTTCATTTGTGCTTGCTCTATTTACTCCGTGCATTGCATCATGTCATCATGCCATCATTTCATTAATTTCAAAAACTCAACTAAATAAATTGCATGGGTCTTCGATCCATTTAAACCGAGGGAACTCACAGGGTGACTTCTCTTTATAATATATCCTCCTAATATTTATGGAGCTATTGTAAAATATTCCGTTGTTTTGGAATCACCAAAACACACTTGCAAAATTCCGATGACTTTTTCTACGTCAAGTTTCTACTCCCAAACCTTGCCTAGTTCCAGTTCAACCTTGCCTCCTTTTATTTTCTTGGGTCACCCTCATTTTTACGAGTCCGGGAAAATTATCCCCATGCCCAAATTCCACCTCTACCATCTCTTTCTTTTCCTTCTCTTTTTTGTTTTATTTTATTCATTTATTTATTTGAGAGGGAGAGAGAAGCCCAGCAACCTAGGCCCAGCCATTGGCCTCCCTGGCCCATCTCTCCCCGCGGCCTCCTCTCGGGCTGGCCCAAGGCCCAGCCGCGGCCCACCTAACCTCCTAAGCCCAACTCGCACCCCTCCTTAACCCTAGGCCCAGCCACACCTAAACCTACCCCGCAGCCACTCCCCTCGATCTCCCTTTTCCCCCTCGTCCTCCGCCATCAGCCGCACCCTCGCGCAGCCCGACCCCATGTGCTCGTTCCCCATCTCCATCTCCCTTGATCCCTCCAGTGCCGTCCCTCCTCGTCGCCCTCTCCCTGCCGTGACGAGCTCTGGCCTCCCCTGCCTCCTTCCCTCACCGTCGCCGACCCGGCGTGCGCCTCGCCCGATCTCTTCCAACACCGTCGCCTCGCCATGGAGCCGCGCCACCGACCCCTGCCGCCGCGCTACCGACCGCTCAGATTCAGTTGTTGTCTCACCACCGTTGAGCTGCGTCACACCCGCCGACCACCTCTGCTCCGGTCGTCCTCGCCGAAGTCCAGCACGAGCCGCTGCCGCGGGTCTCCAGGAGGCCGCCGCCTCGTGCCTCGCCCGTTCCCCTCGTCACCTCGACCTACATCGCCTCCTTGCTGTTGTTGCTGCTTTGGGTTTGGTGTGGCCATGAGCAGCTACAGCACCAAGCCCCTGCTGCCGGCTCGACACAGTCACCCTAGAGGAGCTCCGCCTCCCTGTTGCATGCCAAGACGAACGACAGCCACTTCGTCCTGCTCCTACTCAATGAGCTCCAAGTACCTCGATGCCCGAACGACTACTTCCTCTTTGACATCATGTACCACAACCATCGCCAAGTACCTCGTCGTCAAGTGAACGACTACCACACCGGAAAAAGTACATGGATACGCCAAGTTCCTCTTCGAAACGTGTACAACTACCGTCAAGTGAACGACTACCGTTGACGTGTACGACTACGAAATGTGAACGACTACTTCGATGATGACCCCGTGAACAACTACTTCCTCTACGACTCATGTACCACTACTTCACTCAACGATCGCGTACCACCCTGAACCACACGCTTCAAAGGTATAACCGCCGAGCCGATGACCCTGTGGATGAATGCTTGCGATGTATGAGATGCACCTTATGTTTGCCTCAAGTCCGAATTGTCGGTGCACGTTGCCCCTCATTTGCCTTGCCATCGACACATGGACAACCGGTATTCGGGATCATTCCATCTCACTTTTGCACGTTCCACTCATCTCTCATTTGATCTTTTGCACCGGTCTCTCAAGGAGTTCCAGAACGGATATGTTGTCGTGGCATCATTTTCGGATTCGTCGTCGTGGCACCTTTTCTTTCCACCACGGTGACAAACGCTTCATATCACGATAAAAACTTGAACGTGTCATTCACATCACGATAGCAACATTTAAAATGTTTAATTTGTGTTTGCTTAAGATTGCCAATTATGCACATGGGGATTTTCCGGAATTGTTGTTGTTATTTCCGGCCTCATTAAAAATGCCTAGATAGTGTAGTTTGCTCATGCTTCACCTCTTGCCATGTTAATTAACATATAATATTGTTGGGTACCTAACTAAGATCAAACTAAATATGTGAATGTGGTGTTTTGTCAATATGCAACTCGTTGTATATTGAGCTCCACTTAACTTGTAGTTTTGTCTGTGCACTTTGCCTTGCATCTTTAAACCGGACATGCATCATACTTGTTTGTTCATCATATGCCATGTTTATTCTTGTATGTTTACCATGTTGTTTGCTTCTTTCCGATTTGCTTCTCGCGTTATCTTCAGTTTCGTTCTGGAGTTGTGAGGATTCGTTCGAATACCTCTGTTTGTCTTCTACATGGACTCGTTCTTCTTCCTAGCGGGATCCCAGGCTAGATGACCGTTCCCCGATATCACCTCTATCTTTGCTTTTCTAGTTGTCTCGCTCTATAGTTATGCCTCAATGCCCATTCTTGTCTTGTCAGCCTCCTATGTTGCCATGAAACACTCTAACCCCCTTCCTAGCAAACCATTGATTGGCTAAGTACGCTTTTGCTCAGCCCCTCTTACAACGTTTTTAGTTGCAGGTGAAGTTGGAAGATTGCTCCATGTTTTGGACTTGTTTACTGTGATAAAACAATATATATGTTATTTAATAATGCACATATATATTGGTAATGGGTGGAAGGATTGTCCTTTTGCTTGGTGTTTTGTTTCACTCATGCCGCCTTAGGACCCGATAAACCGGTGTTATGTTCCTTGATTTTGCGTTCCTAACACAGTTGGGGTTTATGTGCCCCCTTGATAATTCGCATTGCTTAAAGCTTTTCCAGCAAGGCCCAACTTTGGTACTACATTTGCCTAACAACTAAAAACTTGCATAGGGAGTAATTAACCCGAGTTCTTAATCAACCCCCGGGCCAGTGCTCCTCATGAGTGTTGGTCCAAACTAGAGCACTGTGCGGGGCCGCCCCTTGGCAACTTGGGGTATTTTGGCACCTGTATGCCTTGCTCATCGGGTCGTGGCCTGAGACGAGATACGTGTGGCTACTATAAGGGTGTCGGCACGCCGGGAGGTCTTGCTGGATTAGTTTTACCTTTGTCGAAATATCTTGAGCACGGGATTCCGAGAATACTCGGGTCTTCCCAACATGGATTTGCGGCTCCGCAGATCGTGAGCTTGCGATGGGCTAAGTTGGGACACCCCTGCAGGGTTATGAACTTTCGAAAGCCGTGCCCGCGGTTATGTGGTAGATGGGAGTTGTTAATATCCGGTCGTAGATAACTTGACACCATATCCTTAAGAGTACACTACCTGTGTAAGTAACCGTGATGGTCTCTTTTCGAAGGGTTTTCGGAAAGTGAACATGGTGGGGTTATGCATGAACGTGAGTAGCTAGGATCACTTATTGATCAGCTTTGGCGACTGTTGGCACATATCCTCATCTCACTCTGAATTCGTAAGCTAGTTGCTTAGTGCTTGCTGCAGCCACTTTATTACCTCTCCACACCTAAAAGGCTTTGTTAGTTTTGATACCCGGGAATGGGATTACTGATTCCTTGTGACTCACAGATTGCAACACACAACAGATGCAGGTACAACTGAGTACGACGCGGGAGATGGACAAGAACTTCACTAGGAGTTTAATGAAGAACATGGTCGTATGTATGTGACGTATCCCGACGATCAGTAGTGATTCCTACTAGGGGCGATCAGGGCATGTGGTTGTGGTATCTTTTCTCGTTTGATTTCTTCCGTAGGCAGACTCTGTGTTATTTGGATGACTGTATGAATGTTGAATTAATTGTGTGACGTGGCGAGTGTAAGTCAACTATTTATCTCTTTTACCCCTGTTCATTACATGAGTTGTGCAAAGATACCATGCTTGCAATCATTCCAGTATGCGATTATGTCTCTAACTCGTGCCTCGACACGTAGGAGCTATAGTCGCATTCTGGGCATTACAAGTTGGTATCAGAGCCTTCTCCGACCTAGCAGCCCCCTAATTGATCGAACCGCTGCCGATGTTGAGTCTAGACACACACACACAAAAATGTTTTGAGTCCTATATATATCGGAGAGTAGGATTTCTTTTTACTCCTAATCCCCTTTGTCGCTCTGGTGAGGATTCCTGACGTTGTTTTAACATCACTATCCTCAATTTTCACCCAAAAAATTTTTAGGATCACGCGGGTATTGTTTGGATTGTTCCGATATCTTTGTGACGAGAACATTGTTCTTGGTGCCTCCTGTCATTTAGGGGTTGTGGCATTGTCCCGGGGAGTTGAGCTCCGAGGTGTTGTCGTCACAATTGTATCGTTGTAGTTCTAGAATACCAGAGGCGGCCGACATCGAAAACCCTTCTATGCATGTTTGGTGATGAGATAACCCGGACGTCACCCAGTACTGGGGGGATAGTTCGGGAGTATTGCCACAGCTAATATAGCGGATGCGTTTTGAAGGTCTGAGGTAAACGGTTTCCGAAGGTGCCTAGTTATGTGTTGACGGATGGATACAGCTGGATGTAGTTATTGCTAGTTGGGTGAGATATTGTTCTTCCCCTGTATCCCCAACACCAGATTGCATAACCGGAAAGCTTCGGGAATTAATAGGTGGGATTCAAGTAGATCTTAGGTAATCTTCCAACGGGTGCATGATATGAGGTTGGGGTTCAACATCTAGTGTAGAGGTTATCATGGTCGTTGTTACCCTGGGGGTTGCATCTTGAAGAGTCCTTGGCTATGCTGACTCAGGGATTGCAAGGCCCTTTGTAACGTTGTGCCACGGGGCCTCAGCATGAACATGTGGGACAAAGCCTCTATTATGTATTTGTTCCATCTTTTACCTTGTTGTTTTTTTCTATCATTTTGTTCTCCCAAGTGCCTTCTTGACAAGTTGATGTACCATTAAGCTATGGATTTCATTCCTTCAATTTTTGTTCGGATGTTCATTTTGAAGACTATATGTTGCAACATATCTATCCTTTGTTTTTATTTTGATTGTGGTATTCGAGTTGCTTCGATGTCAAGTGGTGATTCCATACCTTTCCTAATTGGTGTTCTCATATTTCTATGGGAGTGCTAGTCCTTCTTGATCATCGAGATTGCTGTGTTAAATTCTTTTCAACCGGTGTGCTTCTCTTCAAGTTAATCCTATCTCTTCATCATTTGCAAGATCAACTCTCGGTCTTTTCTCAATGGTGTTTGTTTTGGCCGTCCCAATTTCCCTTTGTTTTTTTTCACCCACCCACCCTTTTCTTTATTGATCCAGAATTATTAGTCTAGTACCCATTTTATTCATGTGAAGTTTCTTCATTCTTTTCCTTCAATGTTCTTATCTGATGATTCTCGTGAAGATGCTCAGGAAGCTTCAAGTTTATCATTCCCTGTTCTCGTTTCTTCACACATGTTTTTCCATGTTGGAATTTCTTATCCAAGGCTCTCTTATTTATTCAAGTCCCTCTAACTCTTCTCCGAAGTGCTGAAGATATCTCAGAAGGTTCACATTTCCATTCTTAAACTGTTCAATCTATTTCGAGGTTGTTACCTCGTTCAAGTCATTTAATTCAGCCGGTACAATCTCTCTTTCAAGTAATTATTTCAATGGTGTTTCTTTTGAATGGGCCCTAACCCACAGGACTTTCCCAGGATCTTACATGACTCTTCTAATTTTTCCGGAGTTATTCTCATAATGTTTTCAAGTGTGACAAAAGAATGTATTTCATCAGTCATATGCCTTCTCCAAGATCGCTTTCAAATTCTTTTTATCGTTGGTTCAACCTTTTAGTTCTTCATTCCGGAGTGCCTCAACAATTGTTGGTGGTGTTTCTCAGCGTCACTCTCAACATTTGAAGACCGAAGAAGAGCTAAATCTTTTCTTACCCATCCGAAGCATTTCATGAATTCTTTCCATTGTGATCCCCGAAGACCATCATTTGAGAAGATTTCTTCGTTCTCAATTTTCAACTTCGTCCTCTAACTATTCTTAATTGATGCCTCTTCGTTCGCCTCCAAATTCTCCTGGTGCTTCGTTCAAGTATTATTTAGTCCGTTCGCGATCTCTTCGTTCTTTTTCTTCATTCGTTTCAATTCTTACGGTGGTTCGTTCAAGATTTATGTTCCTTTGTTACCATATTAATTCATTCGTTCTTTCTAAATCCTACTGGTTGTTCGTTGAATACTTTCTCAAGATTGTGCGAGATCTCTCTTGAATTCTTTGCAACGAGAATAAGTAGTATGCTAAATCCATTGCTTCTCATCGATTTACGTTGATGAAGGATAAGCATAACATAATTTATTATTCTTGTTTTCCTCAAGGTTATTAATTCCTTCTTCCGAAGTTTGTTCATGATGAATAAACTCTTGGTTCGAAATGATCCATCTTTCTTTTCCGAAGGTCCAAGCTATATTAATTTTCTCGTCGCGAAGCTCCATCTCAATCATTGCAAGGCTTCAATCTTATTCTTTTCATCCTTCACTTCTCATCCTTTTGTTACCGGAGCTCTTCACGGTGGTTCATCATGATTTAATTCATCCTCGAAGTGTTCTTCAAGATTCTTGTTGGACCTCAAGTATTCTTCATCTTGCATTTTGAAGTGCAATTCTTTCTACCTTATCTTTTGAGGTGGTGGTATGTCATTTTTGACAATTTCCCTTTATGATTCATGATTCACAAGTTGTCAGGAATGAGATATTTAAACCCATCATTTTCTTTGTTTAGGACATCTTTACAACCCTTCAATTCATTAGTTGGAGTAATCTTGGGTTGTATCTCACCTAAAAGCTTTCCCTAAGGATTGTTGCTATTTATGGTGCTTATAAATGACCCAATTTCTCCATTTATCCTCTCGGTGAAATAAAATTTTCATCTCTTTGGTGCTCTTAATCAAATCAATTGTTTCCTTAGTGGCAGAATTTCACCTCAAGTTTCGAAATGTTTACCATAAGCCCACATCAAGCTTATTCTTTCTCTGTTGAATTTCCAACAACTCTGTCCAATAAATCTTTGTAAGGATGCTCTTTCAAATTCTATTATGGGAGAAGTTGTCATTTTATTCTCCTTTCTTTTCTTTCCATCAATCTAGCTTCTATTCTTTCGTTCCGGAGGTATTGTGGTCTTGATCTCTTCGTTCTGTCATCTCGTTTGGTCAAGATCATGTTCTTTTCCTTTCTGGTCCATTTAACAGGAGTGTTGTGCCCTCCGTTCAAGTTCTCTCATCTTCTCAAGTTTTAACTCTCTTTTAACTAGAATGATGTCTGAAATCTTTCTTACCCCTTGTGCCATTCTTTTAATTGTTTCAAAGGCAGTGTGTTGTTAATTTCATCAAGTATCATCTAATCTTCTCAAGTTCATGTTCAATTCCTTCCACTTTTCAGTCGGAGTGTTGTCCGAATTATTTCATTCTTAGTCCTTCTCTACCTTTATTTAACCGGAGTGGTTTTAAATTCTTTCATGATCCTTGAGCTCTTCGTTCAAGTCTTTGCAACCTACAAGGTTCTCGTAATGTTCCTTGTTCCCCTGTGCTAACAGAGTGTTTGCAATCTGTTTCATCTCCATTGTATTATTTCTTTCAATTGTTCAACCCCCCCAAGGTTCATGGTTTCACTCGGTTTTCGAAGAATCAACTTTGTTTTACCTCTTCTATCCGGTGCCATCTTCAGGATCTCAGGTCAAGATCCTATGTTTGTATGGGAGAGTTGTGATGCCCCAAGACCGACGCTCCAGAAGACTTCCAGCTATTTCGATGTTACCGTGTGTTTCATTTGTGCTTGCTCTATTCATTTTGTGCATTGCATCATGTCATCATACCATCATGTCATTAATTTTAAAAACTCAACTAAATAAATTGCATGGGTCTTCGATCCATTTAAACCGAGGGAACTCACAAGGTGACTTCTCTTTATAACATATCCTCCTAATATTTATGGAGCTATTGTAAAATATTTCATTGTTTTGGAATCACCAAAACACACTTACAAAATTCCCATGACTTTTCTACGTCAAGTTTCTACTCCCAAACCTTGCCAACAATTCTTATCCATTTTATCAAGGTTCCTCCAAAAATCCGAACATTTTTGGACACTTCAAAAACCTAGTCCTAGATCAAACCCGTTTGAATAAAATTCAAATGAGTTTGAATTTGCATCGTTCAATCTTGCCTCCTTTTATTTTCTTGGGTCACCCTCATTTTTACGAGTCCGGGAAAATTATCCCCATGCCCAAATTCCACCTCTACCATCTCTTTCTTTTCCTTCTATTTTTTGTTTTGATTTATTTATTTATTTATTTGAGAGGGAGAGAGAAGCCCAGCAACCTAGGCCCAGCCACTGGCCTCCCTGGCCCATCTCTCCCCGCGGCCTCCTCTCAGGCTGGCCCAAGGCCCAGCCGCGGCCCACCTAACCTCCTAAGCCCAACTCGCACCCCTGCTTAACCATAGGACCAACCGCACCTAAACCTACCCTGCAGCCACTCCCCTCGATCTCCCTTTCCCCCCTCGTCCTCCGACATCAGCCGCACACTCGCGTAGCCCGACCCCCTGTGCTCAATCCCCATCTCCATCTCCCTCGATCCCTCAAGTGTCGTCCATCCTCGTCGCCCTCTCCCTGTTGCGACGAGCTCTGGCCTCTCCTGCCTCCTTCCCTCACCGTCGCCGACCCGGCGTGCGCCTCGCTCGATCTCCTCCAAGATCGCGGCCTCGCCATGGAGCCGCGTCACCGACCCCCGCCGCCGCACCACCGATCGCCCGGATTCTGCCGCCGCCTCGCTGCCATTGAGATGCGTCACGCCGCCGACCACCTCTGCTCCGGTCGTCCTCGCCGGAGTCCAGCACGAGCCGCTGCCGTAGGTCTCCAGGAGGCTGCCGCCTCGTGCCTTGCCCGTTCCCCTCGTCGCCTCAACCTCCATCGCCTCCTTGCTATTGTTGCTGCTTCGGGTTTGGTGTGGCCATGAGCAGCTGCAGCACCAAGCCCATGCCGCCGGCTCAACACAATCACCCTAGAGGATCTCCGCCTCCCTGTTGCATGCCAAGACCAACGACGACCACTTTGTCCTGCTGCTACTCAATGAGCTCCAAGTACCTCGACGCCCGAACGACTACTTCCTCTTCAACGTCGTGTACCACAACCATCGCCAAGTACCTCGTCGTCAAGTGAACTACTACCACACCGGAAAAAGTACATGGATACGCCAAGTTCCTCTTCGAAACGTGTACAACTACCGTCAAGTGAACGTCTACCGTCGACGTGTACGACTACGAAATGTGAACGACTACTTCGACGATGACCCCGTGAACAACTACTTCCTCTACGACTCGTGTACCACTACTTCCCTCAACAATCTCTACCACCCCGAACCACACGCTTTGAAGGTATAACCGCCGAGCCGATGACCCCGTGGATGAATGCTTGTGATGTATGAGATGCACCTTATGTTTGCCTCGAGTCTGAATTGTCGGTGCACGTTGCCACTCGTTTGCCTTGCCATCGACACATGGACACCCGGTATTCGGGATCATCCCATGTCACTTTTGCATGTTCCACTCATCTCTCAGTTGATCTTTTGCACCGGTCTCTCAAGGAGTTCCAGAACCGATATCCTGCCATGGCATCATTTTCGGATTCGTCGTCGTGGCACCTTTTCTTTCCACCACGGTGACAAACGCTTCATATCTTGCTCATGTCAATTGTTAACAAAATTGCATAAAAACTTGAACGTGTCATTCACATCATGATAACAACATTTAAAATGTTTAATTTGTGTTTGCTTAAGATTGCTAATTGTGCACATGGGGATTTTCCGGAATTGTTGTTATTATTTCTAGCCTTATTAAAGATGCCTAGATAGTGTAGTTTGCTCATGCTTCACCTCTTGCCATGTTAATTAACATTTAATATTGTTAGGTACATAACAGAGATCAAACTAAATATGTGAATGTGGTGTTTTGTCAATATGCAACTCGTTGTATATTGAGCTCCCCTTAACTTGTAGTTTTGTCTGTGCACTTTGCCTTGCATCTTTAAACCGGACACGCATCATACTTGTTTGTTCATCATATGCCATGTTTATGCTTGTGTGTTTACCATGTTGTTTGCTTCTTTCCGGTTTGCTTCTCGCGTTAGCTTCAGTTTCATTCTGGAGTTCTGAGGATTCGTTCGACTACCTCCGCTTGTCTTCTTCATGGACTCGTTATTCTTCCTAGCGGGATCCCAGGACAGATGACTGTTCCCCGATATCACCTCTATCTTTGCTTTGCTAGTTGTCTCGCTCTATAGTTATGCTTTCATGCCCATTCTTCTCTTGTCAACCTCCTATGTTGCCATGAAACACTCTAACCGCCTTCCTAGCAAACCGTTGATTGGCTAAGTACGATTTTGCTAAGCCCCTCTTATAGCGTTGTTAGTTGCAGGTGAAGTTGGAAGATTGCTCCATGTTTTGGACTTGTTTACTGGGATAAAACAATATATATCTTATTTAATAATGCACATATATATTGGTAATGGGTGGAAGGCTTGTCCTTTTGCTTGGTGTTTTGTTCCACTCATGCCGCCTTAGGACCAGATAAACCAGTGCCTTGATAATTCGCATTGCTTAAAGCTTTTCCAGCAAGGCCCAACTTTGGTACTACATTTGCCTAACAACTAAAAACTTGCCTAGGGAGTAATTAACCCGAGTTCTTAATCAACCCCCGGGCCAGTGCTCCTCATGAGTGTTGGTCCAAACTAGAGCACTGTGCGGGGCCGCCCCTTGGCAACTTCGGGTATTTTGGCACCTGTACGCCTCGCTCATCCGGTCGTGGCCTGAGACGAAATACGCGTGTCTACTATCAGGGTGTCGGCACGCTGGGAGGTCTTGCTAGATTAGTTTTACCTTTGTCCTAATATCTTGAGCACGGGATTCCGAGAATACTTGGGTCTTCCCAACATGGAGTTGCGGCTCCGTGGATCGTGAGCTTGTGATGGGGTAAGTTGGGACACCCCTGCAGGGTTATGAACTTTCGAAAGCCATGCCCGCGGTTATGTGGCAGATGGGAGTTGTTAATATCTGGTTGTAGTTAACTTGACACCATATCCTTAAGAATACACTACCTGTGTGAGTAGCCGTGATGGTCTCTTTTCGAAGGGTTTTCGGAAAGTGAACACGGTGGGGTTATGCATGAACGTGAGTAGCTAGGATCACTTATTGACCAGCTTTGGCGACTGTTGGCACATATCCTCATCTCGCGCTGAATTCATAAGCTAGTTTATTAGTGCTTGCTGCAGCCACTTTATTACCTCTCCACACCTAAAAGGCTTTGTTATTTTTTATACCCGGGAATGGGATTGCTTTGTCCTTGTGACTCAAAGATTACAACACACACCAGATGCAGGTACAACTGAGTACGACGCAGGAGATGGACAAGAACTTCACCGGGAGTTCGATGAAGAACGTGGTCGTATGTATGTGACGTATCCTGACGATCAGTAGTGGTTCCTGTTGGGGAACGTAGCAGAATTCAAAAAAATTCCTACGCTTCACCAAGATCAATCTAAGGAGTCATCTAGCAACGAGCATAATGGAGTGCATCTACATACCCTTTTGTAGATCGCGTGCGAAAGCGTTCGAAGGAACGTGGATGAAGTAGTCGTACTCTTCGTGATCCTTGTCACCGATGATCCCAGCGCCGAACGGACGGCACCTCCGCGTTCAACACACGTACGGTACAGCAACGTCTCCTCCTACTTGATCCAGCAAGGGGGGAGGAGAGGTTGACGGAGATCCAGCAGCACGACGGCGTGGTGGTGGATGCAACAGGAAAACATGCAGGGCTTCGCCGGCGCCCTGCGAGAGGAGATGGAAGTGTGACGGGAGGGGGGAGAGGCGCCAGAGGCTTGGGGTGCGGCTGCCCTCCCCCCCCCCCCCACTATATATAGGGGCCAGGGGGCGCCGGCCCTAGGAGATGCAATCTCCTAGGGGGCGGCGGCCAGAGGGGGGAGACTTGCCCCCCAAGGCATAGGAGGCGCCCCCTCCCCCTAGGGTTTCAACCCTAGGCACATGGAGGGGGCCCATATGGGTGCGCCAGCCCACCAGGGGCTGCCCCCCTTCCCCTTGCGGCCTACGGGGCCCTCCGAGATGGGTGGCCCCACCCGGTGGTCCCGGGACACTCCCGGTGACCCCCGAAATTCCCCCGATGGCCGAAACTGGACTTCCTATATATCATTCTTTACCTCTGGACCATTCCGGAACTCCTAGTGACGTCCGGGATCTCATCTGGGACTCCGAACAACATTCGGGTTTCCATGTGCATGTATCTCTACAACCCTAGTGTCACCGAACCTTAAGTGTGTAGACCCTACGGGTTCGGGAGACACGCAGACATGACCGAGACGACTCTCCGGTCAATAACCAACAGCGGGATCTGGATACCCATGTTGGTTCCCACGTGTTCCTCGATGATCTCATTGGATGAACCACTGTGTCAAGGATTCACTCAATCCCGTAAGTTATTCCCTTTGTCTATCGGTACGGTACTTGCCCGAGATTCGATCGTCGGTATGCCCGATACCTTGTTCAATCTCGTCATGGCAAGTCTCTTTACTCGTTCCGTAATCCATCATCCCGTGACTAACTCCTTAGTCACTTTGAGCTCATTATGATGATGTCTTACCGAGAGGGCCCAGAGGTACCTCTCCGTCATACGGAGTGACAATATCCCAGTCTCGGTTCGTACCAACTCAACAGACACTTTCGGAGATACCCGTTGCATACCTTTATAGCCACCCAGTTACGTTGTGACGTTTGGCACACCCAAAGTATTCCTACGGTATCCGGGAGTTGCACAACCTCATGGTCTAAGCAATAAATACTTGACACTAGAAAAGCTTATGCATTACGAACTATACGATCTCGTGCTAGGCTCAGGATTGGGTCTTGTCCATCACATCATTCTCCTAATGATGTGATCCCGTTATCAATGACATTCTATGTCCATGGTCAGGAAACCATGACCATCTGATGATCAACGAGCCAGTAACTAGAGGCTTACCAGGGACACGTTGTGGTCTATGTATTCACACATGTATCGTTGTTTCCGTACAATACAATTCAAGCATGAATAAGAGACAATTATCATGAACAAGGAAATATAATAATAATCCTTTTATTATTGCCTCTAGGGCATATTTCCAACAGTTCCTACTAGGGGCGATCAGGACTTGTGGTTGTGGTATCTTTTCTTGTTTGATTTCGTCCGTAGGCGGACTCTGTGTTATTTGGATGAATGTATGAATGTTGAATTAATTGTGTGACGTGGCGAGTGTAAGCCAACTATTTATCTCTTTTACCCTGTTCATTACATGAGTTGTGCAAAGATACCATGCTTGCGATCATTCAAGTATGCGATTATGTCTCTAACTCGTGCCTCGACACGTAGGAGCTATAGTCTCATTATGGGCATTACAACTTGAGATGGCATGATCTTGATGTATCACGAGCTTTGCTACTATACTTGGATCTTATGATGCTTCTCACCCTCTTCCTTCTTGTAATGGATTGAGTTTTCCCTTTGAAGTTATCTTATCGGATTGAGTCTTTAACGATTTGAGAACACTTGATGTATGACTTGCATGGGATACCTGTGGTGACAATGGGGTATTCTATTGATTCACTTGATGTATGTTTTGGTGATCAACTTGCGGATTCCGTGACCTTGGGAATCTATGCATAGGGGTTGTCACACGTTTTCGTCTTGCCTCACCGGTAGATATTTGGGGCACTCTTTGAAGTTCTTTGTGTTGGTTTAATAGATGAATCTGAGATTGTGTGATGCATATCCTATAATCATGCCCACGGATAATTGAGGTGACAATGGAGTATCTAGGTGACATTAGGGTTTTGGTTGATTCGTGTCTTAAGGTGCTATTCTAGTACGAACTCTAGGATAGATCAAACAGAAAGAATAACTTCGTGTTATTTTACTACGGACTCTTGAATAGATCGATCAGAAAGAATAACTTTGAGGTGGTTTTGTACCCTACAATAATCTCTTCATTTGTACTCTGCTATTAGTGACTTTGGAGTGACTCTTTGTTGCATGTTGAGGGATAGTTATGTGATCCAGTTATGTTATTATTGTTGAGAGAACTTGCACGAGTGAAAGTATGAACCCTAGGCCTTGTTTCAACGCATTGCAATACCATTTACGCTCACTTTTACCACTTGTTACCTTGCTATTTTTATATTTTCATATTACAAAAACCTAAATCTACCATCCATATTGCACTTGTATCACCATCTCTTCGCTGAACTAGTGCACCTATACAATTTACCATTGTATTGGGTGTGTTGGGGACACAAGAGACTCTTTGTTATTTGGTTGCAGGGTTGTTTGAGGGAGACCATCTTCATCCTACGCCTCCCACGGATTGATAAACCTTAGGTCATCCACTTGAGGGAAATTTGCTACTGTCCTACAAACCTCTGCACTTGGAGGCCCAACAACGTCTACAAGAAGAAGGTTGCGTAGTAGACATCACCAAAAAAACCAAATATTGGAGAAGAAATTTGTGGCTATTATAATCAAGTATGGATATTAAAACAAGGGAAATCTGATCATAAACTCACAGTTCATCAGATCCCAACAAACACACCACACAAAGTCATTACATCAAATAGATCTCCAAGAGAACTTTGTATTGAGAAACAAAGAGGGAAGAAGCCATCTAGCTACTGCATGCGGACCCGTAGGTCTGAGGTGAACTACTCACGCATCATCGGAGAGGCACGAATAAGGATGATGAACCCTTCCGTGATTGTGTTCCCCTCCGGCGGAGTGCCAGAAAAGGGCTCTAGATTGGATCTCGTGGTTCTGGAACATGCGGCCGCTGGAACCAAATTTCGTCGACTCCCCTATGGTTTCTAGAATATTGCGGTGTTTAGGGCGAAGAGGCAGTGCGGGAGGCCACCGAGGTGGGACAACCCACCAAGGCGCACCTTGGTGGGTTGTGCTCCCATCGGAGCACCCCCAGGTGCTACGTTGGCCCATTGGTTGTCTTCTGGCCCAGAAAAATTCTCCAAAAAGTTTTGTTGCATTTGGACTTCATTTGGTATTGATTTTCTGTGATGTAAAAAACCAAGCAAAAAGCAGCAACTCGCACTGGGCAGTATGTCAGAAGGTTAGTCCCAAAAAAGATATAAAATGGATATATAATGATTGTAAAACATTCAAGAATTATAATATAATAGCATGGAACAATTAAAAATTATAGATACGTTGGAGACGTATCAACATCCCAAAGCTTAATTCTTGCTCGTCAAAGCAATATATTTCTTTATAGTATGGACAATTGGACTTTTATATGGTTCAAAGTAATATTCTAGCTTTGACATGAAGACTTGAATACTCAAGCATATCAACAAGTAACCATGTCTTTCAAAATATTAGTACTAAAGCATGTTATCCCTAGCCCATCATGCTCAGTCATTGATCCATTCATGAAACACACTGACATGGTAGCTACATCCAATGCTCAAGTACGATCATAGTGCCCCTTAGTTGGTGCTTTATAAGAGAAGATGGAGACTCAAATAAAAATAGAAATTGCATAAAGTAAATAGGAAGGCCTTTCGCAGAGGGAAGTAGGGATTTGTAGAGGTGCCAGAACTCAGAGCTTAAATTGAGAGATTTTATTTAGAGGCATAATCTTCCCTACGACCAAAACGACTAGGATTTCCCAATAGTTTCCATGCTAGATACATCATAGGCGGTTCCCAAACAGAAAATAAAGTGTATTCCCTTTTCCACCATTCTTTCACAATCCATGGGTAACCGTATCCACGGGTTCCCTCCATACCAACACTTTCCAAGGAATTTATTATTTGACAACATAAAGTAAAATTCTTTATTCATTTTGAGATTGAGCATCCCTATTATCGCCGCACTCTCATGCAATGACAAGTGAATAAACACTCATCTTGGGAATAACACATATAGCATGGAAAAATATCGGCCACCCCTCACCGCCTCATGAGAAGTTTAAGGGATGGAACATAGAAATTTGCTTAGAACGGCAAGGAAATACCGCATATAGCAAAATTGGGTTTAAATATTTTTGGATGCACAGGTAGTATTTCTACTTATTACAAGTGGAGGCTAGCAAATAGATTGAGAAGGAACCAACCAAGAAACGAAAATTCATATAAGAGAGCATTGAGCATAACTAACACCAAATAATGCACCATAAGTAGGATATGATTTAATTGCATAACTATTGACTTTTGTGGTTGCATAGGGCATCACAAACCTTAACATCCATATTCTTACTAAAAAAATTACTCATTAACATGACTCCCATATCAATATTGTCATATCTCAAAACTATTACATAAAATCACGTTTATTTTGTCCAATGATCTTCATGAAAGTTTTTATTATATCCCTCTTGGATATCTATCACTTTGGGACTAGTTTCATGTGTTGCTTTTGATAGGCTAAAGCAAATCTAAGTTAAGAACATGAGCATAACATTTTCTTCTAAAAATAATCTAAGTGAAGCATGAGAGAATTTCTAAAAAGATCAATTCTCAAATAAATCTAAGTGAAGCATGAGAGCATTTCTTCAAGAATACTAAAGCACACCATGCTCAAAAAGATATAAGTGAAGCACTAGAGCAATTCCATAGCCCTCATAAAAATTAAGTGAAGTATAAAGAGCAAACATAGCATCAATTGACTTTCTCAAATAAATGTGTTCAGCAAAGATAGACGACACAGAAAAAAATAAAAACAAGAAAAGACTCAAATCATATAAGACGCTCCAAGCAAAACTCATGATATGTGACGAATAAAAATATAGCTCCAAGTAAAATACTGATGGTCGTTAGAAGAAAGAGGGGATGCCACTCGAGTTGCTTAATACTCCTTGAATATTATCTTGGGGTGCCTCGGGCATCCCCAAGCTTAGCATTTTGCTCCTCCTTATTCCTTCATCCATCGTGATCTCACCCAAAACTTGAAAACTTCAATCACACAAAAGTCAACAAAATTTCGTCAGATCCATTAGTATAACAAAGCCAGTCCTTACTTTAAATATTGTAGCAAACCAATTCATATTTTGTTATTGCATTATATCTACTATATTCTAACTTTTCCATGGCTTATACTCTTCAAAAGAAACCATAGATTCATTACAACAAGCACATAACACAACGGAAATATAATATGTCAAAATAAAATAGTCTGTAAAGAAGCAATTTTTATTCATACTCTAAA
The DNA here is from genome assembly GCA_902687465.1 of Secale cereale. Taxonomy (NCBI): domain Eukaryota; kingdom Viridiplantae; phylum Streptophyta; class Magnoliopsida; order Poales; family Poaceae; genus Secale; species Secale cereale. The sequence goes on from LR738710.1 coordinate 252,649,463, forward strand.
AATTCTGAAAAATTAGAACAACGTAGGCAATTTGTATATATATAATGTGTAAAAAATTCAAGAATTGATCATGTTCCAGTACCCGTCAACAATTTTGTCACTGACACAAAAAGTTTTTAATTTTCAGCGCAATCAAATCAACTATCAACCAAATCATCCCAAGGCTTTGCTTGGCACAAACACTAATTTAAAAGACAAAATCACATCTAAACATAGGCATAATTGTGTAATTATTGGAAAACAACAAGAAAACCAAAAAGCAAAAAGATACAAGTTGGCTTGCCTCCCAACAAGCACTATTGTTTTACGCCCCTAGCTAGGCATAACACATAGATCTCAAGTATTGTCATCTTTCTTTTCCGATTCCTCAGTCACACGATTCTTCAAAGATTTTGCATGCATGCTTTCAATAATGATATTTCTAGGAATAAGATTGAAAAACTCATTCTTGCTAGCAGGGCCTCTTATCACTTCAACAAAATTGGGATGAATACTAATCATTTTAAGATCCTCTTTGTTGCTACTGGAAGTGGCACCCTTGTTCTTAGTGACTTGAGTAGTCTTGTAAATTTTTACGTTTTTCCCAATAGTTTTGATGGAAAAAAATGCAGTGCTCAAGTTACTAAAAGCTTCTTCCCATTTATCAATCTGAGAAGGACTTTCTTCAATTCTTTCATGGATTACGATTTCCTTCTCCCTTAATATTTTAAAAATATCACCCACTTTTGATCCAAATTCATTAGCGGGATTATGCATCTTTTTACACAAGTTTGCAATTTGTTCGACAGTAACTATCTTCTTTTCAATACAATCTAACCTTAGCAAAACATGTCCAAGAGTCAAATTTGTATCATTAACAATGATAGGTGGTGAACCTACTAGATTTCCCATAGCGTTAAAAGCGTCCACAGATGGACACATCAAGAAATTCCCACCGGTAATTGTATCAAGGACGGGTCTATACCAAGTAATGATGCCCACATAAAAACTGCGAAGAAAAATATCGGTGGACTGCTTGCGAACGGATCTATTATGAGCATTGCAAATCCTATATCAAGCATCTTTTAGATTATCCCCTCCCCTTTGTTTAAAGTTAATAACCTCTTTATCAGGGGTACACACACTAGAGGAAGAGCTAGCCATAACGAACAAGCAAGAAAGATCATAAACAGAAACAAATCTAACGAGAAAACGATAAACGAAAAAAAGGGCGAATAAAACGGATTTTTTTTTGTGAAGTGGGGGATATAAAAATGAGAGGAAAATGTCAAATAATGTAAATTGTAAGGAGATGATATTTGTGATTAGGAACCTGATAGATGTTGATGATGCCTCCTTGGCAACGGCGCCAGAAATTCCTTTTGATGTCGCTTGAACTATGTCGGTATTTCCACAAAGAGGAAGGGATGATGAAACACAACTACGGTAGGTATTTCCCTTAGTGATGAGACCAAGGTTTTCGAACTAGTAGGAGGACCAAGCAACACTATGTAAACAGTACATGCACACAAACAACAAATACTTGCAACCCGACGTATAAGAGGGGTTGCCAATCCCTCCCGGGTAATTGATTGGTAAAAGGATAGATGAGTAGTGGAAATGGAACAATGGCAAATAAAATCCAGTGAGGTATTTTTGGGTTTTGATAATATAGATCTGAAAATAAAAGTTGCAAATAAAAGGAAAAACAAATGGCAATATAGATCTGAAAGTGTATGATAGGAAAATAGACCCGGGGGCTGTAGATTTCACTAGTGGCTTCTCTCGGGAAATAGAAATGGTGGGTAGACAAAATACTATTAGGAAATTGATAGAAAAGCAAATAATTATGATGATATCCAAGGCAATGATCATGCATATAGGTATCACGTCCAAGATTAGTAGACCGAATCCTGCCTACATCTACTACTATTACTCCACACATCGACCGCTATCCAGCATGCATCTAGTGTATTAAGTTCATGGAAAAATGGAGTAATGCAATAAGAACGATGACATGATGTAGCCAAGATCTATTCATGGAGGAATAGACCCCATATATTTATCCTTAATATAAACGATACATGCGTGCCTTGCTACCCGTTCTGTAACTGGGAAAGGAAACTACAAGATCGAACCCATCACAAAGCACCTCTTCCCATTGCGAAATAAATTGATCAAGTTGGCCAAACAAAACCCAAATATTGGAGAAGAAATATGATGTTATAATAATCAAGTATGGATATTAAAACAAGGCAAATCTGATCATAAACTCACAATTCATCGGATCCCAACAAACACACAGCACAAAGTCATTACATTAAATAGATCTCCAAGAGAACTTTGCATTGAGAAACATAGAGAGAAGAAGCCATCTAGCTACTGCCTACGGACCTGTAGGTCTAAGGTGAAATACTCACGCATCATCGGAGAAGCACCAATGAGGATGATGAACCCCTCCGTGATCGTGTTCCCCTCCATCAAAGTGCCAGAAAAGGGCTCTAGATTGGATCTGGTGGTTCTGGAACTTGCGGCGGCCGGAACAAAATTTCATTGACTACGCTAGGGTTTCTAGAACGTTGGGGTATTTATAGAGCGAAGACGCGGTGCGGGAGGCCACCGAGGTGGGCACAACTCACCAGGGCGCTCCCTGGTGGGTTGTGCTCCCCTCGGAGCACCCCAAGGTGCTTCTTTGGCCCATTGGGTGTCTTCTAGCCAAGAAAAATTCTCCAAAAAGTTCCACTGCATTTGGACTCCATTTGGTATTGATTTTCTGCGATGTAAAAGACAAGAAAAAACAACAACTGGCACTGCGCACTATGTCAATAGGTTAGTCCCAAAAATGATATAAAATTGCTATGAAATGATTGTAAAACATCTAGGAATTATAATATAACAACATGGAACAATAAACAATTATAGATACGTTGGGGACGTATCAATGGCCATGTAACTCCATCGTTTCGTCATTATGAGTTTTTACCTTGAGTTGTAAGTAAATAAAAGTGTGATGATCATCATTATTAGAACATTGTCCCATGTGAGGTTATAAAAAATAAAGGACAAAGAGCCCAAATAAAAAAGAGAGGCCAAAGAGCCCAAAATAAAAAAATGAGAGAAAATCAAAGAAGGGACAATGTTACTATCCTTTTCCACACGTGTTCTTCAAAGTAGCACCATGTTCTTCATGATAGAGAGTCTCCTATTTTGACACTTTCATATATTACTTGTGGGAATTTTTTGGTCATAGAACTTGACTTGTATATTCGAATGATGGGCTTCCTCAAATTGCCCGAGGTCTTCATGAGCAAGCAAGTTGGATGCACACACACTTTGTTTTATTTTGAGCTTTCATACACTTATAGCTCTAGTGCATCCGTGACATGGCAATCCCTACTTACTCACATTGATATCAATTGATGGAAATCTCCATAGTCTACCACCACCTTCTATTCCATCTATAGTGCTATGTCCATGGCTCACGCTCATGTATTGCGTGAAGATTTGAAAAAGTTTAAGAACATAAAAAGTATGAAACAATTGCTTGGCCGACACCGGGGTAGTACATGATTTATACTTTGTGTTGAGAAGAGGGTGCATAGCAAGACTATATGATTTTGTAGGGATAACTTTCTTTAGGCATGTTATTTTTGAAGTTTCCTAATTTTGCTTTCTACTATGCTTGAAATATTATTGTTTTTTTGTCAATATTAAACTTTTGTTTTGAACCATATGGATCTGAACATTCATGCCAAGATAATAAGAAATAAATTGATAAATATGTTAGCTAGCATTCCACATCAAAAAAAATTATTTTTATCATTTACCTACTCGAGGACGAGCAGGAATTAAGCTTGGGATGCTTGATACGTCTCGAATGTATCTATATTTTTTTATTGTTCCATGCTATTATGTTATCAACTTTGGATGTTTTATATGCATTAATATGTTATTTTATATCATTTTTGGGACTAACCTATTAACCTAGCGCCTAGTGACAAAATTTGTTTATTCCTTTTTTTTTGGCTTTCACAGAAAAGGAATATCAAACGAAGTCCGAACATAATCATTCTTTACGATGATTTTTCTTGGACCAGAAGACTCCTACGAGACTTGGAGAGGAGGCCAGAAGATCCACGAGGACGCCACAAGCCGTAGGGGTGCATCCTAGGGGGGCGCCATGGGCTTTGATACGTCTCGAACGTATCTATAATTTTTTATTATTCCATGCTGTTATATTATCATTCTTGGATGTTTTACAATCATTTTATAGTCATTTTTTGAGATTAACCTATTGACATAGTGTCAAGTGCTAGTTGATGTTTTCTGCTTGTTTTTTTACATCGCATAAAATCAATATCAAATGGAGTCCAAATGCAGCAAAACTTTTTGGAGATTTTTTTGGACCATAAGACATCCAGTGGGCCAGAGAAGCACCTAGGGGGTGCCCCGAGGGGGCACAACCCATCAGGGCATGCCTGAGGGCCCAGGCGTGCCCCGGTGGGTTGTGCCCACCTCGGTGGCCTCCCACACCGCCTCTTCTCTTTATAAATATCGAAATATTCCAAAAACCCTGGGGGAGTTGATGAAATTTTGTCCCAGCCACCGCAGGCTTCTGTATTCACGAGATCCAATCTAGAGCCCTTTTCCGGCACTCCGCCGGAGGGGGAAATCATCACCGGTGGCCATCTTCATCATCCTGACGGCCACCATGATGAGGAGGGAGTAGTCCACCCTCGGGGCTGATGCTTTGTACCAGTAGCTATGTGTTTAATCTCTCTCTCTCTCTCTCTCTCTCTCTCTCTCTCTCTCTCTCTCTCTCTCTCTCTCTCTCTCTCTTGTGTTCTTGAGATTCGCAATCTTGATGTATCGCGGGCTTTGTTAATATCGTTGGACATATGGTGTTTTCCCCACTCTATCTTGTTGTGATGATTTAAGTTTTCCCTTTGAGATTTCTTTGGATTCAATACTTTTATGGATTTGAGAACACTTGATGCATGTCTTGCTATGAATTCCTGCAGTGACAATGGGGTATCATATTGATTCACTTGATATGTGTTTTGGCACTCAACTTGCGGATTCTCGAAGTGACATTGGGGTAATCTATGCGTAGGGGTTGGTGCACGTTCTTGTCTTTGTCTCCCTAGTAGAAATCTTGGGGCACTCTTTGAGATTCTTTTTGTTGGATTGAGTATTATGAATTTGAATATGTTTTGGTGTTATCTTAGTACGAACTCTTGATAGATCAATCGGAAAGAATAACTTGTGTTATTTTAGTACGAACTCTTGAATAGATCGATCAGAAAGAATAGCTACAAACAATTCCTTCTTATGTTCTACGCTAGATAGGATATTTGGAGCGATTCTTCATCGCACTTTGAGGGATGGTTACATGATCCAATTATATTAGTATTGTTGAGAGATTGCACTAGCAAAAGTACAGACCCTAGTCCACATTTTCAAGCATTGCAATGCCATTTGTGCTCCGTTTTATCACTTGCTACCTTGCTGTTTTTATTGTTACTATTACAAAAATCAATATCTACTATTCATATTACACTTGTATCACTATCTCTTCGCCGAACTAGTCACCTATACAATTTCCCATTGTATTTGGTGTGTTGGGGACACAAGAGACTTTTTATTATTTGGTTGAAGGGTTGTTTGAGAGAGAGACCATCTTCATCCTACACCTCCAATGGATTGATAAACATTAGGTCATCCACTTGAGGGAAATTTGCTACTGTCCTACAAAACTCTGCGCTTGGAGGCCCAACACGAGTCTACAAGAAAAAGTTGTGTAGTAGACATAAAGCTCTTTTCTGTCGCCGTTGCCGAGGAGGTGAGTGCTTGAAGGTATATCTTTAGATCTTGCAATCGAATCTTTTAGTTTCTTGTTTTATCACTTGTTAGGTTTTGTAAAATTAAACTATAAAAAATGGAATTGAGGTTGCATCATATTGTTCATCTTTATAATGTCTTTTGTGAAAATGATGGAAAGGGAAATTGTGCTCAATTGTTAGAAGAAGAATGCTATAAAATGTTTGGCATAGAATCCATGAATGATGAGCATGATTGCAATGTTGTTGGTATGAATTCTTTGAATATCCATGATGCTAATGATATGCAATGCTACAAGCTTGGGATGCTATGTTTGATGAAGATGATATTTGTAGTCCCTTTTGATGAGAAAATTTATTATGATGATGGCATGGCTTCTATTTATGATGATTATATTCATAAAAGTGGATTTACAGGGGCCATGACTTCATTTTGTGATGAATCCACTACTTTGAAGGATGTTTCAATTGACTATGATAACAAAGTCGCTATCTATGGTGATTATGATGATGACATGTATGCTATAGAGAATAATGATAACCATGAAACTTGTCATCATGATTTTAATGATCAAATTGATCATTCCAATCAAGTGTCTCATGATAGTTATTTTGTTGAGTTTGCTCCCACTACTATTCATGAGAATAAATTTGCGTATGTGGAGAGTAGCAAAATCTCTATGCTTATGCATCATGAAAAGAATGCTTTATGTGATAGCTATATAGTTGAATTCATTCATGATGCTACTGAAAATTACTATGAGAGAGGAACATATGCTTGTAGCTATTGCAACAATATCAAGTTTCCTATTTATGTGATGAAAATCTTGAAGTTTTGTTTGTTTTGCCTTCCTATGCTAGTTGATTCTTGCTCCCGAAAGTTGTTTGATCACAAAATACCTACGCATAGGAAGTGGGTTAGGCTTAAATGTGCTTGCCATGTGATTCATGATGCTCTCTTGCTGTCGGTGGAAACGAGACCTATGGGATCACTGGAATCCCTTCTATGGTTGACGGGCGCGAGGTTGTGCAAAGAGTGGGTATAAGAGTCAGTACAAGGATCGTTTACCCAGGTTTGGGCCGCGATAATGCTTAATACCCTAGTCCTGCTTTGGTGTGTATTCGAGTGTTCTTGAGTTCTTGAACTAGCTACGGTGCATGCCTAGTCCAAAAGATATGAATCCTTCTCCAGTATGCCTCTGGCCTCTTTTTATAGTCAAAAGGGGCTGCCACAGTGGCACACAAGAGGTGGAAAGGTATACAGTGTACAAGCTTATCTCATGCCATTACGGGAAAAGACGCATTAAATGCGCTACTTAGGTGTCCACTTGCTTTATCGGGGACGGGACCGACGCCCATCCCGTCCGCTGCCACTCCGTCTGGTTGCGACGCGCGTCCAGGCCAGCGGGGCAGGCAGTTGAGATGGCGTGGTGGTAGGGTCTTCATGAAGATCTGCATGCCACCACACAGGTGCTTGACTAGCTGGATCAGGAACCACATACTGCCACGTGGGTACCTTACTGGGCTAGTGGGTCGGCCGCCGAGCTAAGGCGACGACGAGGCGGCAAGGGCTTGCCACCGTCTTGCGTTTGTTCCCGGCAAGGGTCTTGTTGGGGCCTTTGTGAGCGCCCCCGGCAAGAGACTTGTCGAGGCGTCGGGGGTATCTTTGGCAAGGAGCCCTGTCGGGGCCTCATGGGCATCCTCGGCAAGGAGCCTTGCGATCGCCTTGTCTTCTGGTTCTCATCTAGGATCCGTAGACCCTTTGTCTTCACAAAGATCTGCATGCCATCACGCAGGCACCTCTCGAGCCTTGGTTCCAACACTATTGAAGATGTCGGGGCTCCTAGGCTCAAGGGTGGCTGCAACGGAGGCGTTGAGTGAGCTGCCTCGGCAAGGGCTCTTGCCGGGGTCGCGCAGGCCACCCCGGCAAGGGTCTTGTCGAGGGAAGCCTATCTTCTTGCTTGGCCTTCTTGCACCATTGTCTTGGCGCTGCTCTGGTAGCCTTGTGCTTCGGTTTCCCTCCTCTGCCTTGTTATGTGTGGCCGCAGGCGTGGCTCTGACTGCCCGTGCACAAGTAAGGGGTACAAAGGAGTGCCCCTACTTTCGTACACCGACAGGAGCCCCCGGGCCTGGGCCATACATAAGCGTGACGCATTGTTGGGCTAGCCCCAGCACGATGCACGGGCAGTGGGGTTGGGTTCTTTTTACTGCGGTAACTCCTCCGGTGATTGTGCTTCCCTATGATCTGCGCATGACGTGGGGATCGTGCGTGGGGTGATCACAGCATGCTTGCGTCATCTCGTGGTTTCAAATAGTAAAGAGGCGGTTTGCGTTCTCATCATAAAAAATAGAGGAAGTTGCGGGGGAGCGGCTCATTTACTAAGTGGACTCGGGTCGCCCCACGATCATGGGGCGCAAAACGGTCGTACCACGTGCCATTTGAACCCTGATCCGCCCGCCACGTGCCCCTCATGCATCAGGGGGCAGGCGGCGGACACGGAGGGCACGGGCTTTAACGCCAGGGCGGGGCGGGGGGCCGGGCGCCGCTGATTGGAGCAGCGGATCGGTCTTGCGTCTCCGGCGATTGGACTGGTCGATCCGGGCGGTCGCCCTCCTATAAAGAAGGGAAAAGGGACAGTGCCCCCAACTCCACTCATCCTCTTCTAGTCCGATCCTCTTCCTTTCCAAGTCATGCAGGGAGGGCGTGGCTGTGCCCATGCCCCTGTGGAGGCGACCGGGTCTTCCTCTCGTCAGAGGGCGGCGGCGGTCAAAGAAGAGCCGGACGCCCAAGACGAGGGCCATGCTAGAGGCAGAGGCGCCAGCCGGGGTCGTGGTCGGCGAGGAGGTCGAGGCAGAGGCGGGCATGGACGGGGGACACCCGCATCGTCATCATGTCCGTCTCCATCTCCTCCGCCGTCTCCTCCTGCTTCACCACGCGGCCATGTCGGGGACACGGCGTGGAGTTCATTTTTCAACTGCGCGAGCCACCCCGCGGTCGCCTCCGCCTTCCCGAAGCTTTCGCGAGGGTGTTGGAGGTCGACCAACCATCGAGGTTGCTTCACATGGAGGGGTGTTGCAATGGCGCCATGTGGGTGAACACCAAGCTCCCCGCTCCTCATGTAATGCTCCTCCACCGGGGGTGGAAGACCTTCACGCGTGCCCACTATTTGATGAAGGGGCATGTCCTCTACTTCAAGTTAGCGGAGAGAGATCTGCTCTCCGTCAATGTCTTCGGGCGCTCGGGACACAGGCTAGGGTGATGTGCGGAGAGCTCGATTGATGACGAAAACTCCTCCTCGAGCAATAGTGATGGGGAGGACAGCGACAGCGACGATGAGGGCAGTAGGCAGGAGGATGACGGGTCCGACTAGGCGTCGGACACACCGTCCTTGGGCGATGCCGGCAGCACCATCATCTGCATCACCAGCCCCTCGAACTTCTCGGGGTCGCCTCCTTGGGCGGCTGGCATTGGGAGGCTGGAGAAGACGAAGAAGGTGGGCGGCGGCCGTCATGTCGGAGTACGCGGGCATCAAATGCCTTCCTCGTGTGTTGCCGGCCCGATGCCTCATCTTTTGGCTCTTCTCCCGGCGCCATCATCACCAGCGTTCTTCGGGACGGCCACCGGGATGTTCTTTTGGTGCTTTCTGCTGCTCGCACTTCGCCTAGGCGCTCCCTTTGCCCTTTCGCCATCTTGTTCCATTTCCTGAGGAGAGGGACAAGAAAGGGATTATGGGCATCTTATCTCTTTTCACTTTTTAAGCCTACAGGTCTTTGTAAGATTTAAATCTTCTAATCCCCTTGATCATGCATGCATTCCGTATGAATTGTACTTGTTTACAACATATTAATGGAGAGAAGGGTGTTTGCCAGGTTTCTTTTGTGCGTGGGCAGGGGCCACACCAAGGAACGAATCCTTGTTATCTTAAGATAAACATCATACCCCGGCAACAAGCCTTGTCGTCTTCCTGATCTATAGCTTGACCACATTCACGCCCTTGGCGGAAGTAGGAGCAGAGTAGGATTAGGCCCTTCGTCTGCTCCTTTCATATCACACTACTACCAAGTTCCAGTCCCAAACAAAGTTTGTTGGATGCAAGGAAAAGGGAGCATGATGGCATAAGAGCGAGCGAAGTCTCGTACGTTCAAGTTTCATATGGAAGTAAGGAGTGGGGGATGAAGGACTTATCTGGTCTTGTAGCCCCTGGCAACCTTGTCTTGTCGTGGTCGGACCCTTGGATCTGCAGCCGGGGTTAGAGCGTTGTCCCGTCCTCTTTCTTCCAAACAGCTCAGCAGAAATGTCTACGCATCCTGTGAACACGAGGATGGAAAGGAAACAGAGAGACGCATACTCGACCTCTATGCTAGGGGTTAGCCGCCACCAAGCACTATCAACCCTAACAGAGAAAGAGACTCAACCAAGCATGCATGCTAAAACTTAGGGCGCCAGCGCTTCATTTATTTATGCTCAGGGTCTGCGCCTGGCTTTGTACGAAGGGTTACATGCCTTGCCAGCAAGGCATGTACAAAAGGGTGGCTTGTCGGGGAGCCCGGCAACCGCGCCTTACGGGTAAAACTTGTGAAGATGTTCCATGTTCCAGGAGTTGCTCACTGGAATACCATCTTCGGTCTCCAGGCGGACTGCGCCAGGCCTGGTGACTCGTATTACTCGATAAGGGCCTTCCCACTTCGGCGTCAACTTGTTGGAATTATTGGCCGACTAAACCCGCCGAAGAACAAGGTCACCTTCCTCAAAGCTTCGGGCATGAACCTTGCAGCTATGATAGTGGCGTAATGCTTGCTGGTAGCGCGCTGCTCGCACAGCCGCCCGAAGACGATCTTCATCAAGGAGTGTTGTGTCATCTTGCCGCAGTTGCTCTTGCTCAAGCTCATCATAAGCGAGCACTCGGGGTGACCTGTACGTGAGTTCCGCGGAGAGAACTGCTTCTGCCTCGTAAACGAGGGAAAAGGGTGTCTGGCCGGTGGCTCGATTTGGTGTCATTCTAATTGACCAAAGAACCGCCGACAATTCATCAATCCAGCGCCTTCCACACTTGTGCAGCCTGTCAAAAGTTCTTGTCGCGGCCTCGGGCCGGCCTTTCTTGTTGGTTATCTTTCCCGCGGTGGCCAGGCTGGCCGCCACGTTTTTTGCCGGATCCCTCAGCACCATCTTGGCCCTTCTCCTTGTCCCGCCTTTCATATTCGGCTTTCTGCTTCTCTGCGAGCTGCTCGACTTGCCGGCAGTTTTGGAGGTCATGGCCCTTGGTGCGGTCGATCTTGTAGTATTGCTTGTCGGAGCTTCCTACCTTGTCGGCAGCCGCCAAGGCCCGGCAGGTGATACACCCGGCAACTTCCATGCCAGGGTCATCTACCTTGGTTTTCTTGGCAACGTCGGCGTCGTCGGATCCCACGACGGCAAGCGCGGCCTTGCCCTTGCGTTTCCTGTTGCGGCGTCGGCCCTTCTTCGCCAGGGCGACAGCGTCTTTGTCTGAGGAGTCGGTTTCCACACCGGCGTCTTCGTCGGGGTACTTCCTTCCCTCTTCGGTCCGAGCGCATCTGTCAACCAGAATGTAGAGTTCGGCCACATAGTTGACCTTATTCATCGCCAACTCTTTGCGCATCTTGCGGTTATGCACATTCTGATGGAATGCACTGATGACGACGGCGGGATGAACATCTGGGATGTTGTATTGCACTCGGTTGAATCTTTGTATGTACTTGCGCAAGTTTTCACCTTCTTTCTGGGGGATGACATGCAAATCGCTTGCCTGGCCATGAGCCTGGTGGCCTCCCGTAAAGGCGCCAACAAACTCATGGCACAGATCCGACCAGGAAGAAATAGAATCTACTGGCAAGTGCATCAACCATGACATGATGTTGGGTTTAAGCGCCAACAGGAAGTAATTGGCGAGCACCTTGTCGTCACGTGCTCCGGCGGCCTGCATTGCAATGGTGTAGATGTTGAGGAACTCTGACGGGTGAGTCTTTCCATTGTACTTCTCACTGACGTCGGGCTTGAATGTGCGGTGAGTGGGCCACTGGAACCGTCGCAACTCACGTGTAAAGGCTGGACAGCCTACCACGTAAGGTAAGCCTCCAGACCTTCCCGGTGCTGGGTGGTCCGTAGTGGGCCCTGCCCGCCTATCCGACTGATGGTGTGCTTCGCGCCGGCGCTCGATGGTAGTTCGAGCGTCTTCATCGGCACGGTCTCGAAGAACTTGGCGCTGATCACGGTGGGTCCGTAGGTCGGACGATGCTATGGATATGTTATCACAAGCGTCGTCCTGAGGACCGGTGCCCATGGTAACTGGCGAGGAGGAGGAGAATGCACCGTGGCTGCGGCGCCTCCGGTCCTTCCCCCACTGGCGTGTGGTGGCTCGATAGAGCGTCGGCCTGAGGGCCTCGCTGGTCGCGGCTCGTCTTTGTTGGCGACGGCGATGAGGCTCCGGATGGTGGCTCTCCACTCGTCAAGCTTCTCCACAGCAGGAGAGAAGTCGAGGAGCAACTGTGCACGTGCTTAGGCCTCCGCCAGTGTGGGTGGCGGTGAAAGCTGCATGGACCGTGACACGCTCCGACTTCCAACCATGTTAGAAGCAGCTCTATCATGGCCCTGCAATTGTATGCTGTTTTCGCCAGCGCCTCGGCGAGCATGTCGATCTTCTACATCCCGCGACTGATGCGCATGGCTCTTACCACGGTGGCGCCCAGGGTCATCAGCGTGGCAGTGCTGCTCATCGCGCATGACCTGGAGGAGCGCATTGTGGGCGCCGACGTGGGCGTCTTGGAAGTCGCCGCGCCGCTCGTACGTGGTACGACGCCGCTCTTGGAGGGCCCCGTGCCGCATGCGGGGCCCGATTCTGCCTTTGTACTTGGTGGCATGCGGCTCGTCGTCTCGTGCACGAACGACACCGCTCGCCGGGCTTCGGCTGCTAGAGCTACTTGGGTGTTCACGGGTCGCGCCTCGGCTTCCATCCGCGACCACCTCGTCGCTAGCCCGCACCAGCACGGGCAGTTCGACTCCAGATGAACCGATTGCCGTGATCATCTTCTTCTTGGGAGCCATGGCAATGAAGAACTCCTAAACTAACTTCTAGACCGGATTTTCACAACTGCGCCTCATACCTGCCGCGCCAAAGATGTTGGTGGAAACAACACCTATGGGATCACTGGAATCCCTTCTATGGTTGACGGGTGCAACATTGTGCAAAGAGCGGGTCTAAGAGTTAGTACAAGGATCTTTTACCCAGGTTCGGGCCGCGAGAATGCGTAATACCCTAGTCCTGCTTTGGTGTATATTCGAGTGTTCTTGAGTTCTTCAACTAGCTATGGTGCATGCCTAGTCCAAAAGATCTGAATCCTTCTCCAGTATTTCTAGGGCCTCCTTTTATAGTCAAAAGGGGTTGCCACAATGGTTTCTTTTGAAGATTTTTTGCCATAAAAAAATTACAATACAGTAGATATAATACAATTACAAAATATGAATTGGTTCGCTACAATACTTAGAGTAAATATTGGTTTTGTTATACTAACGGATCTCACGAGGTTTTGTTGAATTTTGTGTGATTGAAATTTTTAAGTTTTGGGTGAAATCGCGATGGATGAAGGAATAAGGAGCAGCAAAAGGATAAGATTGGGGATGCCCGAGGCACCCAAGATAATATTCAAGAAGTATCAAGCAACTAGGCTTGGAGATGTCCCCGAGTGCCATCCCCTCTTTCTTCTAACGACCATCGGTATTTTACTTGAAACTATATTTTTATTCGTCACATATCATGAGTTTTGCTTGGAGCGTCGTGTATGATATGAGTCTTTGCTTGTTTTTATTTTTATTTTTTAATAAGTATCATTGCTGTACACACCTATATGAGAGAGCCAAATTATCCTATGGTTTACTTAATTTTTTTAGAGCTATGGAATTGCTCTAGTGCTTCACTTATATCTTTTTGAGCACGATGTGCTTTGTTATTTTTGAATAAATTCTCTCTTGCTTCACTTAGATTAATTTGAGCGAAATAAATAGGATGCTTATGTCCTTCACTTATATTTGTTTGAGATAATCAAAAGCAACATATAAAACTAGTCACAAAGTGATAGATATCCAAGGAGGATATAATAAAAACTTTCATGAAAATCATTGGACAAAAGAAACTTGATTCTTTGTAATAGTTTTGAGATATGATGATAGTGATATGTGAGCCATATTAATGAGTAATTATGTTTTGTCAGAATATTGATGTTAAGGTTTTTGATTCCCGGTGCAATCACGAAAGTCAATAGTCATGCAATGAAATTACATCACACCTATGTTGCATTATTCGGTGTTAGTTATGTTTAATGTTCTCTTATGATGGTTTTCGTTCCTTGTTGGTCGCTTCTCAACCTCTTGCTAGCCTCCACCTTGTACTAAGTAGAAATACTACTTGTGCATCCAAATCCTAAAACCCAAGTTATGCCAAATGAGTCCACCATACCTACCTATATGTGGTATTTCTATGCCGTTCTAAGCAAATTTGTATGTGCCAACTCTAATTTCAAAACAAAATTTCTCTTTTGTGTGCCCGTACCGCTCATGAAGCGGCGAGGGGTGGCTAATATTTTTCATGCTAGATGTGTTATTCTCAAGATGAGTTTTTATTCACTTGTCATGCACGAGAGTATGGCAGTAATAGGGATCCCCAGTCCCGAAATGAAAAAGAAAATATACTTTATGTTGTCAAATAATAAATTCCTTGGAAAGTGTTGGTATGGAGGGCACCCGTGGATACGGTTAGCCATGGCTTGTGAAAGTTTGGTGGAAAAATAAATAAACTTTATTTTATGTTTGGGAACCGCCTATGATATATCTAGCATGGAAAGTGTTCGGAACTCTAAGGCGCTCTCGTTGACGAGAAAAGCATGCTACCCAAAATAAGTTTATCTCTCAATTTAAGCTTTGAGCTCTGGCACCTCTACAAATCCCTGCTTCCCTCTATGAAGGGCCTATCTTTTACTTTATGCAATATTTATATTTATTTGAGTCTCCATCTTCTCTTATAAAGCACCAACTACGGAACACTATTATCACACTTGAGCATTGGATGTAGTTAATATCTGGATGTGTTGTGTGAATGGATCAATGACTGAGCATGATGGGCTAGGGATAACTTGCTTTGGTATTGATATTTTGAAAGACATGGTTGTTTTTTGATATGCTTGAGTATTAAAGTCCTCATGTCAAAATTATACTATTGCTTTTAACCATACAAAATTCCAGTTGTCAACACTATAAAGAAAATAATATGTGATGAACATGATAGGCAGCATTCCACATCAAAAATTATGTTTTTATCATTTACCTACTCGAGGACGAGCAGGAATTAAGGTTGGGGATGCTGATACGTCTCCAGCGTATCTATAATTTTTTATTGTTCCATGCTATTATATTATCATTCTTGGATGTTTTACAATCCTTTTATAGTCATTTTATATCATTTTTGAGACTAACCTATTGACATAGTGCGAAGTGCCAATTGTTGTTTTCTGCTTGCTTTTTACATCGTAGAAAATCAATATCAAACGGAGTCCAAATGCAGTGAAACTTTTTGGAGATTTTTTTTGGACTAGAAGATACCCAGTGGGCCAGAGAAGCACATGGGGGTGCCTCGAGGGGGGCACAACCCACCAGGGCGCGCTTGAGGGCCCAGGTGCGCCCTGGTGGGTTGGGCCCACCTTGGTGGCCTCCCGTGCCGCCTCTTCGCTCTATAAATGCCCAAATATTCCAAAAACCATGGGGGAGTCGACGAAATTTTGTTCCAGCCGCCGCAGGCTTCTGTATCCACGAGATCTAATCTAGAGCCCTTTTCCAGCACTCCGGCGGAGGGGGAAATCATCACCGGTGGCCATCTTCATCATCCTGGCGGCCACCACGATGAGGAGGGAGTAGTCCACCCTCGGGGCTGAGGGTTTGTACTTGTAGCTATATGTTTAATCTTTCTCTCTCTTTCTCGTGTTCTTGAGATGCACAATCTTGGTGTATCGCGGGCTTTGTGAATATAGTCGGATCATATGGTGTTTCCCCCTCTCTATCTAGTTGTGATGAATTGAGTTTTCCCTTTGAGATTTCTTTGGATTGAATACTTTTATGGATTTGAGAACACTTGATGCATGTCTTGCTATGAATTCCCGCGGTGACAATGGGGTATCGTATTGATTTACTTGATATGTGTTTTGGCACTCAACTTGTGGATTCCCGAAGTGACATTGGGGTAATCTGTGCATAGGGGTTGATGCACGTTCTTGTCTTTGTTTCTCTAGTAGAAATCTTGGGGCACTCCTTGAGGTTCTTTGTGTTGGATTGAGTATTATGAATTTGAATATGTCTTGGTGTTATCTTAGTACGAACTCTTGATAGATCGATTGGAAAGAATAACTTGTGTTATTTTAGTACGAACTCTTGAATAGATTGATCGAAAAGAATAGCTACAAACAAGTCCTTCTTATGTTTTCCGCTAGATAGGAACTTTGGAGTGATTCTTCATCGCACTTTGAGGGATGGTTATATGATCCAATTATATTAGTATTATTGAGAGATTTCACTAGCGAAAGTACAGACCCTAGGACTCATTTTCAAGCATTGGAATACTGTTTGTTCTCCGTTTTATCACTTGCTACCTTGCTGTTTTTATTGTTACTATTACAAAATCAACATCGACTATCCATATTACACTTGTATCACCATCTCTTCGCCGAATTAGTGCATGAATACAATTTCCCATTGTATTTGGTGTGTTGGGGACACAAGATACTTTTTATTATTTGGTTGCAGGGTTGTTTGAGAGATAGCATCTTCATCCTACACCTCCCACGGATTGATAAACCTTAGGTCATCCACTTGAGGGAAATTTGCTACTGTCCTACAAAACTCTGCGCTTGGAGGCCCAAAATGAGTCTACAAGAACAAGTTGTGTAGTATACATCAGGCTTGTGGGCCACTCGGAGGTCTCCCAGCCCTAATCTTTGCTCTATAAATACCCAAATATCCCCCGTACGTTAGAAGAGTCACCAAAAATACATCTCCACCGCCACAAGTTTCCGTTCCTATGAGATCCCATCTTGGGGCCTTTTCCTTTACTCTGTCAGAGGGGGATTCGATCATGGAGGGCCCCTACATCAACCTTGATGTCCTTCTGATGATGTGTGAGTAGTTTACCATAGACCTACGGGGCCATAGCTAGTAGCTAGATGGCTTCTTCTCTCTCTTTGATCTTCAACACAATGTTATGCTCGATGTTCTTGGAGATCTATTCAATGTAATCTTCTTTTGCGGTGTGTTTGTTGAGATCCGATGAATTGTGGATTTATTATCATATTATCTATGAATATTATTTGAGTCTTCTCTAAACTCTTTTGTGCAAGACTAAGATAGCTTTCTATTTCTCTCCGATCTATCGATTTGGTTTGGCAAATTAGATTGGTTTTTCTTGTAATGGGAGAGGTGCTTTGTGATTGGTCCAGTCTTGCGGCGTCCTCACCCAGTGACAGAAGGGTAGCGAGGCACGTATTGTATTTTTGCCATTAAGGATAAAAAGATGGGGTTTATATCATATTGCTTGAGTTTCTCCCTCTACATCATGTCATCTTGATTAAGGTGTTACTCTCTTCTTATGAACTTAATAGTCCACATGCATGTTGGATAGCGGTCGAAGTGTGGAGTAATAGTAGTAGATGCAGGCAGGAGTTGGTCTACTTGTCACGGACGTGATGCCTATATTCATGATCATTGTCTTAGATGTCGTCATAACTTTGCGTTTTTCTATCAATTTCTCAACAATAATTTGTTTACCCACCGTATCCTTTCTTCGAGAGAGAAGCCTCTAGCGCAACCTATGGCCCCCGGGTCTATTTTCCATCATATTATTTTCAGATGTATAAAACCAAAAACCCCAAAATACCTTGCTGCAATTATTTTGTGTTTACTTTATTTTGTATTTTACTTATATTTTTAATCTATCTCTATTAGATCTCACTCTTCCAATTGACCGTGAAGGGATTGACAACCCCTTTTCCGTGTTGTGTGCAAGTGTTTGTTAGTTTGTGCAGGTGCATATATTGGAGACTTGCTTGTGCCTCCTATTGGATTGATACCTTGGTTCTTAACTGAGGGAAATACTTCTCTCTACTTTGATGCATCACTCTTTCCTCTTCAAGGAAAAAATCAATGCAAGCTCAAGAAGTAGCATCCACCCAGATATCAAATTATCAAAGTAGAAAACGCAAATCAAACCAACATCAGGAAAGTGACTAGATGAAATTCCCGTGTGTCCTCAAGAATGATTTTATTATAAGAGACCATTCCGGCCTATCCTTTGCCACAAATGGATTGGGCTACCTTGCCGCACCTATTATCACCATTGCTACTTGTCACTTGTTACCAATTATCTTGCTATCAAACAACTTGTTACCCATATCAAACGTGCAGAAATTACCTTGCTGGAAACCGCTTGTCATTTCCTTATGCTCCTTGTTGTGTTCGACACTCTTACTTATTGAAAGGACTATGATTGATCCCCCGTACTTTTGGGTCATCAAAACTTTTTTCTGGCGCGGTTGCCAGGGAGTGAAGCGCCTTTGGTAAGCAGAATTTGGTAAGGAAAAATTTATATTACGTGCTGAAATTTACTGTTACTCGTCACTATGGAAAACAATCCTTTGAGGGGTTTGTTCGGGGTATCTTCACCTCGACCGGAAGCACAATGATATGCTCCTCAACCTACTGAACCTATTGAAAATATTGGTTATGAGATTCCTTCAGGTATGATAGAGAAATCGATAGCTAATCCTTATGCAGGAGATGGAACACTACATCTTGATATGCACCTAATCTGTGTGGATGAAGTTTGTGGATTATTTAAGCTTGCACATTTATTCGGAGACGAAGTTAAGAAGAAGATTTTCCCTTTATCTTTGGGGGGAAAAGCATTGACATGGTATAGGTTATGCGATGATATTGGAGGTTGGAGCTGGAATCAGTTGAAATTGGAATTTCACCAAAAGCTTTATCCTATGCATCTAGTTCATCATGATCGGAATTATATCTATAATTTTTGGTCTCATGAAGGAGAAAGTGTCCCTCAAGCTCGGGGAAGGCTTAAGTCCATGTTATATTCATGCCCAAATCATGAGCTCTCAAGAGAAATCATTATATAGAATTTTTATGCTCGGCTTTCTCGTAATGATTAATCCATGCTCGATACTTCTTGTACTGGTTGCTTTATGAAGAAGACTATTGAATTCAAGTGGGATATTTTTGAAACAATTAAATGCAACTCCGAAGATTGAGAACTCGGCGATGGTAAGGAGTCAGGTATAAAACTTGAGTTTGATTGTGTTACAACGTTTACGTGTACCGATGTTTTCCATGATTTTAGCACTAAATATGGACTTGACTCTGAGATATTAGCCTATTTTTTGAATCCTTTGCTACTCATGTTGATATCTCCAAGGATAAGTGGTTTAAATATCATCCACATGTTAAAGAAAAAGTTGAGGAACCAGTCATAGTTAAAGATGAACCTATCATTTACAACGTTGACCCAGTTGTGCATACTCCTTATATTGAAAAACCATCTTTCCCTATTAGGATAAAGGAACATGCTGAAGTCTCGACCATGGTTAACAAAAGTAATATTAGAGCACCTAGACCGTTTGAACAAATTAAAATAGAACCTAGTATTGCTATGGTTAAAGATCTCTTGGCTGATAATATTGATGGGCATGTTATTTATTTCTGTGATGAAGCTGCTAGAATTGCCAGACGGGATACTAAAGATAAGAATAAGCCCATTGTTGCCATGCCTATTGTATCAGTCAAAATAGGAGATCATTTCTATCATGGTTTATGTGATATGGGTGCTAGTGTGAGTTCTATCACTTTTACCTTATATCAAGAAATTATGCATGAGACTGCACCAGCTGAAATAGAAGATACTGATGTTACTATTAAACTTGCAAACAGAGACACCATCACACCACTTGGGATTGTTAGAGATGTTGAAGTCTTGTGTGGAAAAATAAAATACCCTACTGGTTTTCTAGTTCTTAGTTCTCCACAAGATGATTTTTGTCCAATAATATTTGGTAGACCTTTCTTGAACACTGTTAATGCTTAGATAGATTGCGAGAAACAAATCGCAAGTGTTAGTTTTGGTGATGTGTCTCATGAGTTTAATTTCTCTAAGTTCCGTAGGAAACCTCATAATAAATAATTGCCTAGTAAATATGAAATAATTGGTCTTGCTTCTATTGCCATCCCCCTACTGATCCATTAGAACAATACTTGCTAGACCATGAAAATGATATGCACTTGCATGGAAGAAATAGAATAGATAAGATGTTCTTTTAACAACAACCTATTCGTAAGCACAACTTGCCTGCTGAAACTTTAGGAGGTCCTCCTCCACCTAAGGGTGATCCTGTGTTTGAATTAAAACAATTACCCGATACTTTGAAATATGCTTATCGTGATGAGAAGAAGATATATCCTATTATTATCAATGCTAACCTTGCAGCGCATGAATAGAAGAGAATATTAAAAACATTGAGGAAGCACCGTTCTGCTATTGGATATACTCTTGACGATCTTAAGGGCATTAGCCACACTCTCTATGATCAAAAGATTAATATGGAACCAGATGCTAAATTCGTTGTTGATCATTAGCGACGACTAAATCCCAAAATGAAGGAAGTGGTAAGAAATGAAATATTAAAGCTTCTTGAAGTAGGTATAATTTATCCTATAACCGATAGTAGATGGGTAAGTCCCGTTCATTGTGTTCCTAAGAAAGGAGGTATTACTATTGTTCCTAATGAAAAAAAATGAACTCATCCCACAAAGATTGTGACTGGCTATAGAATGGTAATTGATTTTAGAAAATTAAACAAGGCTAATATAAAATATCATTATCCTTTGCCTTTTATTGACAAAATGCTAGAAAGATTTTCAAAGTAGACATACTTTTGCTTTCTTGACGGATATTGCGGTTTCTCTCAAATACATGTATCACAACATGATCAAGAGAAAACCACCTTTAATTGCCCTTTTGGAACTTATGTTTATAGATGTATGCCTTTTGGTTTATGCAATGCACCTCCTACCTTTCAATGATGTATGACTGCTATATTCTCTGACCGTTGTGAAAAGATTGTTGAGGTTTTCATAGATGATTTTTTGCGTTGACGGAACTTCTTTTGATGATTGCTTGAGCAACCTTGATCTAGTTTTGTAGATATGTGAGCAAACTAATATTGTCTTGAATTGGGAGAAGTTCCACTTTATGGTGAATGATGTTATTGTTCTAGGGCGTAAAATTTCTGAATGAGGTATTGAGGTGGATAAATCTAAAGTTGATGCAATTGAGAAAATGCCAGGTCCTAAGGACATTAAAGGTATAAGAAGTTTCTTTGGTCATGCTGGTTTCTATAGAAGGTTTATTAAAGACTTCTCTAAAATTTCTAGGCCTCTTTCCAATTTATTACAAAAGGATGTTACTTTTGTTTTTGATGATGATTGTGTAGAAGCCTCTGAAACACTTAAGAAAGCCTTAACCTTTGCACCTATTGTTCAACCACCTGATTGAAACTTGCCTTTTGAAATTTTGTGTGATGCTAGTGACTAAGCTGTCGGTGATGTGCTAGGACAAAGAGTTGACAAGAAATTAAATGTTATCCATTATGCTAGTAAAACTCTAGACAATGCCCAGAGAAATTATGCTACTATTGAGAAATATATTTTTTAGGATTTGTGTTTGCTTGTGATAAATTCAGATCTTACATTGTTGATTCTAAAGTAATTGTTTACACCGATCATGCTGCTATTAAATATCTTATGGAGAAGAAAGATGCTAAACCTAGACTTATTTGGTGGGCTCTTTTGCCACAAGAATTTGACTTGCATATCACTGATAGGAAGGGAGCTGAGAAGCCCGTAGATGACAACTTGCCTATGTTAGAAAATATTCTTGAAACTACTACCTATTGATGATAGCTTCCCTCATGAACAACTAGCTGTCATTAATGCTTCTCATAACACTCCTTGGTATGCTGACTATGCTAATTACATTGTTGCTAAATTTAAGACATTACTTTTGGGATGACCCACATCTTTTTAAAGAAGGAGTAGGTGGTATTATTAGACGTTGTATACCTGAGCATGAACTTGAACAAATCCTACGGAAGTGTCACTCCGAGGCCTACGGAGGACACCATGCGGGAGATAGAACCGCACACAAGGTATTACAGTTTGGATTTTAATGGCCTACTCTTTTCAAAGATGCTTGTAAGTTTGTTCTATCTTGTGATGAATGTTAAAGAATTGGTAATATTGGTTGACGTCAAGAAATGCCTATGAATTATTCACTTGTTATTGACCCATTTGATGTTTGGGGCTTTGATTATATGGGACCTTTTCCATCCTCTAATGGGTAGACACATATCTTGGTTGATATTGATTATGTCACTAAGTGGGTAGAAGCTATTCCAACTAGCAGTGCAGGAATTGGGCGTCTCTGCAGTTGGGATAGGTCTTCGGTCGATGGACTTGCTGTACTTTTTGTTGGAGTGGGATTTTTTTGTTGCACGACTGCTGCTATGGCAACTGAAATCGGCATACCTTTTGCTGGAGTGCATGTCCTATGTGGTGGGGCTAGTATGGGTTGCACTTATTTAAGAAATAGACATTCAAGCATGCATTCTCCATAAATTGCTCGAACTCATGTTGAAAACCAGCCCCATCCATGAACGCATTACATGCCACTCACATGTCGGCACCTCAGCAACTCGTGGAAGGTTGTACCTTGGTGCTTGCTACGAAGTTCCCTCAGAACCCTAGCTCAAGGAACCTCTAAAGAAATCCTCCTAATCATTTTCCTTTTTCTGCTTTTTTACAACTGATAACAGGTGAACAAAATTCAATATTCATCAAAACTAGTTAGAACCAAACAAATTTGGCATGTAAGCTCATATTCATGGTCACCTACAATAGAAAAATAAGCAAAGTATAAACCATTAGAGGAAAAACTAATTGAACCAATAAACGAGTCACATACTAAGGAGTAATCCCTCCGAAAAGTTTCAAAAATGGAGCTCCAAGCAAGAAGATCGAAAAATCATTCATAGAACAGTAAGAAGCAAGAAATAATATTTCTGGGGGAAGAAGAAGGCACGGGCCATGAGCACTAAGTGAGTGGGTGTCCGTGGGTCCCACAAGCCCACATGGCGCGACCTAGGGGTGGCCTCACCACTAACACTTATGGCTGGAAGGCGCACCTCCTAAGCTGTATCACGTGCTATTTTAAAAAATATTCAGAAAAAACATGTTAAATTTTCAGGGCATTTTGAGAAATCTTATTTCTTCCACTTTTATTATGTAAAAAACTTAGAAATTTGGCAAAACACGGTATTCTCAGGTATTCAAACTTCATTAAAAGTTTAAAACTAATAAGAATGGAGAGTAAAGTAAGTTACAGAAAGTTGTGCTTACGAAATACATCGGTCATATGTTTTTCAAAAAGAATCCATTAATAAGGTTGATCAAGTCTTATTAATGAACTATTTCCGAGTGACATAAAACCAAAGAATTTTTGTAAAGCACCATGTTACCTCAACTTGAATAGACACGGTTCTAATCATAATAGTTTGATATATATTTTCTGGAACAGGAGGAGGAATTCAAAGTCTTGATAGTAATAGTCATAATATGTTCAATAGAGTTGAGACTGTTTTATTTATTGGGCTTCCTCATGGAAATAAAAATATGCTCATTGCCATTAACATGGAAACTGACCTATCTTTTATTACAATCAATAATAGCCCCTACAATGTTAAGAAAAGGTCTTCCAAGGATAATCAGCATATTGTCGTCCTCGGGCATATCAAGTATAACAAATTCCATTAAGATAGTAACATTAACAACCACAACCGGAACATCCTCACAAACACTAACGGGGATAGCCCTGGACTTATCTGCCATTATCAAAGATATATCAATGGGTATCAACTTATTCAAATCAAGCCTTTTATAAAGAGATATGTGCATAACACTAACACTGCCTCCCAAATCACATAAAGCAATTTTATCATAGTTATTCTTAATAGAGCATGGTATAGCAGGTATCCTTCGATCTCCTAGTTTTTCAGGAATTTTCCCTTCAAAAGAATAATTAGAAAGCATAGTAGAAATTTCAGCCTATGGGAATTTTCTTTTATTAGTAACATATATTTCATGTACTTAGCATAAGGAGGCATTTTCATGGCATCCGTCAAAGGAACTTGCAGAGATAAAGGTCTAAGCAATTCAACAAAATGACTAAAAGCTTCCTCAACTTTGGACTTCAATGCCTTACTATGAAAAGGCATGGGTTTTTGTACCCATGGTTCTCTTTCTCTTCCATGCTTCATAGCAACAAAGTCTCTTTTATCATATCTTTTATTTTTAGGAGGTCGGTCATCAAGCTCAACTTCAGGATCTACTTCCACCTCCTTTTCAGATTCATTATTATCATTAGGTGGAGCGTCCTCAACAATATGATCATCATTAATATCATTAGCATCATCATTATAACTAGGTTCATGCTCTTCACCATCTTGTGTCTCAACATCAGAAATAGAAACATTATTATGACTCTCAACAGGTTTTTCCACAACATGTTCACTAGAAGCGTGCATAGTTTTATTCCTATTCTGCTTTTTTCTTCTTCTTAGGTGAACTAGGTGCACTATCATTAATTCTCTAAGAATCTTGTTCAATTGTTTTAGGATGACCTTCGGGATATTGAAGATCATGAGTAGTCTTGCCACCTCTAGTCTCTATCCAACAAGTATACTAGTCATGTTTATTACGCATGTCTTTAAACAAATCATGTTGTGATGTAGAAACATGTTCAAGGTGAGTATGAACCATAGAAAATGCTTGCATAATCCTTTAACATCATTCGATATTCTAACTAGCACATTACTCAAACGTTCAATAATGATAGCATTTTGTTTCAACTGATCACATATTTGCTTATTGAAGTTTTGTTGTTTAAGGGCAACATTGTCAAATTCATCTAAGCATTGTCATGAAGATTTATTATAAATAATATCACCCTCATAAAACTTAAAAAGAGATGTACCTCTACTGCCTATTTTGCAGGGTCAAGTCCATGGATTTCTTCAATTGGAGGCAATTTATTTACATCCTCAACTTTTTTTAAATAGATTTCTTGTCTTCTTGCATGTATCCACGACATAGGAATGGAATACCTCTCTTCTTCAGAGTTGACTAGGGTGGTGGTTTGGAAAGTTTCCAATCATCGACATTTTTTAATAAGTTATCCAGTAATTCTTGAGCTTGCTCAACTATTCTTTCCGTGAAAACACAACCAACACAACTATCTTGGTAGTCCCTAGATTCATCGGTTAGTCTATTATATAAGATATCAAGAATTTGGATTTCATTATTTTTAAGAGGATGAGCACGCAAAGCATTAAGTAATGTGAGAAGCCTCCCCCAAGCTTGAGGGAGACATTCTTCCTAAAGTTGTTTCAAATTATAAATTTCCTTCATGGAAACTTGTTTCATATGAGCAGAAAAATATTTTTCAGAGAAATAGTATATCATATCCTGGGGACTACGCACACAAATAGGAGCAAGATTATTAAACCAGGTTTTAGCATCACCTTTTATTGAGAAAATAAATAACTTGAGAATATAATAGTAGTGAATCTTTTCATCCTAAGCAAATGGACTTGCAATATCCTTGAATTTAGTTAGATGAGCAACAACTTTTCCATATTCATAAACATGAAATGGATCAGCTTCAACATAAGTAATGGGTTCAAGATCAACAAAGAATTCATGATAGTTATCATCAAGAAAAATAGGGGAAGTAGCAAAATTAGGACCATGTTTCATTATTTTAAAATTTAAATATAACAATAAAGGCATCTATACATTTATTATTAGCATAAGTCATAAACTCTCTAGTAAACTCCTCATCGAAAGTATAACCATCAGGAACATCAAGTATTTTAGTTCTAATAGGAGTACTGGGTGTAGCAGGTGATTCATAGTTTTCAATAACTTCAGCTTATTTACATTTAGCAATATGAGCATGTAACAATTCACCAAGTGGCACGATATTATCGAGCAAAGTAAAAGCATCATCAATAACAGAAGAAATGCATATTATTTGTGACATATCATTATGTAAAGTATGTAGAGGTGGTGACACAGGTTGACTTAAAACAGAAGGTGCATAAAGCGTAGATCTAGTTCAGTTCCTTACCTCCCCTTGTCCTAGAGGCATGATATTAGTCTTGAAATCTTCGAGGTTCTTCATAGTGAATATAAATTTTAGCAGATATTTGAATCCCAAGTAAGTTTAATAAATAGAGCTATGCTCTCCGTCTACGGTGCCGGAAAATAGTCTTGATGATCTGCAAGTGTATGGGGATCGCAACAGTCTTCGAGGGTATTATTTCACCCAAATTTATTAATCCGAGACAAAGGGAGCCAAAGAATATTTATAAGACTTCACACCTCACCAAGTGTAGTCTCCTTTTTCTCCTGTTCGCACGTCACTAGGTGTGATGTAGAGAACCCACTATATAAAGATGTCTCACCCCTCCTCAACTTCCGTGGTGATAGTAAGCTTTAGAACCACCACTTGCCATTTATTCATGGGTCTAGTTTGAGATTTCAGAAATTCTCCATGGGCTAGGCCCAATATTTCTAACTTATGAAAAAAATCATATTTTAAACACTCGTGTTTATTTACATAGGACAAATACTTAGTTTGGGCACCTCCAACCGCGACCGGCAATTTTCCTCCTGTATCCGTCCGCGGACACAAATGCGGGAGGCCGCCATCCAATGCTGCCCGCATACATTCAACAACTTTATGAACCAACCAAACAAAATTCGTGCAAACACGACGGATTTCATATAAACCGGACGACATTCATACAAATACGACGGATTTTCATTACGTTTCGAACATTTAGAACAAAAAGAAAAAACTACAACGGTCGTTGACATCCCGCCCTTGTTGTTCCCTTCTTGGGACCGCCTCCTCCATCCGCCGTCTCCATGAGCACCAGCGATAAGACATGTGAAGTGAAGCTGCAGTCTCCAGTGAGGAAGAGTAGAACATGGGAGACGGATTCAACACACATGGGACACAACGCTCTGCCTTCTCTTGTGCCCTACTCATCCTCAAAGGATTCTGCGCCTTGTCCATCGCCGGTGGACATGAGGTTCAAAATGGAAATGGCGGCGTATGCGCTGTCGTCGTCCCACTAAGCCGCCTGATAGTTCATCGGCGGCGTGTAGGAGGCGCAACTGACATTGTTCTCCTCCGTGATCGCTTCCTGGCGAGCGGCGGCTTGAACATAGACGACCTCGTAGCTCGCACGCTGCTCCGCTACGAAGTTGGAGTTTGCCACGGCCGTGGCCGCCACGGCCTCCTCGCTGACACACTCGCCGCCGATCCGGCCCTCCGCCAGCCGGTGCTGCCCCAGGAGGAACATGTTGTGCCACTGTTCCTCCCACACCCGCGGGTACGCCGACATAGGCGCCAACGCAGGCTGCACCTCCGTCATGCTGGCGTTGTAGTGCACCCGCGCCTGCTCCATGGTGAAGCCGGTGTGCACATGTGTGGGCTCCAGTGCGGTGTCGTCGGAGCCCGTCTCCATCATGGGGCCTTCCTCCTTGTCGAAGTCCTCGGGTGAGCTAGCCGGCAAGCCAACCACGATCCGACTGGCAGGACGGCTCTGCCAGGCGGCCGCAAGGGCGGCCACCTCGTGCTTCATCTCTGTAGAAAGGCTCTCCCACAGAGCTTCGCCGCCTGCACTCATGGAGGATGCGGTGCAAGGGGGACGGGTGTGGAGCGGCTTGTGTTGTGGCGTGAAGTTAGCTGTATGTGGACGCTTTTAAATAGTGGATTTCAGTTAGGCCAGGTGTGCGGGTGCATCAATGCTTAGCTCCGGAGTGGGTTTCTTTGCAGGCGAGCCTTCTTAATGACGGCATACGAATGGACGGGGCACCGAACGAGTGTGGTAGATATTCGTCCCGTCCCATCCAGTAATGCATCTCCAGCATTGAACACGTGCACATACCGGGGACGCGTTGCGGGTGGCGCCCTCTGCCAGCGTGCTGCTTCAATGACGGAGCCAATGAGAGGCGGAGTCTGCTCTGGGCCGGCTCAATGTGGAGCGGCCGCTCTACGACGGCATGAATGCAGGCAGCTGGCGCCGGCGGGAGCGCACGTGGCCGAGGCAGGATGGTTTTGGGTGGACCAGGGTGGTCAGAAGTGGGCGTGGATGTTGTCCTGACGCCCGCAGAGCCCCTCTGTTTATCTCCGGTTTACGGGAGAAAGTGCGTCCAGACTGCCCAGCGGACCGACGCAGGACCGCGTTAGATGGCACAACAGGTCCGAACCACATGGTTCAAACGTATGCGGGCGGTTTGGTGGTCGGCGTTGAAGATGCCCTTTGTAACCTCTCCCACCAAAAAAACATACTCCCTCCGTCTCATAATGTAAGACGTTTTTTGACACTACACTAGTGTCAAAAAACATCTTACATTATGGGACGGAGGGAGTACATACTTAAGCAACTTGCATTACACATGGTCTTATATACACTGAAGTTTTGGTTGAGTTTTTTTTTCTTTTTTGCGAAAAGGATCTCAATCAGTTATAGGATCAGCAGAAGTACAAGGTATCCCAAATATACTAAAAACTATATTGAGGTCCCTGGGCTACCCAACGATCACTACCGTCGCCATAACAAGTCGTTGACGCGCCACTTTCTCTTACCAGAATTGGCTTGGCCATATCGGTGCAACTGAAAAATGTTCGTGCAGGTGCCTCTACGGACCAACGTCATGGTAACATAGCCATCATCGATGAATACTTACATTTATCTAAAGCAGCTGACATCAATTCTTGTCATGGTGCATATACAAAGAGATACCCTAACCAACAAATATGTACACAGGAGCTTCGATGACTACATTCAGACAGAAAAACTCAAGGAGAGGGTCGAAGTTTGAAGGACATAGTAAAAGAAGTAGCCCCGTCGTTCATCCGAGTGACGCACCTCCAAGGACTAAGAAAATTTTAACATGAAGTACCCAGAGCGACGACACCGGTATTCTTTCGGAGCAGCACACAAAGAGTTGGCGTATCCACAAGCTCGTCGACGAAATCGCTGCGGGTGATGGGTGGCACAGACTCACGATGGCAGTCTTTGTCGAGGATTTCAGGCCATACATGCATGGTCGGCAAAAACCTGATGGCTGATAGGATAGGACCTCCGCTAAATCCATCATTTTTTTTCTTTCATGGCCGATGCACAGAAGTCAGAACTCTGTCGGCCGAGGGTAACGATACCGAATGAGAAAGGTGAACATCAAGCTATGCTTCACATGAGCAAGTCATCATCACTCACATGAACGCGTCGTCACCCTGAAGTATCTGCTGGTTACGACCGCGCATCCTTAAATATCCTGGGAATACCAAAGCTAGTCTGGAATCCGAAAGATTTCATTTATTGAACGCAACAAAACTGGAGAGAGTATCACTGCGCCGCTCGGCAACACGATGGCACAACATCCGTAATTACATGCACACACAGAGCACAATCATACCCTAGTATCACGCAGCGGAGAAAATTTGACGGAACAAGGTCTAGGCAAGGCAGCAACAGGAATGGATGATGCATGGCGACTGGTCGGAGAGATCCATCAGGTATACACGCCGGCGGGCTTGGGCCCAGACCCACGGCCTTCCTCCCGCGCGGCGGCGTTGGCGGACACGTAGTAGACGAGGCAGAAGACGGCGTGCACGAAGCAGAGGATGCCGCCGATGGAGAGGAAGCGGTGCCGCTCCACCCCGCACTCCGCCATCGACTTCTTGGAGTTGGGCAGCGCACCGAGGATCAGCAGCGCCAGCCCCACCAGCAGAACCATCCTGGCAATCATGGACAGAGATCAGGTGACATGCACATTTTGCATGTCATCGTGTGCCTTGCGGCCGAAATTCAAATTTAAACATTTCGAAATTTTTTGAAAAAAATCATGCATGTTCACAACACATATGAAGATAATCCCTAAAAAAATCAGATCAAAATTCGAAACATACATCGAGAAGCAAAAAAGAGAAATCTGTCACGAATAGTACGCGAATGGTTCTATGTATACTATTCACATTCGAGTTCCTTTTTTGTCTCTCGATGTATGTTTCGAATTTTGATCTGAATTTTTGAGGGGTTATCTTAATATGTGCTATGAACATGCATGATTTTTTTTCAGATTTTTCACAATGTTTAAATTTGAATTTCGGCCGCAAGGCACACGGTGCACCTGATCCCTGTCCGGCAATCATACACATGTTGACATTTTCTACGTGTTCCTCGAATCGAACCACGGGAACCGGAAAAGCATGCAGGAGTTGATAGTAGTATTCTTGGTGGTGGTGTTTTGTTTGCGGCTCATGCTCGGCGTGCGTAGGACAGGAGCGTACCATGTGAGGACCAGGGCGAAGGACGCCATCTGCCGGTTGGGCGACGGGCGCCGGCCCTGGCCGCAGGAGCAGCAAGGCCACGTGCAGGAGCAGCCGCCGACGATGTTGGCGATGGCGTGCGACGCCGCCAGCACCGCGGCCGCCGCGATGCCGAGCTTGTAAGCCTGTGGGACAGGCTGCCTGCACTCGATGAACAGTATCTTCAGGTGCCTCCCCTGCAAGAGCAATCAAAATTTGCCATGAAACATCACCAGACAACAACGAAATCCCTGCATCTTGCCGACCACGGCTTACCTGGCTCTGAGCTTTCTCCGCGTGGATTCCAAGGACGCCGGCGACGACATCCATGGCGACGATGAGGAGGCAGACGACCACCGCTTCAACTCTCGCCATGGCTTCTGCAACCTCGGCTCTCCCCTCCTGTCGACTGCCGCTGTGGTGAAAATGGAGGAGCGGCGACGTGGGCACGACGGGCAGGCTTGGGTGTCGCTAGTTCGCTAGTAGACGAGTGTGCAGCGAAGATGCTTTAGGTCTCGGCTTTTGATGTTCTTTGCTGTTTAATATGGTTTTCTTTGCCGATTCCTCTCAGTGCTCCCACGAGAAAAGCAGAAAGCTCTGCTAGGCTCTGCTTAACACCAAAGAAAGAGGCGAATGTTAAGGTGACACGAGCCGACAGGGCTCGAGACATCGATAGCACTGCTAATTACCCATCATATCACTCTATGAGTGAGATTTTCCTGAATCCCACTCACCTGGATTACCTCCAACAATTAATCTTCATCCTCACTAAAGTTTATCCGTAATCCATAGACTTACAACACTGTTTTGGTCCAAATTGTGCATTTTTCATACTGATGTAGTTTATACTTGGTCCCAATCTATTCTTCAAGAAACAGATCGTTATGATGGTGTGCATATACGTAGCTGGAAAAGGCATTGGAGAGTGACTCGACGTACTAGTACAAGAAAGAGAAAGAAAAGGTATACAAACGTTGGGCTGTACATCCGCGCTGGCGTATGGCCGCCAGCCTGCGAAACAGCCGCTTTGCTAGCTGAAGGGGCGATGTGGCGTGCCATAGAACCATCTGGTGTGTGGTGGCGTGGCTTTCGGCGATGGTGGTCAGTTTCTACTGTACGACGATGGATGTAGGGCGTCGATCCAGGACGGAGGAAGTTTT
This sequence comes from Secale cereale, assembly GCA_902687465.1. Taxonomy (NCBI): domain Eukaryota; kingdom Viridiplantae; phylum Streptophyta; class Magnoliopsida; order Poales; family Poaceae; genus Secale; species Secale cereale. The sequence goes on from LR738710.1 coordinate 252,680,999, forward strand.
GTTGTCCTTGAGGGCAACAACATTTTTAAAACGTCTTGACTTTATTGTCAAGCAAACACGTCTTCTATATCTAAACAACGACTTTCGGAGATGGTGCTCAGTTCATACTGTACTTCCTTGTCTGAAAAAAGGCTTACAAGTGTTGTGTAAAGTCAAAGAGTGCAAAGTTTGATCAAATTTATAGGAAAAACTATCAACAACTATGATACAAAATTAGTATCATTTGATAAATAATAAAATATATTCTCATAGAATGTCTACTTAATATTGTAGTCGTCGACGAATTTTCCTACAAGCTTGATCAAAACTATGCACAATTTATTTTTGAAAATTATCGAGCGTTGTCGAACCGGTACGCTAGGTTTTGGCGAAAACGCGGCCTTGTTGCAGCTCCGTCTGCCTGTGCGGCCTGGTCTGCCAGTTCTTCGAGCTTGAGGTGTTCTCAACGAGAAAGTGATGTGGACAGAAGTTGGATCTCTCAACCAGATGGGGACCCCTTTTGTGGATTGGGAAACCTTGGGGATACGATCTACCATGCACGTCCCAAAGGTGTGGATGTTGGCCACCCAAAGTGACGTGCTCGTGAACCTCCAGGTCAATCTGGGTCGTCGGTGAGTACGCGAAGTCTGGCTTCAAGGCAAGCTATGACAGAAACACTAGTGAGTTTTGGGATCATCCGGACGATGGCTCCCTTGTGAACCTGGATGCTGGTGGGGTGACAAAGGGGCATGAGGAGGCTACCCACCCGAAGCCTGCTGACGGGGAATCTACAAGCCATAGAGGGGCTAGGCCGAAGTTGCCGGGGGTGGCTGATGTGGCACAAAACGTACATGTGGAGCCAGCTGGCGCAATGAATTGTTTAGCGTGGAATTGTCGGGTGATTGGAGGAGCCAGTATAGTTCGTGATTTGGTAGCGCTTGTGGGTGCTCACTCCCCGAAGTTGGTCTTTCTATGTGAAACTAGACAACCAAAAGAAAAGGCGTATCATCTTTGTAATTGTCTCGGCTTGGCTGGTTTTGAAGGTGTCAACAGTGATGGTTGTAGTGGTGGTCTTGCATTATTCTGGCATGAGTCTGTATCAGTGGATGTTCAGGTGGAAAATAATAGATGGATTGAAGCTCATGTGCGGTCGTCACCCAATGATCCTTTGTGGCGCACCACCTTTGTGCACGGAGAGCTGCAAGTAGAGAACATACACTTAATGTGGGACTCGTTGCAGAGGTTGTCTAGCCAAAACACTCTCGCTTGGATGATAGTCGGTGATTTAATGAAGCTATGTGGGACTACGAGCACATGCGAGAAACACGAAGGACACTGGGACAAATGTTGATATTCAGAGATGCTTGGGAGACTTGTGGGCTGATCGATCTGGGCTTCACGGGGTACCCTTTTACATATGATAACAGGCGAGGTGGAAGGGCCAATGTCCGGATGAGATTAGACCGAGCGGTGGCTATCATTTCCTGGCGAGATATTTTCGCTAATGCAATTGTATGCCACCTGGTCTCATTGGTGTCGGATCACTGTCTAGTGTTGACTTCTTGTACACCGGACACGACCCATCGTCTGGCTCGATGTCGCCGCTACGAACTAATGTGGGAACATGACCAGGGCCTGGATGAGGTAGTGGTCGAGGCGTATGGTGCAACAGGACCCAAAAAAATTTTGAGTGATGTGCAAAAGGCTCTTGGCCAGGTGATGGGCAAGTTACATAATTGGAGCAACAAAAAGATTGGGAATGTCACAAGACAACTTGAAAAATCAAGGTCCAGATTGGAGGAGCAATGCTAGTGAATGCGGACATGGAATAAATTAGGAAGCAAATGGATGAAATGAATGAAATTTTTTTTAGAGAGGAGATGATGTGGCTTCAGTGCTCACGCATTGCTTGGCTCAAACAGGGGGATCGTAACACAAAGTTTTTTTCACGGGAAAGTGGTGTGGCGAGCAAGAAAAAATGCAATATGTGGATTGATGGACGCAAATGATACTTGGCAAACCAAAAGGAATGTGATGATGGGCATGGCTCGCTCTCACTTCATGTAGTTATTTACAGCTGACCCTAATGTTGATCTAGAGGAGGTAGTGAACGTTTTCCAGTCCAAGATAATAGATGCCATGAATGTTTTTCTGTGTGCCCCATGCACACACTCTTCCAAATTGGGCCTCTCAAGGACGTACGTCTAGATGGGGTTTTGGCAGATTTTTCAACAGAATTGGGATCTAATGAAGGAAGATGCAATGGCAGCCGCCAGGAGGTTTCTTGAGACAAGACACATGTCGGACGAGGTAAATTCCACTACCATCATTCTTATTCCTATGGTTGTAGGGCCTAAGAGGCTCAATGAGTTCAAACCGATCAACCTATGCAATGTAATTTGCAAAGTCATGTTCGAGTGCTTGGTAAACCATTTGATACCCTTCATTGGCGATATTGTGGACCCTGAACAGGGTGTCTTTGTCCCAGGTAGACTCATCATAGATAATGCTTTTATAGCCTTTGGGTGTATTCATACTATCAAACTAGAAAGGAATCAGGAGAACAACTTTTCTGCATACAAGCTGGACTTATCAAAGGCATATGACAGGGTAGATTGACAATTCCTAAAGTGAATGATGCAACCATTGGGCTTTCATTACCAGTGGATCATGGCGTGTGTTACCTCGGTGTGATACAATGTTAAACTAAATGGAGACCTCTCAGACTCATTTGCACCATCGCGTGGCCTTCGGCACGGTGACCCTCTACCCTATTTTTGTTTTTGTTTGTGGCTGATGGACCACACAAGGAAGGATCTCGCCAGTACATGTGTGCACACATGCTCCAGCATCTCGCACCTCCTTTTTGCAGATGAAACCCTTTATGTTCTTCCGTGCTTCCCATGTGGAAGTGGTGCAGGTGAGAGACGCACTAGCTATCTACGAGCGTGCCATGGGGCAGTTCATCAATCCGGTGAAGTGTTTTATTCTGTTTGGTCCAAGATGGAAGGAGGACGACAAACATGCAGTTATGGAAACATTACATGTTCAGATGGTGGGGCCTAAAGAGAAGTACCTCGGTCTCCCCACCCGATCCGGTAGAATGTTGAAGGGCAAGTTTCACCAGTCATCACCTACAAGAACAGCTTACCAAGCGTATTTTGTAGTAGGGATAAGCAGCATTGCAAGGGACAAAAATTCTCATCAAGGCAGTCGTATAGTCGCTCCCACCTATCTTATGGGGGTCTTTCGACTGCCTCGTAGTGTGTGTGTGTGTGTGTGTGTGTGTGTGTGTGTGTGTGTGTGTGTGTGTGTGTGTGTGTGTGTGTGTTGATGATCTAAATCACGTGGTGCACAACTTTTTGGTGGGGTGCCAGGGAGGGGAAGAGGAAAACGCAGTGATTAAACCAAAGTCCCAGGGTGGTGTTGGGTTCCCAACTTTAGGATCTTCAACCAGGCACTCCTAGCAAGGAGGGAATAGGGTCTTTTTGCTAATCCTCATAGTTTAATGCGCGCAAGTACTTAAAGCCATGTATTACCCAGAGGGACGACTACAAGACACGGTCTTCTTGGGCAATTCTTCCGAGACGTGGTAGCCCATAGTCCATAGTCTTGAGCTGCCCAAGAAAGGCTTAATCTGGCTCATTGTTGACGGTGCTTCGGTTCATGTTTGGAGAGACCAAGGATCCCACACCCGCTTGCAAGACTGTCCATATCACTACATGGGCGTGTAGTGACCCGACCTCAAACAGTCAAGCCTCTATGTATCTGTGCCATCCGTGGATCATTATGTTGGCACGCATAGTACATCAGTGTATATATCAAAGTGCAATCACATGTATAAATAACGTAAAATTGATATATATATACCTCATAAGTCTCAGCGGAAACGATCATAAGGGTGTGGAGTCCCATCAGCGCCAACGTCAAGTTGAGTGTAGACCGTAACCCTACAACGTAACTCCTACTCATTGTATAAATTCCTGCAACATAAGACGTTGTAGCCTTGTAGGTCATTAAATGGAATGTATTGGCAAGTTACATCATAAGAGAATGATGATCCTACTTGTACGTGCAATTTGACTAGTGGAAAGGCTCTAAGTTTAACTTTGTATAAAGCTGATTTTTCCCTATCATAAAATAATTTATTCTACTCCTACATAATAGCCTAAGATTGAGATGGCAACCCCAACTCAACCCTATTCCCAAAGTTTATTTAACCCAACTGATTAAATTAAGGGTGATGAGATCTCCCGGCATTTCCACTACTAGATGCTCAAGATGACCGTAACTGGGGAACGACTAATCGATTAGGTTTTAACACTCTGCAAAGGTTTGCGCACTTTTCCCCACAAGACTCGACTACCTCCTTGATCGGAAGATCAAGACATAGTCTTTCGAAAGCATTCCCTTTTAACCCACGGATAGGCTAGTACACCTACTCATTCAGCATTTGTTAGCCAATCCCGGAAGAGGTCACACTATGTACTCAACTAAGCCAAAGCCCATATTGGCTTGTGGCTGCACACATAAGCTTCTAGACATGACAATATGTTTGATCCCATGGATCCTGGGCGGACGGACCACTAGTGGCGCACCACCATGGATTTCCCATGCATGCTCCCACTGCACTTGGCCACCATTCGAACCAAGTTTCACCCACGTAGTTCATTTTAAAGTCTTGGTCCTGATTACTACTTTGTCACTCATGTCTCACCATGAACACTTCCCAATCCACGTCTATATTAGCGAGGAAAAAAACTTACAAGGTGGTAACTGCTACGTCCATTTTGCAAGGTTTACATGAAGAGGGAGAATGCCGGTAGTTGGGATTCTGGACTGGATAAGGAGCAAATCTGAGAGACCTATTCTGCACAACTCCAAAAGTCCTGAAACTTCATGGAGATTTATTTTGGAAAATATAAAAAATATTGGGCGAAAAAGCACCATAGGGGGCCACCTGCCATCCACAAGGGTGGGCGCGCCCCTTGCCTCGTGGGCAGTCTGGCAGGCCCCCGATGCCCATTTTTTGATATATCACGGGTTTTGACAGTGAAAAATGATAAACAGGTTCTCGGGACGAAGCGCTGCCGTCTCGAGGCGGAACGTGGGCGAAACCATTCTAGGGCTCCGGCAGAGCTGTTCTGTCGGGGACACTTCCCTCCGGGAGGGGGATATCGAAGCCATCATCATCATCAACGATCCTCTCATCAAGAGGGGGTCAATATCCATCAACATCTTCACTAACACCATCACCTCTCAAACCCTAGTTCATCTCTTGTATCCGATCTTTGTCTCAAAACCTCATATTGGTACGTGTGGGTTGCTAGTAGTGTTGATTACTCATTGTAGTTGATGCTAGTTGGTTTATTCGATGGAAGATCATATGTTCAGATCCTTAATGCTATTCAATACCCCTCTAATTATGAACATGAATATGCTTTGTGAGTAGTTACTTTTGTTCCCGAGGACATGGGAGAAGTCTTGTTATAAGTAATCATGTGAATTTGGTATTCGTTCGGTATTTTGATGAGATGTATGTTGTCTTTACTCTAGTGGTGTTATGTGAACGTCGACTACATGCCACTTTACCATGATTTGGGCCTAGGGGAAGGCATTGGGAAGTAATAAGTAGATGATGGGTTGCTAGAGTGACAGAAGCTTAAACCCTAGTTTATACGTTGCTTCGTAAGGGGCTGATTTGGATCCATATGTTTCATGCTATGGTTAGATTTATCTTAATTCTTCTTTCATGGTTGCGGATGCTTGCGAGAGGGGTTAATCATAAGTGGGAGGCTTGTCCAAGTAAGGGCAGCACCCAAGCACTGGTCCACCCACATATCAAATTATAAAAGTAACGAACGTGAATCACATGAGCATGATGAAAACTAACTCGACAACAATTCTCATGTGTCCTTGGGAGCACTTTGCTTTATATAAGAGTTCCTCCAGGCTTGTCATTTGCTACAAAAAGGATTGGGCCATCTTGCTGCCCCTTAGTTACTTTTGATAGTTATTACCTGTTACGAATTATCTTATCACACAACTACCTGTTACCGATAATTGCATTTATTGCAGAGAATACCTTGCTGAAAACCGCTTATCATTTCCTCCCGCTCCTCGTTGGGTTCGATACTCGTACTTATCGAAAGGACTACAATAGACCCCCTATACTTGTGGGTCATCAAGACTCTTTTCCGGCACCGTTGCCGGGGAGTGAAGCGCCTTTGGTAAGTGGAATTTGGTAAGGAAACATTTATATAGTGTGTTGAAATTTACTGTCACTTGTTACTATGGAAAATAATCCTTTGAGGGGTTTGTTCGGGGTATCTTCACCCCAACGAGAAGGACAAAGAGTTGCTCCTCAACCTACTGCACCTACTGAAAATATTTATTATGAAATTCCTTTGGGTATGGTAGAGAAACTTCTAGATAATCCTTAATTCCTTATGCAGGAGATGGAACATTACATCCCGATATGCACCTAATCTATGTGGATGAAGTTTGTGGATTATTTAAGCTTGTAGGTTTGCCCGAGGATGATGTCAAGAAGAAGGTCTTCCCTTTATCTTTGAAGGCATAGTCATTGACATGGTATAGGCTATGTGATGATATTGGATCATGGAACTACAACCGATTGAAATTGGAATTTCATCAGAAGTTTTATCCTATGCATATGGTTCATCGTGATCGGAATTATATATATAATTTTTGGCCTCGTGAAGGAGAAAGTATCGCTCAAGCTTGGGGAGGCTTAAGTAAATGTTATATTCATGCCCGAATCATGAGCTCTCAAGAGAAATTAGTATTCAAATTTTTTATGCTCGGCTTTCTCGTAATGATCAATCCATGCTCGATACTTCTTGTACTGGTTCTTTTATGAAGAAGACTATTGAATTCAAATGGGATTTATTGGAAAGAATTAAATGCAACTCTGAAGATTGGGAACTCAACGAAGGTAATATGCAGGTATAAACCTTAAGTTTGATTGTGTTAAATCTTTTATGGATACCGATGCTTTTCATGAATTTAGCACTAAATATGGACTTGACTCTGAGATAGTAGCTTCTTTATGTGAATCATTTTCTACTCATGTTAATCTCCCCAATGAGAAGTGGTTTAAATATCATCCTCCCATTGAAGTGAAAGTAGTAGAACCTATTAAAGTTGAAGAACAAATTATTACTTATAATGTTGATCCTATTATTCCTACTGCTTATATTGAGAAACCACCTTTTCCTGTTAGAATAAAGGATCATGCTAAAGCTTAAACTATGGTTAACAAAAGTAATATTAGAGCACCTAGACCACCTAAACAAATTAATTTTGAACCTAGTATTGCTATGGTTAAAGATCTCTTGGCTGATAATATTGATGAGCATGTTATTTATTTCTGTGATGAAGCTGCTAGAATTGCCAAACCCGATATTAAAGATAAACATAGACCTATTGTTGGCATGCATGTTGTTTCTGTTAAAATAGGAGATCATTGTTATCACGGCTTATGTGATGTGAGTTCTAGTGTGAGTGCAATTCCTAATACTTTATATAATGAAATTATAAATGAAATTGCACGTGCTGAAATAGAAGAAATCGATGTTACTATCAAGCTTGCTAATAGAGATACTATATCACCAATTGGGATCGTTAGAGATGTTCAAGTTTTGTGTCGGAAAATAAAATATCCTACTGATTTTCTTGTTCTTGGTTCCCCACAAGATGACTTTTATCCCATTATATTAGATAGACCTTTCTTGAACACGGTTAATTCTAAGATAGACCGCGAGAAAGATATTGTTACTGTCGGTTTAGGGGATTTGTCTCATGATTTTAATTTCTCTAAATTTGTAGACAACCCCGTGATAAAGAATTGCCTAGTAAGGATGAAATTATTGGTCTTGCTTCTATTGCCATGTCTCCTATTGATCCTTTAGAACAATATTTGCTAGACCATGAAAATGGTATGTTTATGAAAGACCAAAGGGAATTAGATGAAATCTATAATACCTAAATAGTTCATCCCCACTAACCTATTTCTCTTAACATGCAGCCTATCTACCTCAGCACCCTTGACACATCAGCAATCATGCAATCAGAAAAAATCTTCAACAAAAATCAAATAAATTGTAGCATGCATATTGGCAGGTCATGCGTTCCGTTCCAGCTGAATGCGTTGTATGTTCGTTTCCTGCCATATAAACTACCAATCCAGCCAACTGCCCACCTCCCTGCCCCCATCCCATCACAGGAAGAAAAGCAATCGGCACACAAGCACAAGTGCATGACCAAAACAGGGAAAAGAAAATAAAAGGAATGAAGATCTCAGCTCTGAGAGATATTTGTTCCACGATCCCCTACGAGTTCGTCGTCCTGGCTGGCTGCGTGCTGGGCTATCTCCGCCATGGCAGCACCGCCTCCCCGGTGGGCGGCGCCAATGACCGCCTCTGACTCCAGTATGACTACCAGTCCGATGACTCTCCGGGTCTGCCGCAACCACCAGTTCGCCTCCCACGGCTCTCCGAGATTGGATCAGGCCGCGGTCCCGTTACAGATGGGCTCCTATGGCTTTGGTTGCCGGTCCTTCGTCTTTGACGGCATGACCATCAATGCACCTCACCTATTCCTTTCATCCTCCCCTACTGACTACTGTCTCCGTTCTGGAAAGTCTAGATAGAGCAGAACTTGGTGTTTCCTTTCCTCCCTAATGGTGTTGTAGTATGTCTGAGCCCTCTATTATTGTTGTTTATTTGAATGCAGAGGCATGCTTACCCTCAAGAAGACCCATCTATGGATTTACACTCTCAAGAGCATCCATATCGGCTTTACCAAATCGGTTTCAGAGATTGTGCTATAATCCTTGCGTCAGTCCTGCTCTTGCAGCCAATGACAATTTTGTCTCCCTCCAGCAAGCCAATCTGCATTTAGTAACAACTTCATTTTATTCTAATGCGGAGGCAAGTCTCCATACATGCGGATATCCAATCACAGCACACTCAATACCTCAGTACCAGGTATGCTACACACCCCTCAGTGCAAAACTTAGGCTTTTGATTTTGTTTTCCAATTGATGTCCAACCTTTTCAAATATTGAGAGGAAGATGAGCAATGTGATCCAATATTGGAAGTAGCATAACTATTTTTTAAGTATTGCACTCATAGGCAAGATCTCGTTTTCTTGGTTTATTTGACTATATGTTCACAATTAGATTTACACTATGTTTTTTTCTTCAAAATTCAGTTATAGGTTAAGGCAGCATATATATTAATGATTGTGCTTTCTATTGGTGTTCAATTCACATGAAGAATGAAGTTCTATTTTCATGTTTGTAATAATATACCCCTTCCTCTCTGTTTTGATGAAAACAAGCATTCTAGTGCATATAAGGAGAAGAAAGACTTAAGATTACAACTATAAACATGTTCTATACCTTGCCTGAAACATAATTACGGACTACTCACTTGACATGGACTCTCTTATTGATTCACACCGATGTATAACATACAATGCCATGTTAATATGTATTAGTATATTTCTTTGCATTAATGCTATGATTTCTGATCCTGACATGTTTTCTTTGGTGCGGCTTCTACTTTTTTTATTGCATATCATTCTTTCTCCCAACTGAATCTGCACTCCCGAGGCAAGTTGCGACCCATTTCCCTTTGTATCTTCTCTCTCAGCCACATTGTTTTTGCATTTTTAGCACAAATTCTGTCAGTTTGTGAGAGGTAGTGCAATCTCTATCTCATGTTTATATCATTGGGATTGAATCTCAGGTCTCATAGCCTTTGTTTCTTCACGTCTTTCTGTGGATGTCCATTATTTTGCTACTTCACTTTTGTTTACATCCATTACTGTAATTTGATTTGTGGGGCTGAAGGTCACCATTACTTCTTTTTGTTGAGATATATTGCCATGGTCAACAGTTGAACCTTTCGTTTACCTTTGTGATGATAACATTTTTAGTATGAACAACAGCTTATTGAAGAATTGATTAGCACCACTCTGTTCAAGATCTTAACGTGATGAATGAAATACCTCCGCAAAAAAGAAAAGCATGGTATAAAAATACCACTTGAAGGCAAAATAGTATCTTCAAGATTTCAACAATTTTATATGGAATGCCTCTTCCTACTATATATGTATTACAAATTCACTGCTGACTCTAATTTTGTGTGCATAGAGTACTCTTATGTACATAAGATAAGGAGCTCACAAATTATGCTATTTATATCACCTCACAATGTGTTACCATTTGATTTGTGTTGTTCGCATTAAACACATTTTTAAGCATAACTTTGTGGCTCACAAATTCTTTGTATCTCATTGAAATAACATTTTTAAAATGTTTGAAAAGCTTATCTATCTTCATATTAATCACAAGGGTTGTAATCATGAGTGTTCTATTGGGAACAAGGATGTTTGTATGTCGTAATCTTATGGATTTTCAACCATAATATAATAGTTTTAAAAATAGTGATTCACGTACGGATCTTAGTATTGAGCATGTGTTACCGCAGCAACGCGCGGGGTATCATCTAGTATCTTTAAACAAGGGCCCATTTTGAAACACAATTTGCTTGTTGAAATCCTTGGGGATCCTCCTCCACCCAAAGGTGATCCCGTGTTTGAGCTTGAACAATTACCTGATACTTTGAAGTATGCTTATCTTGATGAAAAGAAGATATATCCTGTTATTATTAGTGCTAACCTTTCAGAGCATGAAGAAAAGAGACTATTGAAAACTCTAAAGAAGCATCATGCCGCTATTGGATATACTCTTGATGATCTTAAGGGCATTAGTCCCACTCCATGTCAGCACAAAACTAATATGGAACCTGATACTAAACCAGTTGTTGATCATCAACGACGATTAAATCCTAAGATGGAAGAAGTGGTAAGAAATGAAATACTAAAGCTTCTGGAGGTAGGTATAATTTTTCCTTTTGCTGATAGTAGATGGGTAAGTCCCGTTCATCGTGTCCCTAAAAAGGGAGGTATTACTGTTGTTCCTAGTGATAAGAATGAGTTTATTCCACAAATAATAGTTGCAGGTTATAGAATGGTAATTGATTTCCGCAAATTAAAGAAAGCTACAAGAAAAGATCATTACCCTCTACATTTATTGATCAAATTCTAGAAAGACTATCCAAACATACTCATTTTTCTTTCTAGATAGTTATTCTGGTTTTTCTCAAATACATGTGTCAAAAGAGGATAAAAAAGACCACTTTTACTTGCCCTTTTGGTACTTTTGCTTATAGACGTATGCCTTTCAGTTTATGCAATGCACCTTCTACCTTTCAAAGATGTATGACTGCTATATTCTCTGACTTTTGTGAAAATACTGTTGAGCTTTTCATGGATGATTTCTCCGTTTACGAAACTTCTTTTGATGATTGCTTAAGAAACCTTGATCGAATTTTGCAGAGGTGTGAAGAAACTAATCTCGTCTTGAATTGGGAGAAATGCCACTTTGTATGGTTAATGAAGGTATTTTCTTGGGGCATAAGATTTCTGAAAGAGGTATTGAAGTTGATAAAGCTAAAGTAGGCGCTATTGAAAATATGTCGTGTCCTAAAGATATCAAAGGTATAAGAAGTTTTCTTGGTCATGCCGGTTTCTATAGGAGGTTCATTAAAGACTTCTCTAAAATTTCTAGGCCTCTCACTAATCTCTTGCAAAAAGATATTCCTTTTGTTTTTTATGATGATTGTGTATAAGGATTTGAAATACTTAAGAAGACCTTGATTTCTGCACCTATTGTTCAACCACCTGATTGGAATTTACCCTTTGAAATATTGTGTGATGCGAGTGATTATGTTGTTTGTGATGTTCTAGGACAGAGAGTTGATAAGAATTTGAATGTTATTCATTATTCTAGTAAAACTCTAGACAGTGCCTAGAGAAATTATGCTACTACTGAAAAAGAATTCCTAGATGTTGTTTTTGCTTGTGATAAATTTAGATCTTATATTGTTGATTCTAAAGTAACTATTCACACTAATCATGCTGCTATTAAATACCTTATGGAAAAGAAAGATGCTAAATCTAGACTTATTAGATGGGTTCCCTTGCTACAAGAATTTGATTTGCATATTATCGGTAGAAAGGGAGCTCAGAACCCCGTTGCAGACAACTTGTCTAGGTTAGAGAATGTTCTTGATGACCCAGTGCCTATCGATGATAGCTTTCCTGATGAACAATTAGTTATCATAAATGCTTCTCGTAATGCTCCATGGTATGTTGATTATGCTAATTACATTGTTGCTAAATTTATACCACCTAGCTTCACATACCAGCAAAAGAAAAAGGTTTTCTGTGATTTAAGATATTACTTTTCGGATGACCCACACCTTTATAAAGAAGGAGTAGATGGTGTTATTAGACGTTGTGTAACTGAGCATGAACAGGAACATATCCTACGCAAGTGTCACTTTGAAGCCTACGGAGGTCACCATGCTGGAGATAGAACTGCACACAAGGTATTGCAATCCAATTTTTATTGACATACTCTCTTCAAGGATGCTCGTAAGTTTGTCTTGTCTTGTGATGAATGCCAGAGAATTGGTAATATTAGTAGACGTCAGGAAATGCCTATGAACTATTCATTTGTTATTGAACCATTTGATGTTTGGGGCTACAATTATATGGGACCTTTTCATTCCTCTAATGGGTATACACTTATTTTAGTTGTTGTTGATTACATTACTAAGTGGGTAGAAGCTATTCCAACTAGTAGTGCTGATCATAACACCTCTATTACGATGCTTAAAGAAGTTATTTTTCCAAAGTTTGGAGTCCCTAGATATTTAATGACTGATGGTGGTTCACATTTTATTCATGGTGCTTTTTGTAAAATGTTTCTAAATATGATGTCAACCATAGAATTGCATCTCCATATCATCCCCGGTCTAGTGGTCAAGTAGAATTGAGCAATAGAGAGATTAAATTGAATTTGCAAAATACTATTAATAGATCTAGAAAGAATTGGTCTAAGAAACTTGATGATGCATTATGGGCTTATAGAACTGCTTATAAAAACCCTATGGCTATGTCTCCGTATAAGATTTTATGGAAAGGCATGTCACTTACCTCTTGAACTAGAACACAAAGCTTATTGGGCAATCAAAGAGCTCAACTATGATTTCAAACTTGCCGATGAAAAGAGGTTATTTGATATTAGCTCACTTGATGAATGGAGAACCCAAGCCTACGAGAATGCCAAGTTTTTTAAGGAAAAATTTAAAAGATGGCATGACAAAAGGATACAAAATGTGAGTTTAATGTAGGTGATCTTGTTTTGCTATACAACTCTCATTTAATTTTTTTGCAGGAAAGCTTCTCTCTAAATGGGAAGGTCCTTACATTATCGAGGAGGTTTATCGCTCCGGTGCAATCAAAATCAACAACGCCGAAGGCAAAAATCCGAAGGTGGTAAACGATCAAATAATTAAACATTATATCTCAGGTACTCCCATAAATATTGAGACCTACATAATTAATACCGTGACACCAGAGGAATGCATAAGGAATACTTTCCAGGACGTTTCAGACTCCGAAAAGGAATAGGTATGTGGTACGGTAAGTAAACCGACTCCGAAACGTTTCCAACATCATTTTTTCTCCATTTTGGAATATTTAGAAAAATAGGAAAATTAAAAGCAACCGAAGAGTGCACGAGGAAACCACAAGGGTGGAGGGCACTGAGGGAGTCCTGGATTTGGGGGTCCATGAGTATCCGGTCTACCAAAGCTGGGCCAGATAGATGGGTCGTGAAGATAAAGATAAGCTCACATCCCCCGTGTCCGGTTAGGACTCCTGTGTATGTAGAAAGGCAGGATAGATGTTCGGATGTAATGATTCCTTTCTTCCCAAGTAATCTTTGTAACCCTAGGTCTCTTTCGTTGGATATATAAACCGGAGGGTCTAGTCTAAAGAGAGTACCAGAATCACAATCCCATAGGCTAGACTCCTAGGGTTTTAGCCATTACGATCTCAAGGTAGATCAACTCTTGTAACCCTATATTCATCAAGATAAACCAAGCAGGAAGTAGGGTATTACCTCGATCGAGAGCGCCTGAACCTAGGTAAACATCGTGTCCCCAGTCTCTTGTTACCATCGATCCTTAGACACACAGCTTGGGCACCCCTACCCGAGATCTGCTAGTTTTGACACTGACAATGGTGCTTTCATTGAGAGATCCGTTGTGTGCTCGCAAGAAGCGATCGATGGCTCGTCTCGTCATCAACGATGATATCACCCTCGGAAACAACCTGGCTTTGGGCCAGATCCTCCAGCTCGACGGTTTCGCTGTATGCGCCCGCGTGGCCGCCAACCCAACCGCGCTCCCCGCGGTCATCGAGCACTACTCCTATATCGACTCTGAACACTCCGAAGACACGACTTCGGCGGATTCCTTGTCCTTAAACGAGATGCTGGATCATATTGCCACCATGGGGCCTTCATCGCCTAATGATCATATTGGGCTTAAATTCGGTCAGGAGGAAGTCAACTCCACCCCGATCACTCACCTGGTGGTGGCCATCGAGGGCCGGGCGGAAGATATTTCCCCTCTTGAAATGGAAACCTGCGCTATTTGGGTCTCCGAACCCTTTGAGTCGAACAGACCTCTTTCAGGTGGCACTTCATGTATCTCGAGCTCAGGGACATGCGCCAGGTCCACGAGACATTCAGATCCCGCAAGACCTGGATCACCACACCGGAGGTTGTACGAACCCCGGACACTACATTGGGTCGGGACTCAAATTTATCTACACACACCCACCACATTAAATGCTCTCCAAGTAACTCCGGACTTCCGGACATAGGTGATCTCACGTACATACAGCAGCAGCCCAAAGAGACGGTTCATCACTTCTAGGCAAGATTCCTGCTTGTCGAAAACAAGATTAAGGACTGCTGCGACGACGACATAGTTCCCATATTTCACCGCAATTGCACGGACGAGGGAGTCTTAAACGCCCTCAGCTGCCGTCGAATACGGAGTTTCACAGAATTGTCGCATTTAGTACGAAAGTACTGCACTATGAAAAATACTTGGAAAGCCCAGAATACACCTCTGGAACAGTCCATCTTCGGACAATACGCCGCTAAAGCGAAACGGACATACCCTATCAGGGCATCCGATAACATGCCCATTGGCAAGAAAAACATACCTTTCTCAGGGCACAGGCCTGTTCTGGACTAACTGTTAGATAAGCCTTGCCAAATACATGTCGCCCCGGACATTATCCCAACCCACTGCCTTAGAGCATGTTGGGTACTCCGGTAGGTAGCGGAAAGTGGTAAAGCAATCCTCGCCACCGCAACTCCAGGGGAGAAAATTTTCAATGTCTTTACTGTCTTTGAGACATTCTCCTCAAACAACCGGCGCAAGAGAGCAAATTGCGAACTTGCCGATGTTCATCAAATCAGCACTGCAAGCCCATGGAGCGACACGACAATCACTTTTTCTACCGAATACGAACCACGAGTCCGGCCGGCCCGAGCCACAGCCGCTCTTGTACTAAACCCAATAGTAGATGGCTTTTGCCTCACTAAAGTACTCATGGACAGTGGCAGCGGACTCAACCTCATATATGAGGACATGCTTGCAAAAATGCAGGTTGATAAAACTCGCATTGAACAAAGTAATACAACCTTCAAAGGAATTATTCCCAGCCGGGAAGCCCGGTGTTCGGGAAGCATTAAGTTCGATGTAGTATTCGGTACACCCGAGAACTATAGGTCGGAGGACATGCTCTTCCGCATTGTCCCCTTCAACAGCAGATACCACGCCCTTCTAAGGCGGGACGCTTTCTCATGCTTTCAAGCCATACCCCATTACGGGTACATGAAGCTCAAAATGCAAGGGCCCAATGGAATAATCACAGTAGCAAGTGATCCGGACAGAGCACTCTGTGCCGAGAATGAAACCGCATCCTTAGCCCTAGAGGCACTATCCTAAGCCCTCGCGGCTGAAGATTTAACCACCTTACGATCTACTGTGGACAAGGATGACGTAGTCCTTGATAAGAGATTGAAATCTACCTCCTTCAAGCCAGTAGATGAAATTATCAAATTTCAAGTGCATCCAACGGACCCCAACAAGACGGCATCCATTGGGGCACAGCTCGACCCGATGATAGATAGCGCCTTGCGCACCTTCCTCCGTGAAAATTGGGACATATTCGCCTGGCATCCTTCAGACATTCCGGGAATTCCACACAGGCTGGTCGAACACAGCCTTAACATCGTTAAAGGGTTCAAGCCAGTCAAGCAGTCACTACAATGATTTTCCAAACCCATAAGACAAGCGATGGGGGAAGAGCTGGCCAAGTTACTGGAAGCCGGATTCATAAGGGAAATTAAACATCTAGACTAGCTAGCCAACTTAGTCATGGTACTACAGAAGGACAAATCTTGGCGCCTTTGTGTCGACTTTACAGACTTAAACAAGGCTTGCCCTAAGGACCATTTTCCACTGCCCCGCATTGATCAAATCATTGATGCAACCACATGACATGACTCGTTGTGCTTCCTCGATGCTTACTCCGGATACCACCAGATAAAAATGAAGGAATCCGACTAGGTCGCGACGGCGTTATCACTCCGTACGATCCCTTTTGTTTCAACACTATGCCATTTGGGCTCAAAAACGTTGGTGCCACATATCAACGCATGATTCAAACATGCTTAGAGAAATAAATTGGCAAGATAGTGGAGGCATACGTCGACGATGTAGTCATCAATACCAAACATGTCGAAACATTGGTGGATGACCTCCGCCTCATGTTTGATAACCTCCGAACATATGACATACGTCTCAATCCGAAAAATGTGTCTTCGGCGTTCCGGCCAGAAAGCTGTTAGGGTTCATCGTATCCCATAGAGGAATTGAAGCAAACCCAGCTAAAATCCGAGCCTTGCCATAGCTAACTACGCCAAATGATCTAAAACAAGTGCAAAAGCTAGCAGGTTGCGTAGTGGCTTTGAGCCGCTTTATCTCCAGATTGGGAGAAAAAGCATTACCACTTTATAGACTGTCGAGGCGCACAAACAACTTCGAATGGACGGATGCGGCCATGGTCGGATTGGAGGAGATAAAAACCTATTAGCGGGCAACCCAATCCTAGCCGCTGCAGGTGTTGGCGAACCCATGCTGCTCTCTATCTCATCCACTCACCAGGTAGTGAGTGCGGTACTCGTCGTCGAACGAGAGGAAGAAGGACATAAATTCCCCATCCAAAAACCAGTATACTATGTAACAGAGGTTCTCACACCATGTAAATCAGGGTACCCCCACTATCAGAAAATTGCCGATGCGGTGTTTATGGCATCTCGGAAGCTCCTACACTACTTTCAAGAGTGTTCGATCACAGTGGCATCCGAAGTACCACTCAATGATATAATAAACAATAAAGATGCCACATGATGCATAGCCAAGTGGCCATCGAGCCCTTGTCGTTCGAAATAACATACAAACCACGCCGGACTATTAAGTCTCGGGTGCTGGCCGACTTTGTCATGGAATGGACTTAAGCCGAACTCCCTAAAGAGTACGGCGCATACTCCCACTGGACCATGTATTTCGACGGCTCAAAAATGCTAGCCGGATTGGGGGCCGGCATCATCTTGATATCTCCAACAGGGGATACAGTCTGTTACGTACTACAAATCATGTATACGGACTCAAACAATGTGGCCGAATATGAGGCACTACTGCACGGTCTCCACATGGTCGTATCCATGGGCATACAACACCTCGAGGTGCGCGGAGACTCAAACCTCGCAATATCTCAGGTAAATGGAGAATTTGATGCGAATGATCCAAAGATGGAAGCTTATCGAAATGCCATATTAAAAATGTCGGCTCGATTTGAGGGGCTGGAATTTTACCATGTAGCTCGGGACAGTAACCAGGCAGCGGATATACTCGCTCGTGGGCGCTAAACGCGACCCAGTCCCACCTAACACCTTTGTAGAAAGGTTGTTCAAGCCATCAATGACATGGCAGGACGAAAGCAGAGACGCTAATACGGACCCGAACATGCCCCCACCAGCCGAACTCAATACATACGTCATCAGGGACTCAGACATGCAAATAACATCCTCGGCTCATGAGATGTCATAGCCCGCTGGACCGAACCTGTCCTGGCCTACCTTAATAGGCAGGAGCTCCCCGATGACCAAAATGAGGCCCGCCGCATAATTCGGCGTTCTAAAGCCCATAATGTTCACGAAGGTGAATTATACAAGAAAAGCACTACTGGTATTCTCCAAAGGTGCATTTCCGAAGAGGAGGGGCGGCAACTTCTAGCCGAAATACACGCTGGCATGGGCGGCCATCATGTCGTAGCCCAGGCTCTCGTAAGGAAGGCTTTCCGAACTGGTCTCTTCTAGCCAACTACCTGAGCAGATGCTCAAACCCTAGTGCAACATTGTGTTGGATGCCAGCTTTTCACAAATCAAAGTCATATGCCTCCCACTGCTCTGAGAACCATCCCCATTACTTGCCCCTTTGCGGTCTGGAGCTGGATATGGTCGGAGCCACAAAAAGAAATATTTGCTGGTCATGGTGGATAAATTCACTAAATGGATAGAAGCCAAACCAGTCAGAACAGCTGAGGCAGGGCCAGTGATAGATTTTATATCCAGTGTAGTACACCGTTACGGTGTCCCGCACAGTATTATCACAGATAACGGCTCCAAATTCACAGCTGATGAGGTGAAAACGGGTGCGCCAAGTTAGGCATTAAACTTGATTACGTCTTCATGTACCACCCTCAAACAAATGGTCAAGTCGATAGGGCCAATGGCTTGATAATGAGAGGCATTAAACCCCGACTGGTGTGCTCCCTGCGGGAGTCAGATAAACACTGGGTTGAGGAGCTCGACTCCGTACTCTGGGGGCTGCGGACCACACCTAACCGAACAACCAGATACACACCTTTTTCATGGTGTACGGCGGAGAGGTTGTTCTGCCCTGCGATATTATTCATGACTCACCTCGAGTGCATATGTATGAAGAGAGAGAGGCCGAGCTCGATCGGGAAGATGACCTAGACGGTCTCGAAGAGGAGCACGATATCGTGCAGGCTCGTTCCGCATTCTATCAACAGCAGGCCAGGCAATACCAAAGCAGAGGAGTGTGGGCCAAAACATACAATGTTGGCGAACTCGTTTTGCGCCTCCCGGAGAAGAAAAAGGATAAGCTCAAACCAAGATGGGAGGTCCCCTTCATTATTGACGAAGTACTCACCGGAGGAGCCTATCGCCTTCGAAATGCATCAGACAATCGCCTTGAGCCGAATCCATGGAACGCTGCCAGGCTCTGATGATTCTATGGATAGTTCGGTAGCACCTTTTATTCTATTTTTCAGTTTAGGTCTTATCCCTTGTTTTCTTTTAGTTTTTCTCTTCATTTCTTATTTTCCCTACCGGAAAGTGTTCGGCTGAACCGAACTGTTAAGGGGTGAAAATCTTCAAATGTATATACCTCAAAATACCCGGGGCTTCTATAAGGAAGCTCATTGTTACAAGCTTATTGCTTACAGTACTTGATAACCCACAAGTGTAGGGGATCGCAACAGTTTTCGAGGGTAAAGTATTCAACCCAAATTTATTGATTCGACACAAGGGGAGGCAAAGAATACTCTTAAGTATTAGCAGCTGAGTTGTCAATTCAACCACACCCGGAAACTTAGTATCTGCAGCAAGATAGTTTAGTAGCAAAGTAATATGATAGTGGCGGTAGCAGCAATAAAAGTAACGATAGTATTTTTGTAGTTTTTATAATAGTAGCGACGGAAAAGTAAATAAGCAACAAGCAATATGTGAAAAGCTCGTAGGCATTGGATCGGTGATGGGAAATTATGTCGGATGCAATTCATCATGTAGAAGTTATAACCTAGGGTGACACAGAACTAGCTCCAGTTCATCAATGTAATGTAGGCATGTATTCCGAATATAGTCATACGTGCTTATGGAAAAGAACTTGTGTGCCATCTTTTGTCCTACCCTCCCGTGGCAGTGGGGTCCTATTGGAACTAAGGGATATTAAGGCCTCCTTTTAATAGAGTACCGGACCAAAGCATTAACACATAGTGAATACACGAACTCCTCAAACTAAGGTCATCACCGGGAGTGGTCCCGATTATTGTCACTTCGGGGTTGCCGGATCATAACACATAGTAGGTGACTATAGACTTGCAAGGTAGGATCAAGAACACACATATATTCATGAAATCATAATAGGTTCAGATCTGAAATCATGGCACTCGGGCCCTAGTGACAAGCATTAAGCATAGAAAAGTAATAGCAACATTAATCTCAGAACATAGTGGATACTAGAGATCAAACCCTAACAAAACTAACTCGATTACATGATAGATCACATCCAAGCCATCACCGTCTAGCAAGCCTACGATGCAATTACTCACACACGGCGGTGAGCATCATGGAATTGGTGATGGAGGAAGGTTGATGATGATGATGGCGATGATCTCCACTCTCCGGAGCCCCGAACGGACTCCAGATCAGCCCTCCCGAGAGAGATTAGGGCTTGGCGGCGGCTCCATATCGTAAAACGCGATAATTCTTTCTCTCTGATTTTTTTCTCCCGGAAAGTGAATATATAGGATCTGGGGATACGTCGGTGGAGCACCAGGGGGCCCACGAGGCAGGGGGCGCGCCCTAGGGGGGCGCCCCCCACCCTGGTGGACAGGGTGTGGGCCCCTTGGTCTGGATCTTCTTGCAGGTATTTTTTATATTTTCTAAAATAATTCTCCGTGGATTTTCAAGTCATTCCGAGAACTTTTTATTTCTGCACAAAAACAACACCATGGCAGTTCTACTGAAAACATCGTCAGTCCGGGTTAGTTCCATTCAAATCATGCAAGTTAGAGTCCAAAACAAGGGCAAAAGTGTTTGGAAAAGTAGATACGTTGGAGACGTATCAACTCCCCCAAGCTTAAACCTTTGCTTGTCCTCAAGCAATTCAGTTGATAAACTGAAAGTGATAAAGAAAAACTTTGACAAATTATATTTGCTCTTGTTGTTGTAAATATGTAAGCCAACATTCATGGTTTCAGCAATGATCATGAACTAACCACATTCACAATAACTTTCAGGTCTCATGTCTACTCACATTAATGGCATAATCAACTAGCGAGCAATAATAATAAACCTCGCATTACAACACTTTCTCAAAACAATCATGATATGATATAACAAGATGGTATCTCGCTAGCCCTTTCTGAGACCGCAAAACATAAATGCAGAGCACCTTTAAAGATCAAAGACTGACTAGACATTGTAATTCATGGTAAAAGAGATCCAACCATGATCATACTCAATGCAAATTAATAGTAATACATGCAAATGACAGAAGTGCTCTCCTACTGGTGCCTTATTTATAAGAGGATGATGACTCTGCATAAAAGTAAATAGATAGGCCCCTCGCTGTGGGAAGTGGGGATTTGTTGAGGTGCCAGAGCTCGATTTTTAAATAGAGATGAATAACATTTTGAGCGATATACTTTCATTGTCAACATAACAACCAAGAATCTCGATATCTTCCATGCTACACACATTATAGGCGGTTCCCAAATAGAATGGTAAAGTTTATACTCCCCCAACCACCAATAAGCACACTCCACAGCTGGTCCGAAACAACGGGTACCGTCCAAACCAACAACAGCTCTGGGGGAGTTTTGTTTAATTATTTATGATTTTAAGCATGGGACTGGGCATCCCGGTTACCAGCCATTTTCTCGTGAATGATGAGCGCAGTCCACTCATCGTGAGAATAACCCACCTAGAATGGAAGATATAGACAGTCCTAGTTGATACATGAGCTGTTCGAGCATACAAAACAGAATTTCATTTGAAGGTTTAGAGTTTGGCACATACAAATTTACTTGGAACGGCATGTAAGTACCGCATATAGGAAGGTATGGTGGACTCATATGGAATAAATTTGGGGTTTATGGAAGTGGATCCACAAGCAGTATTCCCGCTTAGTACAGGTGAAGGCTAGAAAGAGACTGGGAAGCGACCAGCTAGAGAGCAACAACGGTCATGAACATGCATTAAAATTATTCAACAATGAGTGCAAGCATGAGTAGGATATAAATCACCATGAACATAAATATCATGGAGGCTATGTTGATTTGTTTCAACTACATGCGTGAACATGTGCCAAGTCAGATCACTTAAATCATTCAAAGGAGGATACCACCCCATCATACCACATCACAACCATTTTGATATCATGTTGGCACGCAAGATAGAACATTATAAACTCTCAGTTAATTAAGCATGGCATAAGCAGCTATGATCTCTAATTGTCATTGCAAGCATGTTTCATTCATAACAAGCTGAATCGGGAATGATGAACTATCATAATTACAAAAACAAGAGAGGTCGAGTTCATACCAGCTTTTCTCATCTCAATTAGTTCATCATATATCATCCTTATTGCCTTTCACTCGCACAACCGAACGGCGAGGATAATAATAATAGTGCACGTGCATTGGACTAAGCTGGAATCTGCGAGCATTTAATACAAGAGAGAAGACAAGGTAATATGGCTCAAGGTTAAATCAACAATAAAGCTTATAAGAGCCACTAAGCATTTTAATCATGGTATTCTACTCTTAACCCCCAAAGAAAAGAAAAGAAACTATTTACACGGGAAAGCTCCCAACAAGCAAAAGAAGAATGGGAAATCTTTTTGGGTTTTCTTTTAGTTACTACTACAAGGAAAGTAAACTAGCTAGAAGCTATGGCTAATATTTTTTTTTCTTAAGGTTTTTCTAACACACAAGAAAAAGACTACGAAAAATAAGTGAAACTAAACATGGATGGTACAATGAAAGAGTGTGAGCACCGACAACTAGAATAAGTGTGAACATGAATCTAAAGTCGGTGAGAAACACATACCCCCCAAGCTTAGGCTTTTGGCCTAAGTTGGTATATTGCCATGGATCAAAGCTACTCCCTCCGGTGTACTGAGATGTGTCCTCTGGGTGCCACTGGTTGGCAAGCTCATCCAGATCCCACCCATAAATAGACTGACAGTAAGGGTCGAGTGGTGGCTCCGGCTCAGGCTCTGAAGCTTGTGCTTGGCCCTGGTACTTATAGAAGGCATCTGATGTAACAAGATATATACTTGTAGATAGATGAAACAGAGATTGTGCAGGCAAGGTAAAAATTTCACAATATTTCCCATCAAAATTTATAATTAAGCAACCTATCCTTGTCTTTAACAATAAAATCATGTGCTACCATGCTCTTGTAGTCTAGATAAACAGGGGCAAGCATTTTTTCTTCCTTCTCATGATGCCTAATAGGTATTCTAAAATGTTCAGCAAGGCAAGAAGCAAATATGCCTCCAAAGACGGGGCCCTTTTAGCGGTTCAGACTCAATTGTTTAGCAACGATGGCACCCAAGCTAAAAGTTGTGTCTTGAAACAAAGCATGGCATAAAATGACAATATCAGGGGCACTAAGATTCCCGCTGTTCCCGCGACCAATTAAACATCTACTAGCAAATAAAGCAAAGTAGCGCAGAACAGGGAAGTGTATACTATTGATTCTTGCCCATGAGACTTGTCTAGTTTCCCCTACAGCTATCATGTCAATAAACCCTTCAACGTCTTCACGATGTGGTTCATCAAGTCTACCTCCAAAGGGTATCTTGCATACTTCACAAAGTTCTAAGAGTGATATCTCCTTAACCTCATCATATAAATGAAACTCCACTGTAGGTGGTGTTTTCTTAGCATGAAAATGAAAACTTTGCGTGAAAATATTGGTGAGTAAGAGATACTGTTCACGCTAGTCGTGGAGGAAGTCGGTGAGGCCTACATTATTTGCCAACCAATAAAAGTCTTCGTAAATCCTAGCGGACATCATGAAATCACTACAAGGCCATTTGCACGGTCGAACTTCCGCCATGCGAGGAAGATTATATTTGGGCTTCTTATTTTCTTCTTTCTTCTTCTCCTCCGAGCTCTTACTGGAGGAGCCCCTCAATAATCTCTTTATCATTTTTCCCTTCTGAAAATTTCTGAAATTTTAGTAACTCAAAATAAAAGTTAACCAAACTCAACAAGATTGATAGCAACAACTCCTACTAGTGCCTAGAGACTATATCATGCATTAGAACTACTTGGGACCAAGAAAATTTGACATGCAAGCTCAAGAACAAGGTCACCATAGCAGCAAAAATTTGCAATAAATAAAGCACTAGAACAAAAACTAATTGGACCAATGGAGGAGTCACATACCAAGGAACAATCTCCCCAAACAGTTTGGTGAATGGTGCTTTGAGCAAGGAGATCGAAGATGGCAGCAAGATGAGCTAGAACTCATGCTTGAGCTGGTTGGTGATTTTTTGGGAGGAAGAAGAAGAGTGTGGGTGCATGAATAAGTGGAGGGGGGCCACGTGGGGCCCACGAGGCAGGGGGCGTGCCCTGTGAGTGGGGCGCAACTTGGACCCTCGTGGCCAGGTGCTGGCTCCCCTTGCTGTGTGTTCTGTGCCATATTTTCTCAAATATTCCGGAAAAAATCATATTTCATTTTCAGGGCATTTGGAGAACTTTTATTTTCGGGGTATTTTTTATTGTACGGATAAGTCTGGAAACAGACAGAAAATACTATTTTTTTATTTATCCTAATTAACAAAAAGTAAAAGGAGGGTACATATGGTAGTTCTATCTAGATTCACCTATCTCATGCTCATCAAAAGGAATCCATTAACAAGGTTGGTCGGGTCTTGTTAATAAACTCTTTCCGAATAACATGAAACCAGAGAATTTTTGAATAAAACTAGGTTACCTCAATGGGGATATGTATGTCCCCAACAATAATAATATCACATGTCTTCTAGGAAGAGGAAATTCAAAACCTCCAATAGTAATAGTTGAAAATTTTCCAATATAATTGATACTGTGGACCTGAGGTTGTTTCCTCGGAAATTGAACCGTATGCTCATTACCATTGACATGAAAAGTGATATTTCCTTTGTTGCAATCAATAACAGCCCCTGCAGTATTCAAAAATGGTCTACCAAGGATAATAGACATACTATCGTCCTTGGGAATATCACGTATAACAAAGTCCGTTAGAATAGTAACATTTGCAACTACAACAGGCACATCCTCACAAATACCGACAGGTATAGCAGTTGATTTATCAGCCATTTGCAAAGATATTTCAGTAGGTGTCAACTTACTCAAGTCAACTCTACGATATAAGGAGAGAGGCATAACACTAACACAGGCTCCAAGATCACATAAAGCAGTTTTAACATAGTTTCTTTTAATGGAGCAAGGTATAGTGGGTACTCCTGGATCTCCTAGTTTCTTAGGTATTCCACCCTTAAAAGTGTAATTGGCAAGCATGGTGGAAATTTCCACTTCAGGTATCTTTCTTTTATTGGTAATAATATCTTTCATATACTTAGCATAAGGATTTGTTTTAAGCACATCAGTCAAACGCATGCGCAAAAAGATAGGTCTAATCATTTCAGCAAAGGGCTCAAAATCCTCATCATCCTTTTTCTTGGATGGTTTAGGAGGAAAAGGCATGGGTTTCTGAACCCATGGTTCTCTTTCCCTACCGTGCTTCCTAGCAACAAAGTCTCTCTTATCATAACGTTGATTCTTTGATTGTGGGTTATCAAGATCAACTGCAGGTTCAATCTCTACATCATTATCATTGCTAGGTTGGGCGTCATCATGAACATCATCATTAATATTATCACTAGGTTCATGTTCATTACCAGATTGTGTCTCGGCATCAGAAACAGATATATCATTGGGATTCTCAGGTATGTCAACTACAAGTTCACTAGAAGCATGCAAAGTCCTATCATTTTTCTTTTTCTTCTTCTTAGAAGAACTAGGTGCATCTAAATTAGCTCTCTGAGAATCTTACTCAATTCTTTTATGGTGGCCTTCAGGATATAGAGGTTCCTGAGTCACTTTACCACCTCTAGTTGCTACTCTAATAGCATAGTAATTATTCTTACCATTTAATTCATTGAGCAAACCATTCTAAGCCTTAAGTACTTGCTCTACTTGAGTGGTAACCATAGAAGCATGTTTACTAATGAGTTTCAATTCACCTTTAACTCTAGAAAGATGATCACTCAAGCGTTCAATCATATAAGCATTGTGTTGTAATTGTCTATCAACATAAGCATTGAAGTTTTCTTCTTTCACAATAAAATTGTCAAACTCATCTAAGCATTGGCTAGCAGACTTATAACGAGGAATATCACCTTCATCAAATCTATAAAGATAATTTACCTTTACTACCTGTGTCGGGTTATCAAGACCATGTATTTCTTCAATAGGTGGTAAATTCTTAATATCTTCAGCTTTAATACATTTTTCTTTCATAGATTTCTTTGCCTCTTGCATATCTTCATGACTGAGAAATAGAACACCCCCTATCTTCTTGCAGGTATTTTTTATATTTTCTAAAATAATTATCCGTGGATTTTCATGTCATTCCGAGAACTTTTTATTTCTGCACAAAAATAACACCATGGCAGTTCTGCTGAAAACAGCGTCAGTCCGGGTTAGTTCCATTCAAATCATGCAAGTTAGAGTCCAAAACAAGGGCAAAAGTGTTTGGAAAAGTAGATACGTTGGAGACGTATCAAATCCCCCAAGCTTAAACCTTTGCTTGTCCTCAAGCAATTCAGTTGATAAACTGAAAGTGATAAAGAAAAACTTTAACAAACTATATTTGCTCTTGTTGTTGTAAATATGTAAGCCAACATTCATGGTTTCAGCAATGATCATGAACTAACCACATTCACAATAACTTTCAGGTCTCACGTCTACTCACATTAATGGCATACTCAACTAGCGAGCAATAATAATAAACCTCGGATGACAACACTTTCTCAAAACAATCATGATATGATATAACAAGATGATATCTCGCTAGCCCTTTCTGAGACCGCAAAACATAAATGCAGAGCACCTTTAAAGATCAAGGACTGACTAGACATTGTAATTCATGCTAAAAGAGATCCAATCATGATCATACTCAATGCAAATTAATAGTAATACATGCAAATGACAGAAGTGCTCTCCTACTGGTGCCTTTTTTATAAGAGGATGATGACTCTGCATAAAAGTAAATAGATAGGCCCCTCACAGTGGGAAGCGGGGATTTGTTGAGGTGCCAGAGCTCGATTTTTAAATAGAGATGAATAACATTTTGAGCGGTATACTTTCATTGTCAACATAACAACCAAGAATCTCAATATCTTCCATGCTACGCACATAGGGCTATGCCAAATATTTGTATTCATCAATGATGTAATCATATACACGCTTATTTGATGAATATTATTGTACTTGGAATGCTGTATCTTGGACCTGTCATACGTCAGGTGTTATCCTGGGCTGACGTGTGAAGGCCCCCTGCTCCATGCGGATCGGGGTGCCACAAGACATGGTATCAGAGCAGCCAGGCTGGCATAGATTATCCTAGCATTAGATCACCGCTACCATCAACCCGTAATAACCCTAAGGGATTTGACCCATCCTTGGCATCCGGCATGGCCACCGTTAATCAACAGGTGGCATAGTCGGGGTCGACACGTACTTAACCCATCGCCCGCGCCAAGTTATCCATGGACGAATAGCGCTCCTATCCTTTCTGGTCGGGCGCACTGCTTACCCTTCAGGGTAAGGGGCCACACCATGCGGGCATGTCCCGCATAGCTGCCTATAAAATCCCCATTTCGCTTGCCGGATCGCTCATTCCTTAGTCAGCCATGTCCCTGCAAAGAAGCCTAGCTAGTAACACTCCAGCCATGACTAGAGCCCTAAAAGCTCCCAAGTTTTACACCCGCACCTTTGCCGTAAACCACCCTGGCTTTCCACCTCTCCTTATTGAGATGCTCAGCAAGGCCTTTGGATGTAACGCTAGCCCCGAATACCTGGTGTTTCAATCAGCACCCGTCCCTCACCTTCACCGCTATGATACTCGAGTGCACATTTGTCCAGGTCCCGCAGCAGATGGTCGGCCTTTGGTTCTTCAGGGCAGAACCATGCCCACTACTGATTTGGCTATTCAGGCCGCTGCTATGGAGGCCATCCTTCACCTCCGAACCAAGTTCCCGCAAGTGGCAGAGAAGCGGGAGTTCTGCTTTTTTCCCCATTATGGCAGAAGCAGGAATGCAACCTTCTCCTGCTATCCAAAGAGATGACCCCACAATCGCTCGCCTGGTGCAGTATATCACTGCCCAGGGGATGATGATTTCTAAGATGCTTGCCGAATTTAGAACCCTGGACAATGATGCGATACGAGTCGTCAAGGAAGCTTACCGTGAGGCTCATAGATTCGCATCTCAAGTTCTTCACCCCATGCCATCCGAACCAGTGTTACCCTCTCGGCCTATGATGTGGCCTAGACCAACCCACATCACCTTCGATCAGGCTCTTTACCGGATCCACCAGCAGCATTTACTTGGATCAACTTCAGCCGCACCCCCAGTAGTCGAATCCCCACCCGTAGTATTGTCGGACGATGAAGATGGAGATTGGCTCAGTCTTCGTCCTCCTGGAGAGTCCCAGCAAGGCCAGTCTTCTGCATGACCTCAGTCACGCAGTCAGGTGTTTCTACAAGTAAGTTAGTCAGTCTGTTCATCCTCGATATGAGGATAGAATTATGTATCCCGGAGTAAGTAGTCTCGTTTAGCGCGTAGCATGTTCGTAGCATGTTCGTAGCACTGGTGTAACCCGTATGTTATGTATGTTTTCGTGCTTTTGGTTTTTGTGTTGTTTTTGCTTGTCAAGCAGAAATGTTTGACAGGGTTGGCGATATGTTGTTAACCAGATTTTAATTAGTAGATCACATACACTAAAATAACATTGACTCATCTCGAGTCTATAATAAAACGCACGCTGGTGTAGGTATATGTGTACGAGGACTACATATACCCATTATCATTAAAACACTGTAGAATGACTTGTCTGTTGTGTTTTTCATCTGTTTGCTAGTTTAGATTATACTGCATATCACACACACGCCCGGTTCACCCACGGGTACTTTCGGGCAGTACATGTGGGAATGCAAAGTCGCATATATCTCTCTGTCGGTGCAAACCTCATGTGCCCGACTTTCCAAAATCAGAGCCTCGCAGAGCCCTTTCCATCTGGCAAATCCTCGTCTCTAATTCTCGTTTCCGATTTCATTTACGGAGAAACGCTGCCAGATTTATTTCTCTCAAACCAGTACATCAACCACAATACAAATTTCCACTCTGATTCTACCTCGACACCATCCACGAAATTTTTCCCGCACTACAATGTGCATCCTGAGCTGGCGCAGACACCTCACCTACATCTGGACCCCACCGCCATCCTCACCCTGCCGTGCGTAATGCAGGCAAGTCCCACCCCGCTCCACCGAAGCATGCAATTACTCCGCCGGCGCAAAACGGCGGAGGATCAAGCGTGGCAGAGGATCAAGCGTGGCGGAGGATCAAGCATGGCGGAGGACCACCCAGTGCACCATCTTCTCCCGCACCTCGATCCACCGCACCGAGCCGCGCATTGTCCCGAGCCCATTCGTTCCTGATAAGTATCGTCAGGAGGAATGACGAGCCGATCAGTGTGCCCAACAGAGCCGCTAGGAACCACTGCAGCGCCACCAGGAACACAGCCTCAGGGAAGGAGCTCGGCTCGATCTCATCCAAACCAAAGAAGTAGTAGAGCGCGCATGGCATTTGTGTGTTGGAGGAGAGCCGCGCTGCCATCTTTTATAGCCCAACCCTGGTGTACTGTGAGCGAGGTCCGGGAAAATCCCTCGTCGCTCGATCACCGGCGTCCAGGAGGCGAATCCGCGAGCAGTGCCGACAAGGTGCTGGCCCGCGACGCGAGTGCTCGCTGCACCGTCGCCGTGCACGCCGCGCACTACGGCACTAGGGTCCTCATCGCCCTAGGAGCTAGATGTGCGCTGCGCCAAGCCGCACGCGGAGCAGCGACGGAGATGAAGCAGCAAGCCGGAGGTAGAAGAAGGAGGCTATCAATGGGCCCTGGACCCACGTGTCAGCAGGTGAGACCATTGTTCATTGGGGTGCATCGTTTTTTTCAGGAGTCTGATCTCGAGTGCCCCTAGCCGTGTAAGTAACCCTGTTTTGCCCCTATCTCTCTTTGGGTGTACCAATTATCGGTACCCCAACTTGTCTGTATCTGACCAAAGGGTTAAATTAAACCCAGAGATTTTTTTTCCAAGAATGGCTATCTTTTAATTGTTGCAGTAACCCTAGGAATCTCGAGGACGAGATTTTTTTTAAGGGGGAAGGTTTGTAACAGCCTCAAAATTGGGTTATCAATTTTGTGCTATTATTTCTTCCTGGCAATCAATTTTTCAAATATTCTCATGAGCTTGTTGGATGACTCTGAGAATTCTTGCCATTTCCAAACCTTCAAAATCTTTCTCATGTCTTTGTCAGTGAGCAAGACCTCATCTGCAACACCTCAAATCCTCTCAAACCCTAATTCCAAGCTTTTGGAATTTATGTTTGGCCTTTGTGTTTACAAAAGAGCCATCATTTTCCTTGACCTGTTGATCATTCTATCTATTCCAAGAGACCCTCCTATCCTCCTAATCCTTGGGTATGCAAAAATATTGCTAAGTCCCATGCGCTATTTTTGAATTATGATTTATTCCTTTTCTTGTCTGTCTGAGGAATAAAATCCAAAGGCATAGCTAGCCATCTCCTAAATTCATGAGAATTGGTGGAGTTGATGTTGTTGCCTAATCGAAGCTCTGGCAAAAATATTGGCCACATTAAAATAAGGAAAATGGCCTTTTCCTATTTGAAGCTAATATTGCATTTCTGCCATTTTTCAAAGGAACTACCATTTTTTATGGCAAGGAAAATTCTCAAATAATTTGTGGAGCTTGACCTTGATATATAATCACTAGTTCCATCATTATCTCATGTTACACAGTTCACAAAATTGGCACACGACCCAATGCAAGTTTCTGCCTTCTCTGAAATTTTGCAAAGGAAGTGTCTTATTCTTAATTCCGATTGAGCTGTAATTTGGCAGGGTGATTAACATGGATAAATAACCCATGGATGCCAAATATGAGCTCAATCCATTCCTCCTGGCTGTTTGTGCAATTTTTAAAGTTTTGACCAGAATACAACTTTGTGAAGGAAGTACCTTCATATAGTTTAAAAATGGGATGAAACTTTTCCATCCTCTCAAGTATTCCAAATAATTAGCCTCCACCTAAATTCAGCTCATGTATTGAGCTATGTAAGCACATGAGCAATTCTTGTTTTTTGCCCAAATTTTTGTTTATGAAGCAAGTATATTTTATCTTGCTCCATTATAGCTGAAAATATTCCTAAGCCTTCTCCTATCCATACAACTCACCTACCCAAGATTTTGGCTCATTTCATGTAGCCAATATTTTCTTAGAATTTTCCTAAGTTTTTGGTGAGAAGTGATGTTTGCGAAACAAGTACCAATTTGGCAAGTCCATTTGGTATGAAACTTTTACAGCATCATTATATGCCCAAATCATCAGGATTTGCCAAGTTTTAGCTCAATCCATCACTCCTAGTGAGTGCTTCTTCCTCATTCAGTTTCTGTACATATTTTAGCAGTTGTAAAGCAGTTATGCTAAATATTTGCCCTAATGACCTCAAAACTCCCATGACCATAGTCCTTGTTACCCTAAGCCTCTCAGACATCAATTTTACCTTTTACCCTCTCTGGTTTCATCTCTGGAGTGTGGCCAAGTTTGCAACAGCAAACTTGTGGAGCTTAGTTTACTCACCTCCCTTTGTCTCTGCCCATTTCTTTACCGCAATAACACTCTATCTTCGAAGGACTACGCGATAGACATGAGATTACATCAGTAAAAAACCCCAGAGCGCGCCTTGTCCGTGGTGATCACGAGGGAAGCCAGCCAAAACGGTGGTCTAGCCACTGTTCCCATCGGCATCGCTGCTCCGACCAGCTCTGGCCTCGCCATTAATGCCCAACAGCTCCCCCTTGACGTCGTCTTCCCCCTGGACCTCTGGCCCCCTTAGTTTTCTTATCCGGCGAGCCGTGCCAACGGTCGAACAGTGCGCTACTTTGGCCATCGTCTTCTTCCTCCCGGTGTCCTCTTCCTCCTCTCGTCTGCGAGCGTTGCTCGTCTTCGTGACTCTCTGGCACTCGTCCGCACCCTCCTCGTCGCCTTCCCGTGCGCCCCCGTGACTCCTGCGGCCGGCAGAGCCGTGGCTGGACTCGTTCGGCGGCCACCAGCTCAGGTGCCTTTGCCCCGGCTATAAATAGCCCGCCCGCGCCTCGTCTGAGCTCATCAGCAGCTTCTCCATCCTCTTCTACGCCTCCCCGAGCACTCATTCTTCCCGGAGCCC
Source organism: Secale cereale (assembly GCA_902687465.1). Lineage (NCBI taxonomy): Eukaryota > Viridiplantae > Streptophyta > Magnoliopsida > Poales > Poaceae > Secale > Secale cereale. The sequence continues at coordinate 252,713,402 of LR738710.1, forward strand.
CTCTCTGGCCCCCTCCCCATCGCCATGGCCGCCGCCCCGGTCTTCTCGGATTCCGGCAACAGGGCCTCCCCTCGCCATTCTTCCACCACCACTGCATCCCCATACTCCGGCAAGCCTCCTCGTGGCCTTGGCCTCTTCCTTCCCCACCGTAGCGCTGTGTCCATCGGCGGCCGAATCCACTCTCCGCCGTGGGCCGTGTAGCTCCCTCCCTGGTGCTCCTCGACGGAAGCTAGCACCACCCCGAGGTGCCCCTCGCCGTCCTGAGCATTTCGGTAGGTCGTCCGTCCGCTGTCGTGACCGGACGCGCCGGCGAACGCCGTCCGGGCGGGCGTCTCCCCTTGGCCAGGCGCGCGGGAGGAAGAAGAAGCCAGGCCAGGCGGCCCCACCTTGCACGGACCCCACTCGACAGTCTAACATCGGCGTTGACCAGGTATGCTGATGTGGATAAGTGGAGGTGTAATCCTCTAGATTACGTCTTCAGTTGTCCGAAAGCGTATTCTCGTGTTTCTTTGGGTCAAAGTGCGTTTTCACTTCTCTGAAAACGTATTTTCTCAAATACGCTTTCTCTTTTCCAGCCTCGCCCGCCGAAGTGCTTATTTTGTGAATGTTCACTGCCTTAGTGCATTTTTCTTCCTAATAAGTGAACGGCCACAACTTTTCAACCGTAACTCCGATTGAGGTGATTCCAACGCTCACGTTCTCTATTCGTTGAGCTCTTTCCGTTGGTATAATTTTCATAATGTTTTCACATAGTGAAAATGACCATTTTTCCCTTGCCCATAAACAGCCCCCTCCGAGAGAGAACTGTTTCCGGCACCTCTTTCCGCGGTCGGTTCACACTTTTTCTCGGAGTATTTATCAACCCCACGCAAGCCAACCTCTTATCATAAGCCTCGAACTTGCATGTTGACTTTTCTTGTGCCTTGTGTGTGTGTAGTTGCAGTTGTCTCTTATTGTTTTCAGTTGAAGTCATTTCATTATGCCTATCATGCATGCTTGTGTTTCCATGACATCTTTTGACATGCTAGTTAGAATATTGTTATTAATAATGCCATGTCACTACTCTACTGGATTTCCATGACATCGTTATAAAATGCTATGATGATTTTAATGCACCATTGATATTCTAGTACTTGGTATTGTCATGTTCTTTATGCTATAGTTGTGCATTTGAGAAGCTCGACATTTGGTCCATGCTTTTGTATGCTGCATGCTCATTGTTGCATTCATGTTAAATATGCTCATAGTGATGGAGAAGTTAATAAGATGACTTAATAATCACAAACCTCCTCCGTCATCGATGGGATCGAGTCATAGTGCCACCAAATCGAACTTCTTCAGTGCAGCCACATTTGCCTTGTGGGAAGGCCTTAATGCAATCTATTGTCGTGCCTCTCGCCGGTGCCTCCAACTAGGGAAGGTTATGGGCGCACGCTACCCTTACCAGGTAGGAGGACATAAACCTTGTGCACCCGTTGTTGTTGTTATGGTACCGGGTCCCCGTTTGGGACAGTTTATGTTTGGCCGCGACGATGGTCGTTGTGTCTCTGGTAGACACGGGGCCACCCAGGACTAGCCCAGTGGGGAGTGAGTTGGAGTGGCCGGGAGAGTGTCATGGCAGTAGGTCGGTTTCGTCGGAATGTCGTTGATACACCCGAACGGGGTGACGAGGCCATGGGTTCCGTGGTGTGGGTATAGTGCGCTACCTCTGCAGAGTGTTTATAAAGTCTATCGATAGCACACAGTTCGTAGTAGGTCACACTATCGGATCTTGGTCGAAATGGAGGATAAACCTAAAATAATTAAGTTGATTAATGTGGTAATAAGAATATGGTGACTTGGACTATGAGCAGTAGTGAGAAGTCGCGTCAATGTTTAGATATGATTAGAGAGTCCGAGGGACTCTGTGCACAAGTTTGGTTGCATTGCTTGCGTAATATGTTGCATTCAAAAAAAACCATAGTAGAACAAGAGATGGTTGCATAAAGTTAACATGTTATGTCTGCCTTGAATATATGTACAATAGTTTATTTTCAGTATAGTTTCATGATGCCATACCATGCCTTGTTTGATATGCTTAGTGATGCCATGATGGATATGATATATTTTTTCTATTGCCATATTAGGAACATGTTTTGTTATGCCATTGCCCTGTTAGTAGATGTTATGATACTGTTTTTGATCTATACCATGCCATGTTAGTACTTGATATGAGATAGGTTGTTGCATGCGCTTGGTTCCTGCTTTGCCTTCTGCTTGTTTGGATGCTATGTATTTGGTTGTCTTGCAAGTACATTCAATGTACTGACTTGGCATGTCATGCCAGTTTTGTACGTCATACCCGAATTGTTCGCTTGATCCGTCGTGCTAGGCCGTAACCTTGCCAGTCGTGTGAGTTGTGGAGCCCAGCCAGAGTTGTTATGCTGCCAAACCAAGACTTCCGCTGCCATTTAAATAGCCTTAGGGCTATGCCAGATAATTGTATTCATCAATGATGTAATCATATACATGCTTATTCGATGAATATTATTGTACCTAGAATGCTGTATCTTGGACCTGTCGTATGTCAGGTGTTATCCTGGGCTAACGTGCGAAGGCTCCCTACTCCATGCGGATCGGGGTGTGCTACTTCTCGAGCTTGCGTTGTATTCCCTCGAAGAGGAAATGGTGATGCAGCACAGTAGCGTAAGTATTTCACTCAGTTTTTGAGAACCAAGGTATCAATACAGTAGGAGACCACAGGCGAGTCCCTCGCACCTGCACAAACAAATAAGAACTTTGCAGCCAACATGATAAGGGGTCGTCAATCCCTTTACGGTCACTTATGAAAGTGAGATCTGATAGATATGATAGTTTGATATTTTGGTATTTTTGGATATAAGAACAGAAAGTAAAAATGGTAAAGTAAAGTAGATTGTAAATTGATATGTTGAGAATAGACCCGGGGGCCATAGGTTTCACTAGTGGCTTCTCTCATGATAGCAGAATTCTACGGTGGGTGAACGTATTACTGTCGAGCAATTGATAGAAAAGCGAATAATTATGAGAATATCTAGGCATGATCATTATATATAAGCATCATGTCTGTGACAAGTAGACCGAAACGATTCTGCATCTACTACTATTACTCCACACATCGACCGCTATCCAGCATGCATCTAGAGTATTAAGTTCATAAGAACAGAGTAACGCCTTAAGAAAGATGACATGATGTAGAGGGATAAACTCAAGCAATATGATATAAACCCCATCTTTTTATCCTCGATGGCAACAATACAATACGTGCCTTGCTGCCCCTACTGTCACTGGGAAAGTACACCGCAAGATTGAACCCAAAGCCAAGCACTTCTCCCATTGCAAGAACTATAGATCTAGTAGGCCAAACCAAACCAATAATTCGAAGAGACTTGCAAGGATATTATAATCATACATAAAAGAATTCAGAAAAGAACCAAATATTTCTATTAGATAATCTTGATCATAAACCCACAATTCATCGGATCTCGACAAACACACCGCAAAAAGAGATTACATCGAATAGATCTCCTTGAAGACCGAGGAGAACTTGGTATTGAGATCCAAAGAGAGAGAAGAAGTCATCTAGGTACTAACTATGGACCTGAAGGTCTGTGGTAAACTACTCACAACTCATGGTGAGGCGATGGTGTTGATGTAGAAGCAGTCCGTCGTAGATCCCCCCTCCGGCGGAGCTCCGGAACAGGCACCAAGATGGGATCTCACGGGAATAGAAGGTTGCGGCGGTGGAAATAGGGTTTTTTCTCCTCTTCTGATGTTTTCGGGGTACATGGATTTATATATATATATATATATATATATATATATATATATATATAGGGTGGGTCTATTCTCATAACACCCCTTAAGACCTTATTCTCCTAACAAAAAAGCTTATTCTCCTAACACCCTCACCTCCACGCCGCTCCCCCTCCCCTCCCCGCCTTCTACCGCGGGAGCGGCCGGGAGAGCCGCCGCACCTCCCCTCCCCACCTCCTTCTGCGGGAGTGACCGACAACGATGTCGCCCATCCCCTACCCGCTTTCTCCCCTCCCCACCTACTGCGGACAACCGCCGCCCCAAGCACCACCGCCCGCCGCCCGGCCACAACAATCACCACACGCGGCCCCGTCACAGCCACCACCGCGCGCCGCCCTGCGCCACCCTCTCCACCTAGCCCGCAACGCCTCCGTCGCCTGTCCCGCCCCGGATCCGGTGTGGATCCATCGTCGCCATCAGCGGCTACCTTGGATCTGGGGAGTCCTACCACTGCCCGGTGCAAGTGGAGTGCGGCGCCGCCGGATGCCCCTCCCCCGCGTTCAGATCGCCGTGGCCCTCTGCTCCCCGGATCCGGCGAGCACCCCATGGCCCTCTCCTCCCCAGCTCCTATGTAGTTTGCCTTATGGGCCCTCGTGATTTCCGCCTCCCCTTCCTCTTCAGCATGCAGTTCGACTGCTCGAGGCATGCGGCTCCATTTGCCTGGGTACGCGGTCTAGTAGCTCGCCCCATGCAGTTCCTTGGTGCTGAGCTCCACGATGATGGCAGCCGCAACTCACCACGACAGCTCCATGAACCACAACTCTTTGTGGTTCCTACGGTGCCGCCGAGGGCCGTCCCATGCATCTCCAGCAGAGATGGAGCGCCAGAGCGGCGAGAAAAATGGAGGCATCAGGTCGGGGCCCTTCATCGCTGGAAGCTGCTTCGCCGTGTAGATCGTCAATGTCATTCCAGTTCGGCGGTGACGTGCTTGTAGTTCGCCCGTGGAGGTCCACTGACCGTCCCCTTATCTCCTCCAGCTTGCCTATTTCAGTTTGCAAGTCTCCCTCCGGCTGTAGTTCTTTTCTGTCTTTTTTCTTCTGTTTGGATGGCTATGTCTCTGACTCCACCGGTGAAAGGAGCGACTCCACCGGTGAAAATCAAATTGTAAATGCAGTGCACTATGATTTTCTCTTAGGTTCATTTGCTTATTTTGCAGGAAAAAAGAATTAAGTAGTGCCAGCGAGCATCCACTTCCCGTTCGGCGTCGGGTGGTTCTCTTGTACATTGTGCAGGGGTCCATTTGTTTGTGCATGGTGGCTTGTACTATTTTATTTGATGTAAAAGAAGAGAACAGACAAACAACTAGCAGTTTGTGGTTTATTTTTCATGGTATGTACTTCGAGAAAAAAATGATGTGATTCATTTCTTGGTGATTTATATTATAGTCACCTCATTTTTGTATTTTCTTATGGAAATCATTTGAAGTGCGCTCATTAAGAAAAGAGAAGAGAATATCCATGTTCATTTGAAGTTCATTATGTGAAGAAACGAACCGCATCTATAATATAACAAAGGAAGTTCATTTCGAATTGTGTTGCGGCTCATTTCCCTTGACCATGTGGTTCGCTTCTTCACACGTATACATCTCGCCAATGTGGAAACCCAAAACTCCAAACAGAAAAAAAAAAAGAAAGAAATGCAGTGCAAAGACGTGTTAAATGAAAAATGATAGAGAAACAACAACAAAAAAATGCGGTCGAACGTTTGATGTTGTTCATCTTGTAAGTGCAAAAGAAAAATTGTTACCAAAATGACACAAAAAAGTAATGCGGTTCACTTCTCCATACTTTTGCTTTTCACTTACACTCGGCGTGAAGTCCGGTCCACTTACTCGTCCGAAAAAAAGTCACATATAAATAAAAGAAATCATGCGGTTCGATTGACCGTTTGATGCAGTGCGGTTTTCAGTCTCAAGAAGTGCGTTCTTCTGTCTGATGCAATACACGCGTTGATATTTGTGTCGCGGAAAAACAGAGTGTGTGCGTTTTTGTAATTTCAAAACTGCTCTTAAACCGTAATGAATTAGAGGGAGTGTTCTACATGAAAAAGTAGCGTCTCGATGATATCTTTCCAACGGTGTATCATTTGGATCATTTCGACCAACGTTTTGTAAAAATTTCACGAAAAACGGCTGCTGCCCTTCGAAGTCAGCCGCACGATTTTCAAAATTAACTAAAAACCGTAAGGAATCTCAAAAACATTACAACATATGAAAGTTGCGCCTCGTTCGTAGCTTTCCAACGGCGTATCACACGCCTCGTTTCGACAAACGGTTAAAAAACAAAAGCTAAAATAGTACCGAAAATTGCAAAAAATTCGAAAAAACATAATTCCGCGATTTGTTAAATTCAAAACTGCTCTTAAACCGTATCGAATTAGAAAAAAATAATAGATATGAAAAATATGCTCGTCGATGATACCTTTCCAACGGTGTATCACTTGCTTCATTCCAACGAGCGGTTTTAAAAAACGCAAAAAAACGCTCGCTGTCATTTGTTATGAGCCGCACGATTTTCGAAACTGCTCTTAAACGATGATGAATTTTGAAAATTGTTCAACATGGCGAAGTTGCGTCTACTCCATAGCTTTTCAACGGTATATTACACGCATAATTCCGATAAATGGTTAAAAAACTAGAGCAAAAAAGGTACCGAAAAAACAACACATATAGTTTTTTCAAACATGAAGTTCACTGGTCTCTGTGTTGCAGTATCTGTGCAGTTCGGAAGTGTTATGAGAATATTATTCTCATAATGTTATGAGAATAGACCGGCTGTATATATATATAGGACGAAGGAGGGCATCGGGGGACCAATGTGGGGCCCACGAGGCAGGGGGCGCGCCCCCACCCTCGTGGACGCCACGTGTGCCCTATTCCGTGGTTCTCAAGTCTCCCTTGAAAATATCGCTCCAATAATATCTCTCCCGAAGGTTACATTCCGTTTGGACTCCGTTTGATATTCCTTTTCTGTAAAACTCTGAAATAGGCACAAAAAAACAGCAATCTGGACTGGGCCTTTGGGTTAATAGGTTAGTCCCAAAAATAACATAAAAGTGTATAACAAAGCCCATTAAACATCCAAAACATCATAAATAATAGCATGGAACAATAAAAAATTATAGATACGTTGGAGACGTATCAAGCATCCCCAAGCTTAATTCCTGCTCGTCCTCGAGTAGGTAAATGATAAAAACTGAATTTTTGATGTGGAATGATAACCAACATAATTTTCAATATAGTTCTTTTTATTGTGGCATGAATGTTCAGATCTGAAAGATTCAAGACAAAAATCTATATTGACATAAGAAATAATAATACTTCAAGCATACTAACAAAGCAATCACGTCTTCTCAAAATACCATGGCTAAAGAAAGTTATCTCTACAACATCATATAGTCTGGCTATGCTCCCTCTTCATCACACAAAATATTCATATCATGCACAACCCCGGTTTCAGCCAAGCACTTGTTTTCGTAATCAATTCTTTCAAACCTTTCAACTTTCACGCAATACATGAGCGTGAGCCATGGATATAGCACTATGGGTGGAATAGAGTGGTGGTTGTGGAGAAGACAAAAAGGAGGGAGATAGTCTCACATCGACTAGGTGTATCAACGGGCTATGGAGATGCCCGTCAACAGATATCAATGTGAGTGAGTAGGGATTGCCATGCAACAGATGCACTAGAGCTAATAATGTATGAAAGCTCAACAAAAGAAACTAAGTGGGTGTGCATCCAACTTGCTTGCTCATGAAGACCTAGGGCATTTGAGGAAGCCCATCGTTGGAATATACACGCCAAGTTCTATAATGAAAATTCCCACCAGCATATGAAAGTGACTAAACATGAGACTCTCTATCATGAATAACATGGTGCTACTTTGAAGCACAAGTGTGGAAAAAGATAGTAGCAATTGTCCCTTTTTCTTTTCTTTTTTTCCTTTTTTTCTTTTTCTTTTTCTTTTTTTTTTCTTTTTTTCTTTTTTTGGCCTTTCTTTTTCTTGGCCTTTCCTTTTTTTTCTTGGGACAATGCTCTAATAATGATGATCATCACACTTATATTGATTTACAACTCGATATTACAACTGGATACTAGAACAAAGTATGACTCTATATGAATGCCTCCGGCGGTGTACCGGGATGTGCAATGAATCAAGAGTGACATGTATGAAAAATTATGCATGGTGGCTTTGCCACAAATACGATGTCAACTACATGATCGTGCATGGAAATATGACAATATGAAGCGTGTCATATGAACGGAACGGTGGAAACTGCATGGCAATATATCTAGGAATGGCTATGGAAATGCCATGATAGGTAGATATGGTGGCTATTTTGAGGAAGGTATATGGTGGGTGTATGGTGCCGGCGAAAGTTGCGCGGTACAAGAGAGGCTAGCAATGGTGGAAGGGTGAGAGTGCTGTCGGGGGAAACTGTCCACCACGAACACCTATGGGACCGGAGCCCCTTGTCTGTGCGGTACGAGGGCGGAGGGAGCACGAAGAGCAGATCGAGGCAGACGCACGGGCAGTTTTACCCAGGTTCGGGCCGCACGGATGCGTAAAACCCTACTCCTGCTTGGTTGTGTATTGAGTTTGGGCGCTCGGAGCTTGAAGAAGCAGCTACACGAGCGTGAGAATGATCTAGGTTTCGAACCCCCTCCACGTTGTGCATGGGCCTCCTTTTATAGTGCAAGGGGTCACCGACAGGTGTCAACGTAGGAGAAAGGGGTAAAAATGTAAAAGATGTGGTAGTTGGAACAGTGCGGGAACAGTGGAGCTACAGTGCAGAACAGTGGTCTATACCTACTTTGACAGTGGGGGACAAGGGCATTTAATGCCCGTCGCCGTCGACCCCAAAAGCTCCCGCCGTTGCGTCTCCGTCTGCCACGGCGATGGATCCACTGCCGTGGAGTGCCACCGTGTCCCCCAGGCTGTACAGCCATCCGCCACGCGTCCCTGGAGTGGCCCCAGGGCGACGCGTGGGCTGATGAGCTGGAGCGCGGGCACACAGCGCACCTCCCCCGGCAAGCACCTTGCCGGGCACCTCCCCCGGCAAGCACCTTGCCGGGGATCTCGACCTTGCCGGGCCCGGAAGCTTGCCGCTCCCCGAGCCCTTGCTGGGTCTTCTAAGATAAAATCTTCTGTTCGTCCTGACAAGCTCCTCTTGCCAGGGCCTCGTGCTAGTTAAGCAATCTTGAGCCTGGAACGGCCTTCCCGGCAAGCTCCTCTTGCCGGGGTCTTGGTCTTCTGTCTTGTATACTTTGTCTTTGAATGGTTGGATAAGGAGCAGGAAGGTCTCCGGCGAGCCAGCAGTAAACCTTGCCGCGGGAAGCTGCAACTGCCCGTGCACAAGTTGGGGTACTGAGGTACCCCTACCTTAGTACACCGACAGGAGCCCCCGGGCCTGGGCCACACACGGTGCCGAGCGCTGTTGGGCCAGGCCCAAAACAGTGCACGGGCACCCGCGGCCCGCGGCGCGCCGAATCCACTTCCCTATCCGCCGCACCCCACGGTAACGGCACGCGTCGATTGCGGCGCCGTGGGATGGGACGTGCCCACGATTTCTTTAATGGGAAGGGCGAAACGCCCCCCACTCCCCCATAAAAGCAGAGGGAGCGGCGCGGTTCCCCTCCCTGCGCACTCATTGCCATCGTCTTCTTCCTCAGATTCCTCTGCTCTTTGCCTCTACTCCTCCGCCACCACCAAGCTCTTCGCCCCCTTCCTTCCGCCGCGTCCGCCATGGCCCCAAAGACCGACAAGGCGAAGGCGGAGAAGTCCAAGCGGGAGAAGTCAGATCAGGCGGCGAAGCTCGCCGCGTACCGGAAGGAGCACATCGTCTTCTCGCCGAGGCTCGGCGTGCGGGAACTCTGGAGCAAATATTATTGGTTCTGGTCCAAGGAGACTCCAGCGCACCCCCGCACGCGCGTCTACCCGGCCGTCGCCAAGGATCACTACCCCAGCGGGTATTACTTTTTCGCAGCCTTCTTCCACTGCGGTCTGTGCCCTCCCTTCTCAAACTTTTTCTGCGATATCATGAATACTTATGGCCTCCACCTCCTCGACTTCACTCCCAACGCCATCCTCACCATGTCCGTTTTCGCACACATGTGCGAAAACTTCGTAGGAATCCAGCCCAACGTAGCTCTCTTTAGGCACTTTTTCATCCCCCGAGTAGAGGCCGACGCCCCCCTCTCCGGAGGAATCTCTTGGGTGTTCAGGCTGAATAAGAAACCCGCCTACTTGCCGGGGGAGCTCCGCGGTAAGTGGGAAGAGTGGCGTGCGGAGTGGTGCTGGGTCGTCGAGGAGCGGCCGCAACACTTCACCGCGCCGCGCACATCGCCCATCGTGCGCGGCAGGGATTGGAGTAACTTCGATTCCGACGACTCCAAGCTGGATATTGCTCTCGTCAGGATCATGCGTCTTCGTTTGGCGCCGCTGTCTGTCGCTGAAGTGGGCAAGGATTTTCTTCGTCGCCGGATCGCCCCCCTCCAAGACCGGAAGAGGCCGGCATGGCAATATGGCGGCCCGGCAGACATCATGAGGCTGCGCCCCGGCCTCAATTTTAACTTCACAACACTCGAGCTGCGGGGTATGGTCAGGGAACTTTTCAAGTTCGACCCGGCCCACCCCGAGTACTTCCGAGCTCCCCGGGGAGTGGTGCCGCTCTGCGCCAGCAGCGCCCGGGATCGCCTTGTCGCTATGATGCCCGCGTGCGACTCGCATGGAGTGGAGCGCACGTGGATTGCGCCCAAGCCCATCGACGTCCTCGAGTTCTACGACCGCCTTGTGGAGGTGTTGGAGAAGAAGGACGATCTCAAGCTGCACACGCGGGCCACCACCGACCAAGAGATTGCTTACATAGCTTCTCGTGCTGAAGAAGTCGCCGCAGCCGCGGCGGCGGGAAACTTTGGATACACACCCGCGGAGGCGGAAGCCGCGGATGCCGCCAGCCAGGCGGACAATGAGGAGATTCGCAAGCTGCTAGAGCTCCCTCCCGACGCGCTCGCCGTGATCCCCTCGCTGAGGCACTCCGGGATCAGTGGAATCGCGACGGAGGCCGCGGCAATGGAGGGAACCGCCGGAGGAAGCAGAGGCGCCGCGAGGGGCGGAGGCGCCAAGGGGAAGAGGGCCGCATCGTCGGATGCTGGGCCCAGCGAGCCGGCCGAGGCAGAGGAGGAGGAGGAGGAGGAGGCCGAAGGCTCCGGCGGATCGACAGAGTTGTACGCCGACGACCTCTCCTCGTCGGAGAACTCCCCGCCCCCGGCAAGCCCGAAGCAGTCCCCGTTGAAGCGTCTCCGCAAGGCGGCGACGGGAGAGCAGACGCGAGCGCCCCGGCAACAGCCAGCTCGCCGGGCAGCTCCCCGGCCGAGCCAAGCCGCGCCAAGGGCGGCCGGCGTGCCGGCCACGGAAGAGGCGTCCCGCAGGCCGGCACCGAGCCGGCAAGGATCTTCTCGGAGCGGAGCAGCTGCTCCGCCCCCTTCTCGGGCGCCGGCCACCACAGGGGCTGGGCCTACGCAGCCCCCAGCCCCGGTGGCTCCGAAACGCGCGAGGGAACCTTCATCCTCCGCTCCTCGCGCCGACGCGCCCACCGTGGAGTTTGACTTCTCCGCGCTGAGCGAGGACGACGAGGAGGACCAAGAGTAAGGACCCGAGACCTTACTCCTTCTTGATTTTTATATCTCGATTGTTGCTGACGCTTGATTTTGTTTGTTGCTTGTGATTGCAGGACCTTGGAGCAGCGCGCGAAGAGGGTCAAGGTGCCCACAGTTGAGGTCGTGGAAGACCCACCCGTCGCGGAAGCAGGGATCGCGGCGGAGCCGATCTTGCCGGACCCGAGTGCCGCTCCGGGGAGCAGCCCCCAGCGCAGCCCCCAGCGTAAGTTAGAGGTTTACTGTTTTTGCTCGTCGGGGCGCGCTTAGGGCTTTGATCTCTGAATGTCTTGGTTCTTCTATCTTCTCTTGTGCAGAGGTGGAGCCGCAGCGGGAAGAGCGCCCGGAGGCCGTCACCGAGGAGCCGCAGGCCCCGCCGTCCCCGGCAAGGCAAAACTCTCCGGCAAGGGAGAGCGCTCCGCCAAGGGCGGGTACTCCGCCAAGGCAGAGTACCCCGCCGAGGGCGAGCAGCCCGGCGAGGACGGCCACTCCGCCAAAGCCGAGCTCCCCGGCAAGGGAGCCCGCCGCAGAGGACGTCCGCCAAGGTACGTTCTGTACTTGGTTTTCTTGACTTTGCTTCTTTTTGGATCTTTGCTTGATTTTGAACTTCTTTTTCTTCTAGATCTTCCTCCTCCTCCTCCCGCGCCAATGGAGACCGAGGTCATCAATATCGAGGATGAGGAGGGCGCACAGGGCGGCGGCGATGACGCTCCCGTCGTCGTGGAGATGGCCGAGGCCACCGCGGAGACGGCCGAAACCACCGAGCCGGCCGTGCAGGAGACCGCTCCGGCTGCCGACGCAGCGGCCGGGGAGGGGGACGGCGACCGCACCGCCAACCCGGAGGTGGCGGGAGCATCGGATGCTGCACCGGCCGCCGGTCCCTCCGCCGGCGAGGAGCCAGTCGGTTACTATCTTCGTGCCCCCAATGGCATCTTTATCCAAGTGCCTTGGGGGTCTTCATCAAGAGCTCCCGCGGAGGGCGAGGCGTTTGACGGGGAAGTCCTCGCCTCCGCGGGTCTGACAGTCGTCGAGGCGCCCGGCGAAGGAGATGGGCCCGAGGAGGAGAAGCTTCTCCACCGACTCCTGGCCCTTTACCGGGCCAGGCAGGCGAAGCTTGCCTCCCGGGAAGCCCTTGCTGCCCAGGCCGCCGCTGAAATGGAGACGCGTGCGGCGGAGCTTAGCGCCGCCCACAAGGCGGGCCTCCGCGAGGTGGCGGAGGCGCGCGAGCGCCTTGCCGGCGAATATGAAGAATGGGTGCTGGAGAAGGCCGAGGCTGAGGAACAGCAACGGCTCGCCGGGGTGGAGATGTCCCGGCGAGAGGGAGAGCTCACGCAGCGGAAGGTGGATCTCGACTCCCACGAGGAGGACCTTGCCGCTCGCGAGGCTGCTCTTGGCGGGGAGCTGAAGGAGGCGAAAGCCGCTGCTGCTGCCGCGGAAGACGCCAAGAAGGAGCTCGCCGCCAAGATCATCCAGTTGGAGAAGGCGATGAAGGTGAGCGCCGAGAAGGTTGCCGCGCTCATTACTGAGCGCGAGAAGGACGCCCACACCAACGCGGAGCTCCAAGTAAGCTTATCAAAGAAGGGCGACGAGTTGAAGGCCGCCAAGGATTCCATCGAAGACTTGGAGCTGAAGGTCTCAACTCTGAGGGATTCAATTGACGCCGCCAAGCTTCGAGAAGACAAGCTGAAGGAGGAGCTCCGCAAGGAGCGGACTTTGGTGGATAGCGTCAACAAGGCGTCTGAGCTATTCCGGCAGACCATCGAGGCGTGGACCGAAGAGCTGGCTTCTTCTGCGTCCAACATTGACCAGGAGTTGCTTGCTTTGAAGGCCGAGCATCTTATCTACTCGCCGGATCCAGATCTCCCGCACAGCGCCAAGCTCAGCCTCTTCTTCAGAGGCGTCGCTCCGGCCCTTGCAGGTCTCCGGAACCGCATCCCCGCGCAGCTGGCCGAGGAGTCGCGCCGTCTCTGCGCGGGAACTCTGGAGCGGGTCTTGACGAAGATTGTGTTCCGCAACCCGGGGATCAACCTGACGAACGTTCTTCGCAGCTTGCCGGAGGATGCGAACACGGAGGCCCTGAAGGAGCAGGTCAGCCACATCATCGCCAAGGTGGCAAAGCTCGGCAGGAAGGAGGGCGACCGCGTAGACTAGGGCCCCATCTATCTTTATCTTTTTGTTGCTGCATGTCATGTTATGAACTCATTAGTCCATTGCGACAAGTTATCTTTGTAAGATATTTGCTTTACTTCAATCAATCAGTGCAATGTTATCTTCCTTGTTCCAATCTTTGACTTTGTATGTTTTTCACCCTACGCTCCCGGGGAGCTTGCCGGCAAGGGGCCCTTGCCGCGAGCGCTGAGTGCTGGACTCTGAGCAGCCTGCTGGCCAAGGTCCTCGCCGGCAAGCAACCTTGCCGCAGCAGGTCGCAACGCACTTAGCTTGCTGAGTGTACTCGGAAACGAGGTAAGGGCGCGACACTTGTCGCAGCTCACTTAAATCGTTGAGTGAACTCGAAAACAAGATAAGGGTGCGGCAAGCCACGGGTAGGTTCCTCCGCGCACAGGTTTTCCATACAAAGTGTGATCGTTCAAGGAAGACAACCAAAATTTAAAATTTGAACTGGTCAAATTCTAACAACTTATCTTTCACATGCTGCTTGCTCATGTTGTTTTCTTTCCGGTAAGGCTCTTCCTTCTTGAACGGCACTTAGTTCCTCCTCCATCTCCTCCCCCCCCGGCAAACTTGTGCGCGAGGAGCGTCCCTTCTGCTTAAGAGAAAAAGGAAAAGGAGAGGGGAACAAGCAAATCGCCTTTCGGCGTAATAGTGCTTACCGAGTATCTAAGTGTTGCATCAAATGCCAAATAAAACACGCAAATAGCAAAGAGAAGCATGCGAAAGGCAATCGATGCGAAAACACGAAATCTTTACTGATGCACGGGGTCTGCGCCCGGCTTTGTACAAAGGGTTACATGCAACAGCGGCAAGGCTTGTACAAAAGGTGGTTGCCGGAGCGGATCACGGCAACCGCGCCTTAGGGGTGAAACTTGCGAAGATGCTCTATGTTCCAGGAGTTGCTCACCGGTAAGCCTTCTTCGGTCTCGAGGCGGACAGCGCCGGGCCTCGTAACTTGTCTCACCCGATAAGGGCCTTCCCACTTCGGCGTCAACTTGTTGGAATTCTTGGCGGACTGAACACGCCGAAGAACAAGGTCACCTTCCTCGAGACTCCTGGCCTTGACTTTGCGGCTATGGTAGCGGCGCAAAGCTTGCTGGTATCGAGCAGCTCGTACAGCAGCCTGGAGACGTCCCTCCTCAAGGAGCAATGCGTCATCTTGCCGCAGTTGCTCTTGCTCGAGCTCATCATAAGCGAGTACTCGAGGAGATCCGTATACGAGTTCCGTGGGGAGAACTGCCTCTGCTCCATAGACTAGAGCAAAAGGTGTCTGCCCGGTGGCTCGACTTGGTGTCGTTCTGATTGACCAAAGAGCCGCCGGGAGCTCCTCTATCCAATTCCTTCCGCACTTGCGCAGCCTGTCAAAGGTCCTTGTCTTGAGTCCGCGCAGCACTTCAGCATTTGCCCTCTCCGCTTGACCGTTGCTCCTCGGGTGAGCAACAGAAGCGAAACAGACCTTGGCGCCAAGGTCTTGGACGTACTGCATGAAGGTGCGACTAGTGAACTGCGTACCGTTGTCGGTGATGATCCTGTTAGGGATCCCGAAACGGCAAACAATCGACCTGAAGAACCTGACTGCTGACTGTGCTGTCACCTTTCTCACTGGCTCCACTTCCGGCCACTTTGTGAACTTGTCGATTGCAACGTACAAGTACTCAAAGCCCCCGACAGCGCGAGGGAAAGGGCCGAGGATATCGAGCCCCCAGACCGAGAAGGGCCAAGACAAAGGGATTGTTTGGAGAGCTTGAGCTGGCTGATGAATTTGCTTTGCATGGAACTGGCACGCTTCACACTTGGTTACTAGTGCAGTTGCATCTTGGAGGGCTTCTTGCCAAAAGAACCCTTGCCGGAAAGCTTTCCCGGCAAGTGCCCTTGCGCCAATGTGATGGCCGCATATGCCTCCGTGTATTTCTGCCAACAGCTTCTGTCCATCTTCCCTGGAGATGCACTTCAACCTGACACCATTGAGTCTTCTCCTGTACAGCTCGTTATCCACAAACTGATACATACTTGACTGCCTGGTTATCTTCTCTATCTCTTGAGGGTCGTCGGGAAGTTCTCCAGTTTGCAGAAAGCGGACGATCTGCTGTGCCCATGCCGGAGCTCGGGGCTCGACGACAAGGACTAAAGGCTCGAGGGCCGCTGCGGGAACCCCAGCTTCTACGGCGAAGACCTCTGGTCCTGCCGGAGCTGACGGTCCCCCGGCAAGCTCGCCGGGGCGAGGCTTGTCGGGAACACTTGCTTCAACTGCACAAGCCCGAGGGCTTGCAGGAGCAAACTGTTCCTCAGCGTTGTCGTCGTTGATCTTGGGGACCTTGGCGGCGGTTTCTGGAAGATCCGCCGGCAAGTAGTCGCCGGAGACCAACTTTCTCTTCTTGGACTGCCCAATTGATGGTGTAACGGATGGCTGAGTTAGCTTGAGCAGGAAGGTCCCTGGTTCCACAGGTAACTTCATCGCAGCACACTTTGAAAGGCCATCTGCAATTTCATTCTGAGCTCTCGGGACATGCTCCATCTGCAGACCTTCAAAGTGCTCTTCAAGCTTCCTCACTTCATCTACATAAGCTTCCATCAAAGGGCTCTGGTAGCTCTTGTTGACCTGCCGGACCACCAACTGAGAATCTCCACGTACAATCAGCTTTCTGATCCCAAATTCAGCCGCAATTCTGAGGCCGGCGAGCAAGCCTTCATACTCTGCAGTATTGTTTGTCGCTTGCTCTCTTGGGAAGTGCATCTGGATAACATATTTGAGGTGCTCTCCGGTGGGCGCGATGAGCACCACGCCGGCACCGGCGCCTTGCAGCGAGAAGGCACCGTCGAAATACATTACCCATTCACTTGTCGCTTCTTGTACGGGTACACTTGTTTCTGGAACTTCCTCGTCGGGCGTTGGGGTCCACTCAGCAATGAACTCTGCCAAAGCTCGGCTCTGAATGGTTGAAGTACTTTCAAACTTGAGTCCGAAGCTTGACAGTTCCAGTGCCCACTCGACGATCCTGCCTGTTGCCTCTGGATTGTGCAATATCCTCTTCAACGGAAAGCGAGTGACCACCGTTATCTCATGGGCTTGGAAGTAGTGGCGCAGCTTCCTCGAGGCCATGAGAAGGCCGAAAAGCAACTTTTGCACACCAGAGTACCTTGATCTAGCCCCCTGGAGAAGGGAACTTACAAAATACACTGGGCGCTGCACCATCTTCTTCCGCACCTCTTCCTTTTCCTGCGCAGATTCATCTTTGTCGGGGCCAGAGCTTGTCGGGGCAGCCCCCTGCTTGTCGCTGGATTCGCTTGCCGGTGGTGTGACCTCCTCGTCGGACTCTCTCTCCGCTACTAACGCAGCACTAACCACCTGGTTGGTTGCCGCCAAATACAGCAGCAACTTTTCCTGTGGTCTAGGTGCGACAAGTATTGGAGGAGAGGAAAGGTACCGTTTCAAATCTTGCAGCGCTGCCTCCGCTTCCGGAGTCCACTTCATGGGACCTGCCTTCTTCAAGATTTTGAAGAAAGGCAGGGCGCGTTCTGCAGATTTAGAAACGAACCTACTGAGGGCAGCCACACAACCTGCAAGCCTCCTGACATCCTTGACTCGCCTCGGGGCTTCCATCTGCTCGATGGCTTTGATCTTGTCGGGGTTGGCTTCAATCCCTCTCTGCGAAACAAAGAACCCGAGAAGTTTGCCGGAGGGGACTCCAAAGACGCACTTCTCGGGGTTCAGCTTGAGCTGTATCCTGCGCAGGTTCTGAAATGTCTCTTCCAAGTCCTGAATCAGTGTTTCTTTGCTCTTGCTCTTCACCACGATATCATCCATGTAGGCTTCTACATTCCTGTGGATCTGTGGCTCAAAAGCAGTGTACACTACCCTTGCAAAAGTTGAGCCTGCATTCTTCAGTCCAAATGGCATGCGGATAAAGCAGTAAGTGCCACATGGAGTGATAAATGCAGTCTTCTCTTCATCTTCCTTGGCCATGAAAATCTGGTGATAGCCTGAGTAAGCATCAAGAAAACAGAGTAGCTCACATCCGGCGGTGGAGTCAACGATCTGGTCAATGCGCGGCAAAGGGAAGGGATCCTTGGGACATGCTTTATTGACATCAGTGAAGTCTATACACAGTCTCCACTTCCCGTTGGCTTTGCGCACGACGACTGGGTTTGCCAACCACGTCGGATGGATCACACCTCTAACTAGGCCTGCTGCCTCTAGTTTCTTGATCTCCTCGTTGATGAACTCTTGGCGCTCCACGGCTTGCTTCCTCACTTTTTGCTTGATGGGCCGCGCATGAGGGCAGACAGCAAGCTTGTGCTCAATCACCTTCCTGGGAACACCGGGGATGTCAGATGGTTGCCAAGCAAACACATCGACATTCGCCCGCAGGAAGGCGACGAGCGCGCTTTCCTATTTGCTGTCAAGGGTGGCGCTGATGGTGAAGGTACCACCAGTGCCATCCTCCTTTGCGGACACCTTCTTGGTTGCCGGAGGAGCAGCCATTCCTTTCTTGCTCTTGCCGGTGGAGCTCGATGGAACGTCCTCGCCGGCGGCGCAGCACTCCGAAGAGGTGCGGTTGCCGGAGTGTGTCCCAGAGCACTTGCCGGACTTGGTCTTCGTCTTCTTCCCCCCGGGAGCTTCAGCGGCAAGAGTATCCTTCTCGGCCGCAGCTGCCGCATCCCGGTAAATCTTGTCGGCGCAAATAAGCGCATCTTTCTTGTCGCTGTGGACAGTGATGACGCTTATCGGCCCCGGCATCTTCAGCACGTTGTAGGCATAGTGGGAAGCTGCCATGAACTTGGCGAGGGCGGGACGGCCGAGTATCCCATTGTAGGGCAATGGAATATCAGCAACGTCAAAGGTGATGCGCTCAGTTCTGAAATTGAGCTCCCCGCCAAAGGTCACCGGCAGAGTAATCTTTCCCTTGGGCTTGCTCCTTCCCGGGTTGATTCCTTGGAATGAACCGGTCTCTTCGAGCTCGCCGTCTTGAATCTGGAGTTTCTTGATCACAGCAGAGGAGATCAAGTTCAGGCCGGCCCCGCCGTCAACCAACATTTTGGTGACCTTGAGGTTGCGGATGGTGGGGGAAACCAGCATCGGCAAGTGCCCGACCGCCGTGGTGCGGTCAGGGTGATCCTCAAGGTCAAAAATGATGGGCGTGCTGGACCATTTGAGGAGCCTGCGCGACTCCACGGGCGGCTCCGCTGCATTCACCTCACGCACCCACTGTTTCAGCTGGCGGTGGGAGGTGTGCAGGGAGGCGCCACCGTCGACGCACAGGACCTCCGTGGCCTTCTGGAACTCCTGCTCGCTGTTCTCGTCGTCCTCCATGTCTTCATCGTCGTCTTCGTCGTTGTCGCGGCCCCGGGGAGGTCGATCTCCTTGCCGCTGCTTAGCCTTGCCGCGGCGTCCTCCCCGGCCATTGAATGGCCGCTTCTTGCTGGGCTCTTCCCCGCCACCTTGGGCCTTCTCCTTGTCGCGCCTCTCGTACTCAGCCTTTTGCTGCTCGACGAGATACTCGACGCGCTTGCAGTTGGAGAGGTCGTGACCCTTGGTGCGGTGAATCTTACAGTATTGCTTGTCGGAGCTACCCGGCTTGTCGGCCGCCGCCGCAGGGGCAGGCTCCTTGCCGGAGCCGCCAGCCTGCGTTTGCTTGGCGGGGGCCTCCTTGCCGGACTTCTCGACGGCAAGCACTTCCTTCTTGCCCTTCTTCCTGTTGTTCCGCCGCCGGCTCTTCTTTGCCGGGGCGGCATCGTCGCTGTCGCTTCCCCCTGCGCCAGCATCCTCCCCGGGGAGTCTCCTCCCTTCTTCTGCACGGGCGCACTTGTCGGCAAGAGCGTAGAGCTCGCTGACGTCCCTGATCTTGGTCATCGCCATCTCCTCACGCATGCGGCGGTTACGCACGTTCTGATGGAACGCGCTGATAACCGCAGCAGGGTGAACGTCGGGGATGTTGTGCTGTACCCGGCTGAAACGTTGGATATACTTGCGCAGGGGTTCGCCTTCCTTCTGGGCCAAAATGTGGAGATCGCTCTCCTGGCCATGGGGTTTGTGGCCGCCGGTGAAGGCGCCAACAAACTGATGGCAGAGGTCGGCCCAAGAAGAGATAGAGCCTTCCGGCAAGTGCATGAGCCACGAACGGACGTTCGGCTTCAGCACGAGCGGGAAGTAGTTGGCTAGGATCTTCTCGTCGCGCCCCCCGGCAGCTTGCACTGCTATGGTGTAGACGCTGAGAAACTCCGAGGGGTGCGTCTTGCCGTCGTACTTCTCCGGTACGTCGGGCTTAAAGTTCTTCATGCTGGGCCACTGGACGCGCCGCAGCTCGCGGGTGAACGCAGGGCAGCCTGCCGCGTACGGCAAGTCGCCTGGTTCACCGGGCGCGGGTGCGTCGACAGTGTTCCCAGCTCTCTTGTCGTATTGTCGCCGAGCTTCTCGGCGGCGCTCGATCGTGGTCCGAGCGTCTTCATCTCGCCGGTCGTCGAGGACCTGGCGCTGGTCCCGACGGGCCCGCGGGTCCGACGAGGCTGTGGAGCCGTCGTCGGGATTGTTCCGGCGGGGCGGCGTCTTCTGCTTCTGCGGCGGGGAGTGCACGCTTGTCGCACCCCCGGCAGTCTTGTCGCCGATAGCCTTCGTCTTCTCGGCCTGCCGCGGCCGTGAGGCCGACGGCTGCTGCGGAGAGTCGTTGTTGGCGAAGTCTATCAGGCTCCGGATAGTAGCCCTCCATTCCTCGGCCTTGTCGGCCGCTGGAGGAAAATCGAGGAGCAGCTGCGCCCTTGCGAGCGCTTCTGCCGGAGTAGTGGGGAACGCGGGCGAGCGGTGCGAGGAGCGGGATACGCTCGGACTTCTAACAACGTTAGAAGGAGCGGGGTCCCGCGCCGGCGCCTTCGCTTTGCTTGTGCCCGGACGGGGGTCCGGGGCGTCCCGCGAACCTCCAGCATGGCCTTGTCCCAGCAAGCGGATACCACCTCCCGTGGTATGGCGCTGCGGGGTCGTCGTATGTTGCGATGGACGTGGCGCGTCCACGGAGACCGAGGTCCGGTCGTCCGTCCTGTTCTTGGATCTGGTGGCACCGTGAGTGTCCTCGCCGGCAACCACCCTTCCGACGGCGTCTCCCCCGCCCACCGTTGGCTCTGGTGGCGGCGGGTGAGACGCGGACGGGCCTCCGACCTCCGAGGGCTTCTTCTTCGGGGCCATGGAGTTGTCGCTGATGAAGTTGTTGATGAAGCTGGAGAGGTTGATGAAGATTGCGCCCGCGCGAACGCCGGATCAGCGAGAACGCCGGTGGGGAGTGTCCATTGTTTGCCGTTTCAGCTTGTCAGGATCGACAAACCCCATGGCCAGGAGAGCGATCTCCACATTTTGGCCCAGAAGGAAGGCGAACCCCTGCGCAAGTATATCCAACGTTTCAGCCGGGTACAGCACAACATCCCCGACGTTCACCCTGCTGCGGTTATCAGCGCGTTCCATCAGAACGTGCGTAACCGCCGCATGCGTGAGGAGATGGCGATGACCAAGATCAGGGACGTCAGCGAGCTCTACGCTCTTGCCGACAAGTGCGCCCGTGCAGAAGAGGGGAGGAAACTCCCCGGGGAGGATGCTGGCGCAGGGGGAAGCGACAGCGACGACGCCGCCCCGGCAAAGAAGAGCCGGCGGCGGAACAACAGGAAGAAGGGCAAGAAGGAAGTGCTTGCCGTCGAGAAGTCCGGCAAGGAGGCCCCCGCCAAGCAAGCGCAGGCTGGCGGCTCCGGCAAGGAGCCTGCCCCTGCGGCGGCGACCGACAAGCCGGGTAGCTCCGACAAGCAATACTGCAAGATTCACCGCACCAAGGGTCACGACCTCTCCAACTGCAAGCGCGTCGAGTACCTCGTCGAGCAGCAAAAAGCTGAGTACGAGAGGCGCGACAAGGAGAAGGCCCAGGGTGGCGGGGAAGAGCCCAGCAAGAAGCGGCCATTCAATGGCCGGGGAGGACGCCGCGGCAAGGCCAAGCAGCGGCAAGGAGATCGACCTCCCCGGGGCCGCGACAACGACGAAGACGATGATGAAGACATGGAGGACGACGAGAACAGCGAGCAGGAGTTCCAGAAGGCCACGGAGGTCCTGTGCGTCGACGGTGGCGCCTCCCTGCACACCTCCCACCGCCAGCTGAAACAGTGGGTGCGTGAGGTGAATGCAGCGGAGCCGCCCGTGGAGTCGCACAGGCTCCTCAAATGGTCCAGCACGCCCATCATTTTTGACCTTGAGGATCACCCTGACCGCACCACGGCGGTCGGGCACTTGCCGATGCTGGTTTCCCCCACCATCCGCAACCTCAAGGTCACCAAAATGTTGGTTGACGGCGGGGCCGGGCTGAACTTGATCTCCTCTGCTGTGATCAAGAAACTCCAGATTCAAGACGGCGAGCTCGAAGAGACCGGTTCATTCCAAGGAATCAACCCGGGAAGGAGCAAGCCCAAGGGAAAGATTACTCTGCCGGTGACCTTTGGCGGGGAGCTCAACTTCAGAACTGAGCGCATCACCTTTGACGTTGCTGATATTCCATTGCCCTACAATGGGATACTCGGCCGTCCCGCCCTCGCCAAGTTCATGGCAGCTTCCCACTATGCCTACAACGTGCTGAAGATGCCGGGGCCGATAAGCGTCATCACTGTCCACAGCGACAAGAAAGATGCGCTTATTTGCATCGACAAGATCTACCGGGATGCGGCAGCTGCGGCCGAGAATGATACTCTTGCCGCTGAAGCTCCCGGGGGGAAGAAGACGAAGATTAAATCCGGCAAGTGCTCTGGGACACACTCCGGCAATCGCACCTCTTCGGAGTGCTGCGCTGCCGTCGAGGACGTTCCATCGAGCTCCACCGGCAAGAGCAAGAAAGGAATGGCTGCTCCTCCGGCAACCAAGAAGGTGTCCGCAAAGGAGGATGGCACTGGTGGTACCTTCACCATCAGCGCCACCCTTGACAGCAAATAGGAAAGCGCGCTCGTCGCCTTCCTGCGGGCGAATGTCGATGTGTTTGCTTGGCAACCATCTGACATCCCCGGTGTTCCCAGGAAGGTGATTGAGCACAAGCTTGCTGTCTGCCCTCATGCGCGGCCCATCAAGCAAAAAGTAAGGAAGCAAGCCGTGGAGCGCCAAGAGTTCATCAACGAGGAGATCAAGAAACTAGAGGCAGCAGGCCTAGTTAGAGGTGTGATCCATCCGACGTGGTTGGCAAACCCAGTCGTCGTGCGCAAAGCCAATGGGAAGTGGAGACTGTGTATAGACTTCACTGATGTCAATAAAGCATGTCCCAAGGATCCTTTCCCTTTGCCGCGCATTGACCAGATCGTTGACTCCACTGCCGGATGTGAGCTACTCTGTTTTCTTGATGCGTACTCAGGCTATCACCAGATTTTCATGGCCAAGGAAGATGAGGAGAAGACTGCATTTATCACTCCATGTGGCACTTACTGCTTTATCCGCATGCCATTTGGACTGAAGAATGCAGGCTCAACTTTTGCAAGGGTAGTGTACACTGCTTTTGAGCCACAGATCCACAAGAATGTAGAAGCCTACATGGATGACATCGTGGTGAAGAGCAAGAGCAAAGAAACACTGATTCAAGACTTAGAAGAAACGTTTCAGAACCTACGCAGGATACAGCTCAAGTTGAACCCCGAGAAGTGCGTCTTTGGAGTCCCCTCCGGCAAGCTTCTCGGGTTCTTTGTTTCGCAGAGAGGGATTGAAGCCAACCCCGACAAGATCAAAGCCATCGAGCAGATAGAAGCCCCGAAGCGCGTCAAGGATGTCAGAAGGCTTGCAGGTTGCGTTGCTGCCCTCAGTAGGTTCATTTCAAAATCCGCAGAACGCGCCCTACCTTTCTTCAAAATCTTGAAGAAGGCAGGTCCCATGAAGTGGACTCCGGAAGCGGAGGCGGCGTTGCAGGATTTGAAACGGTACCTGTCCTCCACTCCTATACTTGTCGCACCTAAACCACAGGAAAAGTTGTTGCTATACTTAGCGGCAACCAACCAGGTGGTTAGTGCTGCGTTGGTAGCGGAGAGGGAGTCCGACGAGGAGTCAGCATCACCGGCAAGCGAATCTAGCGACAAGCAGGGGGCTGTCCCGACAAGCTCTGGCCCCGACAAGGAAGAATCTGCGCAGGAAAAGGAAGAGGTGCGGAAGAAGATGGTGCAGCGCCCAGTGTATTTTGTAAGTTCCCTTCTCCAGGGAGCTAGATCAAGGTACTCTGGTGTGCAAAAATTGCTTTTCGGCCTTCTCATGGCCTCGAGGAAGCTGCGCCACTACTTCCAAGCCCATGAGATAACAGTGGTCACTCGCTTTCCATTGAAGAGGATATTGCACAATCCAGAGGCAACAGGCAGGATCGTCGAGTGGGCACTGGAACTGTCAAGCTTCGGACTCAAGTTTGAAAGTACTTCAACCATTCAGAGCCGAGCTTTGGCAGAGTTCATTGCTGAGTGGACCCCAACGCCAGAAGAAGAAGTTCAAGAAACAAGCGCACCCGTGCAAGAAGCAACAAGTGAATGGGTAATGTACTTTGATGGTGCCTTTTCGCTGCAAGGCGCCGGTGCTGGCGTAGTACTCATTGCGCCCACCGGAGAACACCTCAAGTATATTATCCAGATGCACTTCCCAAGAGAGCAAGCGACAAACAATACTGCAGAGTATGAAGGCTTGCTCGCCGGCCTCAGAATTGCGGCTGAACTTGGGATCAGAAAGCTGATTGTACGTGGAGATTCTCAGTTGGTGGTCCGGCAAGTCAACAAGAGCTACCAGAGCCCTTTGATGGAAGCTTATGTAGATGAAGTGAGGAAGCTTGAAGAGCACTTTGAAGGTCTGCAGATGGAGCATGTCCCGAGAGCTCAGAATGAGATTGCAGATGGCCTTTCAAAGTGTGCTGCGATGAAGTTACCTGTGGAACCAGGGACCTTTTTGCTCAAGCTGACTCAACCATCAGTTACACCATCAATTGGGCAGCCAAAGAAGAGAAAGTTGGTCTCCGGCGACTACTTGCCGGCGGATCTTCCAGAAACCGCCGCCAAGGTCCCCAAGAACAACGACAACGCTGAGGAACAGTTTGCTCCTGCAAGCCCTCGGGCTTGTGCAGTTGAAGCAAGTGTTCCCGACAAGCCTCGCCCCGGCGAGCTTGCCGGGGGACCGTCAGCTCCGACAGGACCAGAGGTCTTTGCCGTAGAAGCTGAGGTTCCCGCAGCGGCCCTCGAGCCTTTAGTCCTTGCCGTCGAGCCCCGGGCTCCGGCATGGGCACAGCAGATCGTCCGTTTTCTGCAAACTGGAGAACTTCCCGACGACCCTCAAGAGATAGAGAAGATAACCAGGCAGTCAAGTATGTATCAGTTTGTGGATAACGAGCTGTACAGAAGAAGACTCAATGGTGTCAGGTTGAAGTGCATCTCCAGGGAAGATGGACAGAAGCTGTTGGCAGAAATACACGGAGGCATATGCGGCCACCACATTGGCGCAAGGGCGCTTGCCGGGAAAGCTTTCCGGCAAGGGTTCTTTTGGCAAGAAGCCCTCCAAGATGCAACTGCACTAGTAACCAAGTGTGAAGCGTGCCAGTTCCATGCAAAGCAAATACATCAGCCAGCTCAAGCTCTCCAAACAATCCCTTTGTCATGGCCCTTCTCGGTCTGGGGGCTCGATATCCTCGGCCCTTTCCCTCGCGCTATCGGGGGCTTTGAGTACTTGTACGTTGCAATCGACAAGTTCACAAAGTGGCCAGAAGTGGAGCCAGTGAGAAAGGTGACAGCACAGTCAGCAGTCAGGTTCTTCAGGTCGATTGTTTGCCGTTTCGATATGCTTGTTTCCCTCTCCTTTTCCTTTTTCTCTTAAGCAGAAGGAACGTTCCTCGCGCACAAGTTTGCCGGGGGGGGAAGGAGGTGGAGGAGGAACTAAGTGCCGTTCAAGTAAGAAGAGCCTTACCGGGAAGCGAACAACATGAGCAAGCAGCTTATGAAAGATAAGTTGTTAGAATTTGACCAGTTCAAATTTTAAATTTTGGTTGTCTTCCTTGAACGATCACACTTTGTATGGAAAACCTGTGCGCGGAGGAACCTACCCGTGGCTTGCCGCACCCTTATCTTGTTTTCGAGTTCACTCAACGATTTAAGTGAGCTGCGACAAGTGTCGCGCCCTTACCTCGTTTCCGAGTACACTCAGCAAGCTAAGTGCGTTGCGACCTGCTGCGGCAAGGTTGCTTGCCGGCGAGGACCTTGGCCAGCAGGCTGCTCAGAGTCCAGCACTCAGCGCTCGCGGCAAGGGCCCCTTGCCGGCAAGCTCCCCGGGAGCGTAGGGTGAAAAACATACAAAGTCAAAGATTGGAACAAGGAAGATAACATTGCACTGATTGATTGAAGTAAAGCAAATATCTTACAAAGATAACTTGTCGCAATGGACTAATGAGTTCATAACATGACATGCAGCAACAAAAAGATAAAGATAGATGGGGCCCTAGTCTACGCGGTCGCCCTCCTTCCTGCCGAGCTTTGCCACCTTGGCGATGATGTGGCTGACCTGCTCCTTCAGGGCCTCCGTGTTCGCATCCTCCGGCAAGCTGCGAAGAACGTTCGTCAGGTTGATCCCCGGGTTGCGGAACACAATCTTCGTCAAGACCCGCTCCAGAGTTCCCGCGCAGAGACGGCGCGACTCCTCGGCCAGCTGCGCGGGGATGCGGTTCCGGAGACCTGCAAGGGCCGGAGCGACGCCTCTGAAGAAGAGGCTGAGCTTGGCGCTGTGCGGGAGATCTGGATCCGGCGAGTAGATAAGATGCTCGGCCTTCAAAGCAAGCAACTCCTGGTCAATGTTGGACGCAGAAGAAGCCAGCTCTTCGGTCCACGCCTCGATGGTCTGCCGGAATAGCTCAGACGCCTTGTTGACGCTATCCACCAAAGTCCGCTCCTTGCGGAGCTCCTCCTTCAGCTTGTCTTCTCGAAGCTTGGCGGCGTCAATTGAATCCCTCAGAGTTGAGACCTTCAGCTCCAAGTCTTCGATGGAATCCTTGGCGGCCTTCAACTCGTCGCCCTTCTTGGATAAGCTTACTTGGAGCTCCGCGTTGGTGTGGGCGTCCTTCTCGCGCTCAGTAATGAGCGCGGCAACCTTCTCGGCGCTCACCTTCATCGCCTTCTCCAACTGGATGACCTTGGCGGCGAGCTCCTTCTTGGCGTCTTCCGCGGCAGCAGCAGCGGCTTTCGCCTCCTTCAGCTCCCCGCCAAGAGCAGCCTCGCGAGCGGCAAGGTCCTCCTCGTGGGAGTCGAGATCCACCTTCCGCTGCGCGAGCTCTCCCTCTCGCCGGGACATCTCCACCCCGGCGAGCCGTTGCTGTTCTTCAGCCTCGGCCTTCTCCAGCACCCATTCTTCATATTCGCCGGCAAGGCGCTCGCGCGCCTCCGCTACCTCGCGGAGGCCCGCCTTGTGGGCAGCGCTGAGCTCCGCCGCACGCTTCTCCATTTCGGCGGCGGCCTTGGCGGCAAGCGCTTCCCGGGAGGCGAGCTTCGCCTGCCTGGCCCGGTAAAGGGCCAGGAGTCGGTGGAGAAGCTTCTCCTCCTCGGGCCCATCTCCTTCGCCGGGCGCCTCGACGACTGTCAGACCCGCGGAGGCGAGGACTTCTCCGTCAAACGCCTCGCCCTCCGCGGGAGCTCTTGATGAAGACCCCCAAGGCACTTGGATAAAGACGCCATTGGGGGCACGAAGATAGTACGCCTGCTTCTCGCTGGTGGAGGGGCCGGCGGCCGGTGTAGCATCCGGTGCTCCCGCCACCTCCGGGTCGGCGGTGCGGTCGCCGTCCCCCTCCCCGGTCGCGGCGTCAGCGGCCGGAGCGTCCTCTTGCGCGGCCGGCTCGGTGGCCTTGGTCGCCTCCTCGGTGGCCTCGACCATCTCCACGACGACGGGAACGTCATCGCCACCGCCCTGCGCGCCCTCCTCATCCTCGATATTGATGACCTCGGTCTCCATCGGCGCAGGAGGAGGAGGAGGAAGATCTAGAAGAAGAAGAAAAAGAAGTTCAAAATCAAGCAAAGATCCAAAAAGAAGCAAAGTCAAGAAAACCAAGTACAGAACATACCTTGGCGGACGCCCTCTGCGGCGGGCTCCCTTGCCGGGGGGCTCGACCTTGGCGGAGTGGCCGTCCTCGCCGGGCTGCTCGCCCTTGGCGGGGTACTCTGCCTTGGCGGAGTACCCGCCCTTGGCGGAGCGCTCTCCCTTGCCGGAGAGTTCTCCCTTGCCGGGGACGGCGGGGCCTGCGGCTCCTCGGTGACGGTCTCCGGGCGCTCTTCCCGCTGCGGCACCACTCCCCGGGGAGCACGGAAGTACTCGGGGTGTGCCGGGTCGAACTTGAAAAGTTCCCTGACCATACCCCGCAGCTCGAGTGTTGTGAAGTTAAAATTGAGGCCGGGGCGCAGCCTCATGATGTCTGCCGGGCCGCCGTATTGCCACGCCGGCCTCTTCCGGTCTTGGAGGGGGGCGATCCGGCGACGAAGAAAGTCCGCGCCCACTTCAGCGACAGACAGCGGCGCCATCCGAAGACGCATGATTCTGACGAGAGCGATATCCAGCTTGGCATCGTCGGAATCAAAATTACTCCAATCCCTGCCGCGCACGATGGGCGATGTGCGCGGCGCGGTGAAGTGTTGCGGCCGCTCCTCGACGACCCAGCACCACTCCGCGCGCCACTCTTCCCACTTGCCGCGGAGCTCCCCCGGCAAGTAGGATAATTTCTTATTCAGCCTAAACACCCAAGAGATTCCTCCGGAGAGGGGGGCGTCGGCCTCTACTCTGGGGATGAAAAAGTGCCTAAAGAGAGCTACGTTGGGCTGGATTCCTACGAAGTTTTCGCACATGTGTGCGAAAACGGACATGGTGAGGATGGCGTTGGGAGTGAAATCGAGGAGGTGGAGGCCATAAGTATTCATGATATCGCAGAAAAAGTTTGAGAAGGGAGGGCACAGACCGCAGTGGAAGAAGGCTGCGAAAAAGTAATACCCGCCGGGGTAGTGATCCTTGGCGACGGCCGGGTAGACGCGCGTGCGGGGGTGCGCTGGGGTCTCCTTGGCCCAGAACAAATAATATTTGTTCCAAAGCTCCCGCACGCCGAGCTTCGGCGCAAAGACGATGTGCTCCTTCCGGAACGCGACGAGCTTCGCCGCCTGATCTGACTTCTCCCGCTTGGACTTCTCCGACTTCGCCTTGTCGGTCTTTGGGGCCATGGCGGGCGCGGTGGAAGGAAGGGGACGAAGAGCTCGGTGATGGCGGAGGAGTAGAGGCAAAGAGCAGAGGAATCTGAGGAAGAAGACGATGGCAATGAGTGCGCAGGGAGGGGAACCGCGCCGCTCTCTCTGCTTTTATGGGAGAGTGGGGGGCGTTTCGCCCTTCCCATTAAAGAAATCGTGGGCACGTCCCATCCCACGGCGCCGCAATCGACGCGTGCCGTTGCCGTGGGGTGCGGCGGATATGGAAGTGGATTCGGCGCGCCGCGGGCCGCGGGTGCCCGTGCACTGTTTTGGGCCTGGCCCAACAGCGCTCGGCACCGTGTGTGGCCCAGGCCCGGGGGCTCCTGTCGGTGTACTAAGGTAGGGGTACCCTAGTACCCCAACTTGTGCACGGGCAGCGGCAGCTCCCCGCGGCAGGGTTCACCACGCGCTTGCCGGAGACCTTCCTGACCCTTATCTAGCCATTCAAAAACAAGGTATACAAGACAGAAGACCAAGACCCCGGCAAGAGGAGCTTGCCGGGAAGGCCGTCCCAGGCTCGAGATTGCTTAACTAGCACGAGGCCCTGGCAAGAGGAGCTTGTCAGGACGAATAGAAGATTTTATCTTAGAAGACCCGACAAGGGCTCGGGGAGCGGCAAGCTTCCGGGCCCGGCAAGGTCGAGATCCCCGGCAAGGTGCTTGCCGGGGGAGGTGCGCTGTGTGCCCGCGCTCCAGCTCATCGGCCCACGCGTCGCCCTGGGGCCACTCCAGGGACGCGTGGCGGATGGCTGTGCAGCCTGGGGGACACGGTGGCACTCCACGGCAGAGGATCCATCGCCGTGGCAGACGGAGACGCAACGGCGGGAGCTTTTGGGGTCGACGGCGACGGGCATTAAATGCCCTTGTCCCCCACTGTTAAAGTAGGTATAGACCACTGTTCTGTACTGTAGCTCCACTGTTCCCGCACTGTTACAACTACCACCTATTTTACATTTTTACCCCTTTCTCCTACGTTGACACCTGTCGGTGACCCCTTGCACTATAAAAGGAGGCCCATGCACAACGTGGAGGGGGTTCGGTTCAGTTGGAAACCTAGATCATTCTCACGCTCGTGTAGCTGCTTCTTCAAGCTCCGAGCGCCCAAACTCAATACACAACCAAGCAGGAGTAGGGTTTTACGCATCCGTGCGGCCCGAACCTGGGTAAAAACTGCCCGCGCGTCTGCCTCGATCTGCTCTTCGTGCTCCCTCCGCCCTCGTACCGCACAGACAAGGGGCTCCGGTCCCATAGGTGTTCGTGGTGGACAGTTTCCCCCGACAGTTATGAACATGTGTATCATCACTATCGAGATTCAATAAGAATAAACCCCTAACTTCGGGTGCATGACCATAAAAGATATTACTCATATAAATAGAACAACCATTATTCTCTGACTTAAATGAGTAACCGTCTCGCAATAAACAAGATCCAGATATAATGTTCATGCTTAACGCAGGCACTAAATAACAATTATTCAGGTTCATAACTAATCCCGATGGTAATCGAAGAGCGAGCGTGCCGACGGCGATCACATCAACCTTGGAACCATTTCCCACGCGCATCGTCACTTCGTCCTTCGCCAGCCTCCGTTTATTCCGCAGTTCCTGTTTAGAGTTGCAAATGTGAGCAACCGAACCGGTATCAAATACCCAGGCACTACAACGAGAGTTGGTAAGGTACACATCAATAACATGTATATCACATATACCTTTGTTGTTATTGTTGGCCCCCTTCTTGTCCGCCAGATACTTGGGGCAGTTCCGCTTCCAGTGGTCGTTCCCCTTGCAATAGAAACACTCAGTCTCTGGCTTAGGCCCAGCCTTGGGTTTCTTCACTGGATGAGCAACTGCTTTGCCACCCTTCTTAGAGTTACCCTTCTTGCCCTTGCCATTCTTCTTGAAACTGGTGGTTTTATTGACCATCAACACTTGATACTCCTTCTGGATGTCTGCCTCAGCGACTTTCAGCATCGAAAACAGCTCGGCGATGGTCTTGTTCATCCCTTGCATGTTATACTGCTGCACGAAGCTCTTGTAGCTTGGAGGGAGTGACTGGAGAATTCTGTCAATGATAGCCTCATCCGGGAAAACAAGTCCCAGATCAGCTATGCGGGTATAGTACCCAGACATCTTCAGTAAGTGCTCACTGACAGACGAATTCTCCTCCATCTTGCAAGCAAAGAGTTTATCGGTGGTCTCATACCTCTCGATCTTAGCATTCTTTTCAAAGATGAACTTCAACTCCGTGTACATCTCATATGCACCATGACGTTCAAAACGCCTTTGAAGTCCTCCTTCCAAGCCGTACAACATGGCACACTGCACTATCGAATAGTCATCCGAACGTGTCTGCCAGACGTTCAAAACGTCCGCATGGGCTGTAGGAGCGGGGGGGTCACCTAGCGGTGCATTTAGGACATAAACCTTTTGGGCAGCTGTGAGGATGATCCTCAGATTGCGGAGCCAGTCCACAAAGTTGCTCCCATCATCTTTCAGTTTAGCTTTCTCTAGGAACGCATTAAAATTCAGGGGAGCTACTGCGCGAGCCATCTACAACAAAAATTTGCAAAGACATTTTAGACTATTGTTCATGATAAGTGAGTTATTACCTAATCAAATTATTTATAACTCCCACTCAAATTGACATCCCTCCGGTCATTCGAGCGTTACATGATCCAAATCCACCAACCCAAGTCCGATCATCACGTGAGATGAGGTGGTGTCAATGGTGAACATCAACATGTTGATCATATCTACTATATGACTCATGTGCGACCTTTCGGTCCTCCGTGTTCCGAGGCCATGTCTGTACATGCTAGGCTCGTCAAGTCTAACCCGAGTGTTCTGCATGTGCAAAACTGGCTTGCACCCGTTGTATGCGAACGTAGAGTCTATCACACCCGATCATCACGTGGTGCTTCGAAACGACGAACCTTCGCAACGGCGCACACTCGGGGGGAACACAATTTTATCTTGAAATTTTAGTGAAGGATCATCTTATAATGCTACCGTCGTCCTAAGCAAAATAAGATGCATAAAAGGATTAACATCACATGCAAATCATAAGTGACATGATATGGCCATCAACTCGTACTTTTGATCTCCATCTCCAACGCACCGGCATGATCTCCATCGTCACCGGCGCCACACCATGATCCCCATCATCATGATCTCCATCATCGTGTCGCCATCGGGGTTGTCGGCGCCCACCATGCTCTTACTACTATTGCTACCGTTTAGCGATAAAGTAAAGCATTACAAAGCGCTTAATGATTGACACGCAGGTCATACAAAAATTAAAGACAACCCTATGGCTCCTGCCGGTTGCCGTATGCATCGACATGCAAGTCGATATTAACTATTACAACATGATTATCTCATACATCAAATATAACTCATCATGTCATTGGCCATATCATATCACATACATACCCTGCAAAAACAAGTTAGACGTCCTCTAATTTGTTGTTGCATGTTTTACGTGGCTGCTATGGGTATCTAGCAAGAACGCTTCTTACCTACGCAAAACCACAACGGTGATATTCAAGTTGCTATTTAACCTTCTACAAGGACCGCCTTGTTCTATTCCGATTCAACTAAGATAAGAGAGACAGACACCCGCCAGCCATCTTATGCAACAAAAGTCACATGTCTGTCGATGGAACCGGTCTCATGTACGTGGACATGTAAAGTTGGTCCGGGCCGCTTCATCCCATAATACCGCTGAATCAAGAAAGACTAAGGAGGGCAGCAATTTAAACATCAATGCCACAAACCCTTTTGTGTTCTACTCGAGAAAGCATCTACGCAAGATCCTAGCTCTGATACCACTGTTGGGGAACGTTGCATGGAAAACAAAAAATTTTCTCTACGTTCACCAAGATCAATCTAGTAGATGCAACTACGAGGGGAGAGTAGGATCCACATACCCTTGTAGATCGCTAAGCGGAAGCGTTAAGAACGCGGTTGATGGAGTCGTACTCGCCGCGATTCAGATCGCTGAAGATCCAAGCACCGAAGCAACGGTGCCTCCGCGTTCTTCACACGTACGGCTCGGGGACGTCTCCTCCTTCTTGATCCAGCAAGGGGTGGAGGAGAGGTTGATGGAGAACCGGCAGCACGACGGCGTGGTGGTGATGGTGTAGAAGAATTCCAGCAGGGCTTCGCCTAAGCACCGCGGGAGAAGAAGATGTTATGGGAGAGGGAGGGCAGCACCGAGGCACGAACTTGTGTTGGCTGCCCTCCCTCTACCTCTCTATATATAGGGGGAAGGAGGAGAGGGGGGGCGCCCTAGGGTTTCCCCTAGGGGGCCGGCGGCCAGGGCATGGGGGGGCGGCGGCCAAGGCTGGCCCTAGGGTTTCCCCCCCTAGGTGCCTTGCCCCCCAAGGCTAAGGGGGTGCGGCCACCCTAGAGGGGTCCACCTCCCTTGGCGCACAAGGAGAGGGCCCAGGGGGGGGCGCACAGCCCCCTGAGGGCTGTGGTGTCCCCCCTTGTGGCCCATTAGGCCCAGAACTACTTCCGGAACCCCCGAAACCCCTTTCGGTCGTCCGCCGATTTCCCGATGCTCCCCGGAACACTTCCGGACTCCGAAACCTTTCATCCTATATATCAACCTTCGTCCCCGGACCATTCCGGAGACCCTCGTCATGTCCGGGATCTCATCCGGGACTCCGAACAACCTTCGGTAACCATACACTTTTCTCACTAACAACCCTAGCGTCACCGAACGTTAAGTGTGTAGACCCTGCGGGTTCGGAAACCATGTAGACATGACCGAGACACTCCCAGGTCAATAACCAATAGCGGGATCTGGATACCCATATTGGTTCCCACATGTTTCTCGATGATCTCATCGGATGAACCACGATGTCAAGGATTCAGGCAATCCCGTATACAGTTCCCTTTGTCTCGTCGGTATGTTACTTGCCCGAGATTCGATCGTCGGTATCTCTATACCTAGTTCAATCTCGTTACCGGCAAGTCTCTTTACTCGTTACCGTAATACATAATCCTGTGACCAACTACTTAGTCACTTTGAGCTCATTGAGATGACGTATTACCGAGCGGGCCCGGAGATACCTCTCCGTCACACGGAGTGACAAATCCCAGTCTCGATCCATGTCAACTCAACAGACACCCTCGGAGATACCTGTAGAGTACCTTTATAGTCACCCAGTTACGTTGTGACGTTTGGCACACACAAAGTACTCCTACGGTGTCAGTGAGTTACATGATCTCATGGTCATAGGAACTTATACTTGACATGCAGAAAACTATAGCGATAACTGACACGATCAAAAGCTATGTTTAACGTTTGGGTCTCGTCCATCACATCATTCTCCTAATGATGTGATCCCGTTATCAAATGACAACTCATGTCTATGACCTGGAAACCGCGGTCATCTTTGATCAACGAGCTAGTCCTGTAGAGGCTCACTAGGGACACAAAGTCTGTCTATTCATCCACACGTGTATTTCAGTTTCCAATCAATACAGTTATAGCATGGATAATAAACGATTATCATGAACAAGGAAATATAATAATAACTCTTTTATTATTGCCTCTAGGGCATATTTCCAACAAATGCTTACCGTATACTTGAGTGTCGCACCAAATGCCAAACAGAACATGCAAATAGCAAAGAGAAGCATGCAAAAAGGCAATCGGTGCGAAAAACACAAAAACTTTACTGATGCACGGGGTCTGCGCCCGGCTTTGTACAAAGGGTTACATGCAACAGCGGCAAAGCTTGTACAAAAGGTGGTTGCCGGAGCGGATCACGGCAACCGCGCCTTAGGGGTGAAACTTGCGAAGATGCTCTATGTTCCAGGAGTTGCTCACCGGTAAGCCTTCTTCGGTCTCGAGGCGGACAGCGCCGGGCCTCGTGACTTGTCTCACCCGATAAGGGCCTTCCCACTTCGGCGTCAACTTGTTGGAATTCTTGGCGGACTGAACACGCCGAAGAACAAGGTCGCCTTCCTCGAGACTCCTGGCCTTGACCTTGCGGCTATGGTAGCGACGCAAGGCTTGCTGGTATCGAGCAGCTCGTACAGCAGCCTGGAGACGTTCCTCCTCGAGGAGCAATGCATCATCTTGTCGCAGTTGCTCTTGCTCGAGCTCATCATAAGCGAGCACTCGAGGAGATCCGTATACGAGTTCCGTGGGGAGAACTGCCTCTGCTCCATAGACTAGAGCAAAGGGTGTCTGTCCGGTGGCTCGACTTGGTGTCGTTCTGATTGACCAAAGAGCCGCCGGTAGTTCCTCTATCCAATTTCTTCCGCACTTGCGCAGCCTGTCAAAGGTCCTTGTCTTGAGTCCGCGCAGCACTTCAGCATTTGCCCTCTCCGCTTGACCGTTGCTCCTCGGGTGAGCAACAGAAGCGAAACAGACCTTGGCGCCAAGGTCTTGGACGTACTGCATGAAGGTGCGACTAGTAAATTGTGTACCGTTGTCGGTGATGATCCGGTTCGGGATCCCGAAACGGCAAACAATTGACCTGAAGAACCTGACTGCTGACTGTGCTGTCACCTTTCTCACCGGCTCCACTTCTGGCCACTTTGTGAACTTGTCGATTGCAACGTACAAGTACTCAAAGCCCCCGACGGCTCGGGGGAAGGGGCCGAGGATATCGAGCCCCCAGACCGAGAAGGGCCAGGACAAAGGGATTGTTTGGAGAGCTTGAGCTGGCTGATGAATTTGCTTCGCATGGAACTGGCACGCTTCACACTTGGTTACTAGTGCAGTTGCATCTTGGAGGGCTTCTTGCCAAAAGAACCCTTGCCGGAAAGCTTTCCCGGCAAGCGCCCTTGCGCCAATGTGGTGGCCGCATATGCCTCCGTGTATTTCTGCCAACAGCTTCTGTCCATCTTCCCTGGAGATGCACTTCAACCTGACACCATTGAGTCTTCTTCTGTACAGCTCGTTATCCACAAACTGATACATACTTGACTGCCTGGTTATCTTCTCTATCTCTTGAGGGTCGTCGGGAAGTTCTCCAGTTTGCAGAAAACGGACGATCTGCTGTGCCCATGCCGGAGCCCGGGGCTCGACGGCAAGGACTAAAGGCTCGAGGGCCGCTGCGGGAACCTCAGCTTCTACGGCAAAGACCTCTGGTCCTGTCGGAGCTGACGGTCCCCCGGCAAGCTCGCCGGGGCGAGGCTTGTCGGGAACACTTGCTTCAACTGCACAAGCCCGAGGGCTTGCAGGAGCAAACTGTTCCTCAGCGTTGTCGTTGTTCTTGGGGACCTTGGCGGCGGTTTCTGGAAGATCCGCCGGCAAGTAGTCGCCGGAGACCAACTTTCTCTTCTTTGGCTGCCCAATTGATGGTGTAACTGATGGTTGAGTCAGCTTGAGCAAAAAGGTCCCTGGTTCCACAGGTAACTTCATCGCAGCACACTTTGAAAGGCCATCTGCAATCTCATTCTGAGCTCTCGGGACATGCTCCATCTGCAGACCTTCAAAGTGCT
Organism: Secale cereale; assembly: GCA_902687465.1. NCBI lineage: Eukaryota > Viridiplantae > Streptophyta > Magnoliopsida > Poales > Poaceae > Secale > Secale cereale. The sequence continues at coordinate 252,749,750 of LR738710.1, forward strand.
CTTCAAGCTTCCTCACTTCATCTACATAAGCTTCCATCAAAGGGCTCTGGTAGCTCTTGTTGACTTGCCGGACCACCAACTGAGAATCTCCACGTACAATCAGCTTTCTGATCCCAAGTTCAGCCGCAATTCTGAGGCCGGCGAGCAAGCCTTCATACTCTGCAGTATTGTTTGTCGCTTGCTCTCTTGGGAAGTGCATCTGGATAATATACTTGAGGTGTTCTCCGGTGGGCGCAATGAGTACTACGCCAGCACCGGCGCCTTGCAGCGAAAAGGCACCATCAAAGTACATTACCCATTCACTTGTTGCTTCTTGCACGGGTGCGCTTGTTTCTTGAACTTCTTCTTCTGGCGTTGGGGTCCACTCAGCAATGAACTCTGCCAAAGCTCGGCTCTGAATGGTTGAAGTACTTTCAAACTTGAGTCCGAAGCTTGACAGTTCCAGTGCCCACTCGACGATCCTGCCTGTTGCCTCTGGATTGTGCAATATCCTCTTCAATGGAAAGCGAGTGACCACTGTTATCTCATGGGCTTGGAAGTAGTGGCGCAGCTTCCTCGAGGCCATGAGAAGGCCGAAAAGCAATTTTTGCACACCAGAGTACCTTGATCTAGCTCCCTGGAGAAGGGAACTTACAAAATACACTGGGCGCTGCACCATCTTCTTCCGCACCTCTTCCTTTTCCTGCGCAGATTCTTCCTTGTCGGGGCCAGAGCTTGTCGGGACAGCCCCCTGCTTGTCGCTAGATTCGCTTGCCGGTGATGCTGACTCCTCGTCGGACTCCCTCTCCGCTACCAACGCAGCACTAACCACCTGGTTGGTTGCCGCTAAGTATAGCAACAACTTTTCCTGTGGTTTAGGTGCGACAAGTATAGGAGTGGAGGACAGGTACCGTTTCAAATCCTGCAACGCCGCCTCCGCTTCCGGAGTCCACTTCATGGGACCTGCCTTCTTCAAGATTTTGAAGAAAGGTAGGGCGCGTTCTGCGGATTTTGAAATGAACCTACTGAGGGCAGCAACGCAACCTGCAAGCCTTCTGACATCCTTGACGCGCTTCGGGGCTTCTATCTGCTCGATGGCTTTGATCTTGTCGGGGTTGGCTTCAATCCCTCTCTGCGAAACAAAGAACCCGAGAAGCTTGCCGGAGGGGACTCCAAAGACGCACTTCTCGGGGTTCAACTTGAGCTGTATCCTGCGTAGGTTCTGAAACGTTTCTTCTAAGTCTTGAATCAGTGTTTCTTTGCTCTTGCTCTTCACCACGATGTCATCCATGTAGGCTTCTACATTCTTGTGGATCTGTGGCTCAAAAGCAGTGTACACTACCCTTGCAAAAGTTGAGCCTGCATTCTTCAGTCCAAATGGCATGCGGATAAAGCAGTAAGTGCCACATGGAGTGATAAATGCAGTCTTCTCCTCATCTTCCTTGGCCATGAAAATCTGGTGATAGCCTGAGTACGCATCAAGAAAACAGAGTAGCTCACATCCGGCAGTGGAGTCAACGATCTGGTCAATGCGCGGCAAAGGGAAAGGATCCTTGGGACATGCTTTATTGACATCAGTGAAGTCTATACACAGTCTCCACTTCCCATTGGCTTTGCGCACGACGACTGGGTTTGCCAACCACGTCGGATGGATCACACCTCTAACTAGGCCTGCTGCCTCTAGTTTCTTGATCTCCTCGTTGATGAACTCTTGGCGCTCCACGGCTTGCTTCCTTACTTTTTGCTTGATGGGCCGCGCATGAGGGCAGACAGCAAGCTTGTGCTCAATCACCTTCCTGGGAACACCGGGGATGTCAGATGGTTGCCAAGCAAACACATCGACATTCGCCCGCAGGAAGGCGACGAGCGCGCTTTCCTATTTGCTGTCAAGGGTGGCGCTGATGGTGAAGGTACCACCAGTGCCATCCTCCCTTGCGGACACCTTCTTGGTTGCCGGAGGAGCAGCCATTCCTTTCTTGCTCTTGCCGGTGGAGCTCGATGGAACGTCCTCGACGGCAGCGCAGCACTCCGAAGAGGTGCGGTTGCCGGAGTGGATCCCAGAGCACTTGCCGGACTTGGTCTTCATCTTCTTCCCCCCGGGAGCTTCAGCGGCAAGAGTATCCTTCTCGGCCGCAGCTGCCGCATCCCGGTAGATCTTGTCGGCGCAAATAAGCGCATCTTTCTTGTCGCTGTGGACAGTGATGACGCTTATCGGCCCCGGCATCTTCAGCACGTTGTAGGCATAGTGGGAAGCTGCCATGAACTTGGCGAGGGCGGGACGGCCGAGTATCCCATTGTAGGGCAATGGAATATCAGCAACGTCAAAGGTGATGCGCTCAGTCCTGAAGTTGAGCTCCCCGCCAAAGGTCACCGGCAGAGTAATCTTTCCCTTGGGCTTGCTCCTTCCCGGGTTGATTCCTTGGAATGAACCGGTCTCTTCGAGCTCGCCGTCTTGAATCTGGAGTTTCTTGATCACAGCAGAGGAGATCAAGTTCAGCCCGGCCCCGCCGTCAACCAACATTTTGGTGACCTTGAGGTTGCGGATGGTGGGGGAAACCAGCATCGGCAAGCACCCGACCGCCGTGGTGCGGTCAGGGTGATCCTCAAGGTCAAAAATGATGGGCGTGCTGGACCATTTGAGGAGCCTGCGCGACTCCACGGGCGGCTCCGCTGCATTCACCTCACGCACCCACTGTTTCAGCTGGCGGTGAGAGGTGTGCAGGGAGGCGCCACCGTCGACGCACAGGACCTCCGTGGCCTTCTGGAACTCCTGCTCGCTGTTCTCGTCGTCCTCCATGTCTTCATCGTCGTCTTCGTCGTTGTCGCGGCCCCGGGGAGGTCGATCTCCTTGCCGCTGCTTAGCCTTGCCGCGGCGTCCTCCCCGGCCATTGAATGGCCGCTTCTTGCTGGGCTCTTCCCCGCCTCCTTGGGCCTTCTCCTTGTCGCGCCTCTCGTACTCAGCCCTTTGCTGCTCGACGAGGTACTCGACGCGCTTGCAGTTGGAGAGATCGTGACCCTTGGTGCGGTGAATCTTACAGTATGGCTTGTCGGAGCTACCCGGCTTGTCGGCCGCCGCCGCAGGGGCAGGCTCCTTGCCGGAGCCGCCAGCCTGCGCTTGCTTGGCGGGGGCCTCCTTGCCGGACTTCTCGACGGCAAGCACTTCCTTCTTGCCCTTCTTCCTGTTGTTCCGCCGCCGGCTCTTCTTTGCCGGGGCGGCGTCGTCGCTGTCGCTTCCCCCTGCGCCAGCATCCTCCCCGGGGAGTTTTCTCCCCTCTTCTGCACGGGCGCACTTGTCGGCAAGAGCGTAGAGCTCGCTGACGTCCCTGATCTTGGTCATTGCCATCTCCTCACGCATGCGGCGGTTACGCACGTTCTGATGGAACGCGCTAATAACCGCAGCAGGGTGAACGTCGGGGATGTTGTGCTGTACCCGGCTGAAACGTTGGATATACTTGCGCAGGGGTTCGCCTTCCTTCTGGGCCAAAATGTGGAGATCGCTCTCCTGGCCATGGGGTTTGTGGCCGCCGGTGAAGGCGCCAACAAACTGATGGCAGAGGTCGGCCCAAGAAGAGATAGAGCCTTCCGGCAAGTGCATGAGCCACGAACGGACGTTCGGCTTCAGCACGAGCGGGAAGTAGTTGGCTAGGATCTTCTCGTCGCGCCCCCCGGCAGCTTGCACTGCTATGGTGTAGACGCTGAGAAACTCCGAGGGGTGCGTCTTGCCGTCGTACTTCTCCGGTACGTCGGGCTTAAAGTTCTTCATGCTGGGCCACTGGACGCGCCGCAGCTCGCGGGTGAACGCAGGGCAGCCTGCCGCGTACGGCAAGTCGCCTGGTTCACCGGGCGCGGGAGCGTCGACAGCGTTCCCAGCTCTCTTGTCGGATTGTCGCCGAGCTTCTCGGCGGCGCTCGATCGTGGTCCGAGCGTCTTCATCTCGCCGGTCGTCGAGGACCTGGCGCTGGTCCCGACGGGCCCGCGGGTCCGACGAGGCTGTGGAGCCGTCGTCGGGGTTGTTCCGGCGGGGCGGCGCCTTCTGCTTCTGCGGCGGGGAGTGTACGCTTGTCGCACCCCCGGCAGTCTTGTCGCCGATAGCCTTCGTCTTCTCGGCCTGCCGCGGCCGTGAGGCCGACGGCTGTTGCGGAGAGTCGTTGTTGGCGAAGTCTATCAGGCTCCGGATAGTGGCCCTCCATTCCTCGGCCTTGTCGGCCGCTGGAGGAAAATCGAGGAGCAGCTGCGCCCTTGCGAGCGCTTCTGCTGGAGTAGTGGGGAACGCGGGCGAGCGGTGCGAGGAGCGGGATACGCTCGGACTTCTAACGACGTTAGAAGGAGCGGGGTCCCGCGCCGGCGCCTTTGCTTTGCTTGTGCCCGGACGGGGGTCCGGGGCGTCCCGCGAACCTCCGGTATGGCCTTGTCCCAGCAAGCGGATACCACCTCCAGTGGTATGGCGCTGCGGGGTCGTTGTATGTTGCGATGGACGTGGCGCGTCCACGGAGACCGAGGTCCGGTCGTCCGTCCTGTTCTTGGATCTGGTGGCACCGTGAGTGTCCTCGCCGGCAACCACCCTTCCGACGGCGTCTCCCCCGCCCACCGTTGGCTCTGGTGGCGGCGGGTGAGACGCAGACGGGCCTCCGACCTCCGAAGGCTTCTTCTTCGGGGCCATGGAGTTGTTGCTGATGAAGTTGTTGATGAAGCTGGAGAGGTTGATGAAGATTGCGCCCGCGCGAACGCCGGATCAGGTTCGCACAACCTCGACGCCCCCTACCTGGCGCGCCAAAGATGTCGGGGGAAACTGTCCACCACGAACACCTATGGGACCGGAGCCCCTTGTCTGTGCGGTACGAGGGCGGAGGGAGCACGAAGAGCAGATCGAGGCAGACGCGCGGGCAGTTTTTACCCAGGTTCGGGCCGCACGGATGCGTAAAACCCTACTCCTGCTTGGTTGTGTATTGAGTTTGGGCGCTCGGAGCTTGGAGAAGCAGCTACACGAGCGTGAGAATGATCTAGGTTTCGAACCCCCTCCACGTTGTGCATGGGCCTCCTTTTATAGTGCAAGGGGTCACCGACAGGTGTCAACGTAGGAGAAAGGGGTAAAAATGTAAAAGAGGTGGTAGTTGTAACAGTGCGGGAACAGTGGAGCTACAGTACAGAACAGTGGTCTATACCTACTTTAACAGTGGGGGACAAGGGCATTTAATGCCCGTCGCCGTCGACCCCAAAAGCTCCCGCCGTTGCGTCTCCGTCTGCCACGGCGATGGATCCTCTGCCGTGGAGTGCCGCCGTGTCCCCCAGGCTGCACAGCCATCCGCCACGCGTCCCTGGAGTGGCCCCAGGGCGACGCGTGGGCCGATGAGCTGGAGCGCGGGCACACAGCGCACCTCCCCCGGCAAGCACCTTGCCGGGGATCTCGACCTTGCCGGGCCCGGAAGCTTGCCGCTCCCCGAGCCCTTGCCGGGTCTTCTAAGATAAAATCTTCTATTCGTCCTGACAAGCTCCTCTTGCCAGGGCCTCGTGCTAGTTAAGCAATCTCGAGCCTGGGACGGCCTTCCCGGCAAGCTCCTCTTGCCGGGGTCTTGGTCTTCTGTCGCATCTTTCTTGTCGCTGTGGACAGTGATGACGCTTATCGGCCCCGGCATCTTCAGCACGTTGTAGGCATAGTGGGAAGCTGCCATGAACTTGGCGAGGGCGGGACGGCCGAGTATCCCATTGTAGGGCAATGGAATATCAGCAACGTCAAAGGTGATGCGCTCAGTTCTGAAGTTGAGCTCCCCGCCAAAGGTCACCGGCAGAGTAATCTTTCCCTTGGGCTTGCTCCTTCCCGGGTTGATTCCTTGGAATGAACCGGTCTCTTCGAGCTCGCCGTCTTGAATCTGGAGTTTCTTGATCACAGCAGAGGAGATCAAGTTCAGCCCGGCCCCGCCGTCAACCAACATTTTGGTGACCTTGAGGTTGCGGATGGTGGGTGAGACCAGCATCGGCAAGCACCCGACCGCAGTGGTGCGGTCAGGGTGATCCTCAAGGTCAAAAATGATGGGCGTGCTGGACCATTTGAGGAGCCTGCGCGACTCCACGGGCGGCTCGGCGGCATTCACCTCACGCACCCACTGTTTCAGCTGGCGGTGGGAGGTGTGCAGGGAGGCGCCACCGTCGACGCACAGGACTTCCGTGGCCTTCTGGAACTCCTGCTCGCTGTTCTCGTCGTCCTCCATGTCTTCATCGTCGTCTTCGTCGTTGTCGCGGCCCCGGGGAGGTCGATCTCCTTGCCGCTGCTTGGCCTTGCCGCGGCGTCCTCCCCGGCCATTGAATGGCCGCTTCTTGCTGGGCTCTTCCCCGCCACCTTGGGCCTTCTCCTTGTCGCGCCTCTCGTACTCAGCCTTTTGCTGCTCGACGAGGTACTCGACGCGCTTACAGTTGGAGAGGTCGTGACCCTTGGTGCGGTGAATCTTACAGTATTGCTTGTCGGAGCTACCCGGCTTGTCGGCCGCCGCCGCAGGGGCAGGCTCCTTGCCGGAGCCGCCAGCCTGCGCTTGCTTGGCGGGGGCCTCCTTGCCGGACTTCTCGACGGCAAGCACCTCCTTCTTGCCCTTCTTCCTGTTGTTCCGCCGCCGGCTCTTCTTTGCCGGGGCGGCGTCGTCGCTGTCGCTTCCCCCTGCGCCAGCATCCTCCCCGGGGAGTTTCCTCCCCTCTTCTGCACGGGCGCACTTGTCGGCAAGAGCGTAGAGCTCGCTGACGTCCCTGATCTTGGTCATCGCCATCTCCTCACGCATGCGGCGGTTACGCACGTTCTGATGGAACGCGCTGATAACCGCAGCAGGGTGAACGTCGGGGATGTTGTGCTGTACCCGGCTGAAACGTTGGATATACTTGCGCAGGGGTTCGCCTTCCTTCTGGGCCAAAATGTGGAGATCGCTCTCCTGGCAATGGGGTTTGTGGCCGCCGGTGAAGGCGCCAACAAACTGATGGCAGAGGTCGGCCCAAGAAGAGATAGAGCCTTCCGGCAAGTGCATGAGCCACGAACGGACGTTCGGCTTCAGCACGAGCGGGAAGTAGTTGGCTAGGATCTTCTCGTCGCGCCCCCCGGCAGCTTGCACTGCTATGGTGTAGACGCTGAGAAACTCCGAGGGGTGCGTCTTGCCGTCGTACTTCTCCGGTACGTCGGGCTTAAAGTTCTTCATGCTGGGCCACTGGACGCGCCGCAGCTCGCGGGTGAACGCAGGGCAGCCTGCCGCGTACGGCAAGTCGCCTGGTTCACCGGGCGCGGGTGCGTCGACAGCGTTCCCAGCTCTCTTGTCGGATTGTCGCCGAGCTTCTCGGCGGCGCTCGATCGTGGTCCGAGCGTCTTCATCTCGCCGGTCGTCGAGGACCTGGCGCTGGTCCCGACGGGCCCGCGGGTCCGACGGGGCTGTGGAGCCGTCGTCGGGGTTGTTCCGGCGGGGCGGCGTCTTCTGCTTCTGCGGCGGGGAGTGCACGCTTGTCGCACCCCCGGCAGTCTTGTCGCCGATAGCCTTCGTCTTCTCGGCCTGCCGCGGCCGCGAGGCCGACGGCTGCTGCGGAGAGTCGTTGTTGGCGAAGTCTATCAGGCTCCGGATAGTGGCCCTCCATTCCTCGGCCTTGTCGGCCGCTGGAGGAAAATCGAGGAGCAGCTGCGCCCTTGCGAGCGCTTCTGCCGGGGTAGTGGGGAACGCGGGCGAGCGGTGCGAGGAACGGGATACGCTCGGACTTCTAACGACGTTAGAAGGAGCGGGGTCCCGCGCCGGCGCCTTCGCTTTGCTTGTGCCCGGACGGGGGTCCGGGGCGTCCCGCGAACCTCCAGTATGGCCTTGTCCCAGCAAGCGGATACCACCTCCAGTGGTATGGCGCTGCGGGGTCGTTGTGTGCTGCGATGGACGTGGTGCGTCCACGGAGACCGAGGTCCGGTCGTCCGTCCTGTTCTTGGATCTGGTGGCACCGTGAGTGTCCTCGCCGGCAACCACCCTTCCGACGGCGTCTCCCCCGCCCACCGTTGGCTCTGGTGGCGGCGGGTGAGACGCAGACGGGCCTCCGACCTCCGAAGGCTTCTTCTTCGGGGCCATGGAGTTGTTGCTGATGAAGTTGTTGATGAAGCTGGAGAGGTTGATGAAGATTGCGCCCGCGCGAACGCCGGATCAGGTTCGCACAACCTCGACGCCCCCTACCTGGCGCGCCAAAGATGTCGGGGGAAACTGTCCACCACGAACACCTATGGGACCGGAGCCCCTTGTCTGTGCGGTACGAGGGCGGAGGGAGCACAAAGAGCAGATCGAAGCACACACGCGGGCAGTTTTACCCAGGTTCGGGCCGCACGGATGCGTAAAACCCTACTCCTGCCTTGGTTGTATTGAGTTGGGCGCTCGGAGCTTGAAGAAGCAGCTACACGAGCGTGAGAATGATCTAGGTTTCGAACCCCCTCCACGTTGTGCATGGGCCTCCTTTTATAGTGCAAGGGGTCACCGACAGGTGTCAACGTAGGAGAAAGGGGTAAAAATGTAAAAGATGTGGTAGTTGGAACAGTGCGGGAACAGTGGAGCTACAGTACAGAACAGTGGCCTATACCTACTTTAACAGTGGGGGACAAGGGCATTTAATGCCCGTCGCCGTCGACCCCAAAAGCTCCCGCCGTTGCGTCTCCGTCTGCCACGGCGATGGATCCACTGCCGTGGAGTGCCACCGTGTCCCCCAGGCTGCACAGCCATCCGCCACGCGTCCCTGGAGTGGCCCCAGGGCGACGCGTGGGCTGATGAGCTGGAGCGCGGGCACACAGCGCACCTCCCCCGGCAAGCACCTTGCCGGGCACCTCCCCCGGCAAGCACCTTGCCGGGGATCTCGACCTTGCCGGGCCCGGAAGCTTGCCGCTCCCCGAGCCCTTGCTGGGTCTTCTAAGATAAAATCTTCTGTTCGTCCTGACAAGCTCCTCTTGCCAGGGCCTCGTGCTAGTTAAGCAATCTTGAGCCTGGGACGGCCTTCCCGGCAAGCTCCTCTTGCCGGGGTCTTGGTCTTCTGTCTTGTATACTTTGTTTTTGAATGGTTAGATAAGGAGCAGGAAGGTCTCCGGCAAGCGCGTGGTGAACCCTGCCGCGGGGAGCTGCCGCTGCCCGTGCACAAGTTGGGGTACTAGGGTACCCCTACCTTAGTACACCGACAAGTGCGTATAATCCATGGACTCAACATTAGTCATAAAGAACCCATATACTTATTGCAAAAATTTCCAAGTCATCAAAACAAAGCAATCAACGCATGCTCCTAGGGGGGAGGTTGGTAGGAGTTAACCATCGCGCGCCCCCGACCTCCACACAAAGGATGACACTCTACAAATACCTCATGCTCTAACTTCGTCACATAGCGGTTCACCATACGTGCATGCTACGAGAATCACAAACTTTAACACAAGTATTTCTCAAATTCATAATAACTCCACTAGCATGACTCTAATATGACTATCCTCATATCTCAAAACAATTATCAAGTATCAAACTTCTCATCATATTCAATGCACTTTGTATGAAAGTTTTTACTACATTCATCTTGGATGCATATCATGTTAAGGCTAGTTTTATAGCCAAAGCACATTACCATGCTGTTCTAATAGACTCTCAAAAGGATATAAGTTAAGCATGAGAGATCAAAAATTTCTACAAAATAAAATTACCACCGTGCTCAAAAGATATAAGTGAAGCACTAGAGCAAACTATTTAGCTCAAAAGATATAAGTGAAGAACATAGAGTGTTCTAACAATTCCTAGGCCATATTTATCTCTCTCAAAAAGGTGTGTCCAGCAAGGATAATTGTGGCAAACTAAAAAGCAATGACTCAAATTATACATGACGCTCCAAGTAAAACACATATCATGTGGTGAATAAAAATATAGTCCCGAGTATAATTACCGATAGATGAAGACGAAAGAGGGGATGCCTTCCCGGGGCATCCCCAAGCTTAGGCTTTTGGTTGTCCTTGAATTTTACCTTGGGATTCCTTGGTCATACCCAAGCTTAGGCTCTTGCCACTCTTTGTTCCATAGTCCATCAAAGCAATACTCAAAACTTGAAAACTTCACAACACAAAACTTAGCCAAAAATCTTGTGAGCTCCGTTAGTATAAGAAAACAAACCACCACTCAAAGGTACTGTAATGAACTCATTCTTTGTTTATATTGGTGTTAAACCTACTGTATTCCAACTTCTCTATGATTCATATCCTCCAATACTACTCATAGATTCATCAAAATAAGCAAACAACACACGAAAAACAGAATTTGTCAAAAACAGAACAATCTGTAGTAATCTGTAACTTTCGCATACTTATGTAACTCCAAAAAAATTGAAATAAATTGGTATACGTGGGGAATTTGCCTATTAATCATATGCAAAAAGAATCAACTAGATATCATACTCCAGTAAAATCTGGTGACTATTCTAGTGAGCGCTAACGATTCTATTTTTTACAGCAAGATCATGTAAACTTCACACAAGTCTTCCCAAAGGTTCTACTTGGCACAAACACTAATTAAAACACAAAACCACATCTAAACAGAAGCTAGATGTAATATTTATTCCTAAACAGAAGCAAAAACAAAGAAAATAAAATTGGGTTGCCTCCCAACAAGCGCTATCGTTTAGCGCCCCTAGCTAGGCACGATACATGGATAGATCTAGGTATTGCCATCTTTGGAAGGCAATCCATAAGTGGCTCTCATAATAGATTCATAAGGTAATTTAATTTTCTTTTTAGTAAAGTGTCCCATGCCTTTCCTTAACGGAAATTGGAATCAAATATTTCCTTCCTTCATATCAATAGTTGGACCAATCGTTCTAAGGAAAGGTCTACCAAGAATAATAGGACATGAAGGATTGCAATCTATATCAAGAACAATGAAATCTACGGTCACATAATTCCTATTGGCAACAATAAGAACATCATTAATCCTTCCCATAGGTTTTTTAATGGTAGAATCCGCAAGATGCAAATTTAAAGAACAATCATCAAGCTCATGGAAGCCTAACAAATCACACAAAGTTTTTGGGATATTTTAATTTTAATAGTAGGTTCCCACTCATCATAAAGCTTTCTAGGGATAGAAACTTCTAATTCAAGTTTTTCTTCATAAGATTGCATCAAAGCATCAACTATGTGTTTGGCAAAAGCTTTATTTTGACTATGAGCATGCAGAGAGTTTAGTACAGATTGCAACAAGGAAATACAATCAATCAAAGAGAAATTATCATAATTGAATCCCTTGAAATCCAAAGTAGTGGTTTCATCACTATGCAAAGTTTTAATCTCTTCAATCCCACTTTTAGCAATTTTAGCATCAAGATCCAAAAACTCCGAATCATTGGGACACCTTTTAATTAAGGTAAACTCATCTCCAATCCCAACTTTATCAAGATTCATACTAGAAAACAAGGATATAATAGGAGACACATCAATAACTTTCAGATCTTCATCTTTATTTCCATGATAACTAGAAGTACACGCTTTTATATAACTCTCTTTTTTAGCACGCATCCTAGCGGTTCTTTCTTTGCGTTCATCAATGGAAATTCTCATGCCTTTGAGAGACTCACTGATAGCATGCTTAGGTGGAATAGATCTAAGTTTCAAAGAATCAACATCAAGAGTAATTCTATCCACACTTCTAGCCAATTCATCAATCTTAAGCTATTTTTCTTTAAGCAAAGCATTGAAATTCTTTTGTGAATTCATAAACTCCTTAACACTAGTTTCAAATTCAGAAGGCATCTTTCCATAAGAGTTATTGTAGGAATTACCATAATTATTAGAGGAATTACTAGGAAAAGGCCTAGGATTAAAGTTTCCTCTATAAGCATTGTTACCTAAATTATTCCTACCAACAGAATTCACATCCAAAGATGCATTATTATTTTCAATCAACGCGGATAAAGGCATATCATTAGGATTAGAAGAAGCACTCTTAGTAGCAAATAATTTCATAAGTTCATCCATCTTTCCACTCAAAACACTAATCTCTTCAATAGCATGCACTTTTTTACTAGTGTAGTTTCCATGAAAGTGCCTCCTACGGCCGAAATTAAAAGGTTTCTAGAAGCAAAATTCAAGCCAACATAAAAGTTTTGAATAATCATCCATAAGTTCAAACCATGTGTAGGGCAATTATGTATCATTAATTTCATTCTCTCCCAAGCTTGTGCAACATGCTCATGGTCTAGTTGCTTAAAATTCATAATATCGTTTCAAAGAGAGATGATCTTAGTAGGAGGGAAATACTTAGAGATAAAAGCATCTTTGCACTTATTCCACGAATCAATACTATTTCCAGGTAAAGAGGAAAACTAAGTTTTAGTACGATCTCTAAGTGAAAACGGAAATAACTTCAATCTAACAATATCGTTATCCGTATCCCTCTTCTTTTGCATATCACACAAATCAACAAAGTTGTTTAGATGGGTAGCGGCATCTTCACTAGGAAGGCCGGAAAATTGATCTTTCATGAGAAGATTCAACAGAGCAGCATTGATCTCACAAGATTCAGCATCGGTGATAGGAGCAATCAGAGTGCTAATAAAATCATTATTGTTGGTATTGGAGAAGTCACACACTTTGGTATTGTTCTGAGCCATAGTGACAAGCAAGCAATCCAACACACAAGCAAACAAGAAGAGCGAACGGAAAACACACGGCAAAAAGAAGGGCGAATAAAATGGCAAGGGTGAAGTGGGGGATAGGAAAACGAGATGCAAATAAATGTAATGCGAAGGACAAGGGTTTGTGATAGGTACTTGGTATATGACTTTTGCGTAAGCCTCCCTGGCAACAACGCCAGAAATTCTTCTTGCTACTTCTCGAGCTTGTGTTGTATTCCCTCGAAGAGGAAAGGGTGATGCAGCACAGTAGCGTAAGTATTTCCCTCAGTTTTTGAGAACCAAGGTATCAATCTAGTAGGAGACCACATGCGATTCCCTCGCACCTGCAAAAAAAATAAGAACTTCGCAGCCAACGCGATAAGTGGTTGTCAATCCCTTTACGGTCACTTACGAAAGTGAGATCCGATAGATATGATAGTTTGGTATTTTTGGTATTTTTGGATATAATAACAGAAAGTAAAAACAGTAAAGTAAAGTAGATTGTAAACTGATATGTTGAGAATAGACCCAGGGGCCATAGGTTTCACTAGTGGCTTCTCTCATGATAGCAGAATTCTACGGTGGGTGAACGAATTACTGTCGAGCAATTGATAGAAAAGCGAATAATTATGAGAATATCTAGACATGATCATTATATATAGGCATCACGTCCGTGACAAGTAGACCGAAACAATTCTGCATCTACTACTATTACTCCACACATCGACCGCTATCCAGCATGCATCTAGAGTATTAAGTTCATAAGAACAGAGTAACGCCTTAAGCAAGATGACATGATGTAGAGGGATAAACTTAAGGAATATGATATAAACCCCATCTTTTTATCCTCGATGGCGATAATAGAATACGTGCCTTGCTGCCTCTACTGTCACTGGGAAAGGACATCGCAAGATTGAACCCAAAGCCAAGCACTTCTCCCATTGCAAGAACTATAGATCTAGTAGGCTAAACCAAACCAATAATTCGAAGAGACTTGCAAGGATATTATAATCATACATAAAAGAATTCAGAAAAGAACCAAATATTTCTCATAGATAATCTTGATCATAAACCCATAATTCATCGGATCTCGACAAACACACCGGAAAAAGAGATTACATCGAATAGATCTCCTCGAAGACCGAGGAGAACTTGGTATTGAGATCTAAAGAGAGAGAAGAAGCTATCTAGGTACTAACTATGGACCTGAAGGTCTGTGGTAAACTACTCACAACTCATGGTGAGGCGATGGTGTTGATGTTGAAGCACTCCGTGGTAGATCCCCCACTCCGGCGGAGCTCCGGAACAGGCCCCAAGATTGGATCTCATGGGAACAGAAGGTTGTGCCCTCTTCTGATGTTTTCGGGGTACATGGATATATATAGGAGGAAGGAGGGCATCGGGGGACCAACATGGGGCCCACGAGGCAGGAGGCGCGCCCCCACCCTCGTGGACGCCATGTGTGCCCTATTCCATGCCCTATTCCCTGGTTCTCAAGTCTCTCGTGAAGATATCGCTCCAAAAATATCTCTCCCAAATGTTTCATTCCGTTTGGACTCCGTTTGATATTCCTTTTGTGTAAAACCCTGAAATAGGCAAAAAAACTGCAATCTGGACTGGGCCTTTGGGTTAATAGGTTGGTCCCAAAAATAATATAAAAGTGTATAACAAAGCCCATTAAACATCCAAAACATCATAAATAATAGCATGGAACAATCAAAAATTATAGATACGTTGGAGACGTACCAGGGTGCCACACTATGTTCCCAATTGTTCGGCTAGGGTGTAAAGGGAGCACCTCTGCGATTGTTACAACTGGGTAATCCGGACCTGTACCTCAAACGGGTGAAGCCGAAAGCTAGCGTTCTTAAGGGAATAATTGGTCGGCAGACAAACAACGAATTGCTTTTTGGCAGATAATCTCACATGATAGGCTTCTGGTAATCCTATTCTTAGGATCAAAGCCTAGGCACGCATACATACGCATGCTGACCCAGGGAAAGGAACCCTTGATGGAACTATTCTCTCTGGAAGATGTATCTTACTTTAAATAGTAATATAACATAACTCCCCGTACACTGTTTGTTTGTTCAAGCAACGATGACCGGATTGCCTGGTTTCCAAACATACCACGTGTTTACCACAGGTATAATATTCGGAAACACTCCAGCCCTTGGGTTTCGGAGGTTAAAGCGGAAGGTCTTCCATGACAGTATATTCATAAATTCGGTCGGAGATAAGTTTGATAATAAAGTACATTGTTACATGGAATCAAACGCCTACTCTTCATCTATACCATCTATAAGAATGTCTAATTTACAGTCTTGTTGTGAAAATTTGGCGGCTATCTTTACTTGGTCATATACCAAGCTTACAGGAATTTCTTGTCCGTCCGGTCCTCGAGGTCCAACCCAGGCCATATGATTCGGATCAAGCCCGGTGTAGCGTGTTTTCACCATAGCCTAGGCTTCTCGAGCACCTTCTCGACACGCTGATGGCTTCCACAGTTCAAAGCAGCGTTGAGCTCCTTAGAATAAATTCGCCAGTTCCTCCATAATTTCTGGAGGTGAATCGTCTGGCCATAAGCCTTTGGCCATATTCTTCATGGCTTTCCGAGCTCGCTCGTGTACCTTGGAGAGCTCTTGCAGCAGGTCGCCTTGAAATCCGGATACTTCTTCATCGGGACGCCCAGATAACAAACATACAGGCATAGTTTTGTAAAAACTTTGAATCAAGGGACTAGACGACAGCTAGGTTCAAGGTCATACTGAATATGCCTCCTTTTAGCTTCCTGTTCTCTTTCAAGACTTCCGAAAGTTGGTATTTGCATCCTGTAGTTTGTTCTTCTCCTCTATGGTCCGTCTTAATACACGTTGACCAGTGGCCGCTTGCCCTTCGGCGTGTTTTTTGTCCGCCGGAGCATCCCTTAGCCTCTCCTCCAGTTGGTCTGTCGATCCTGCCATTGTAGTTAAAAGAATGAATATTTAAAATCACTATTGGCGCACGATCATACTTCCCGGACATTATTGTTCTTACCATCAGACCCCTTCTTGGCCTCTTCGAATCTTCCAATTCAGCAGTGACAACAGTTAACTTAGTCCGGCATTCTTCAAGTTCCTTGGATAATGCGTTATTCTTTTCCTTGAGTACCTGAGGATATAGTGATCCTTAAATCAGTTGGGCCATCTGCTTCAAGTCTCGGGGGCTACTAGCATACGATTATTGAATCTACACGTTCTTACCCGCGTATCCTTTGAAAGCTGGTGAGTGGCTCCGGCAAGTCCACCTCGAGCAGCTCGGATATATGCATCTACAGAGCTGAGGGCATTGAACGCTTCTTCAGTAAAAGTTGGATCGCGCATGGCCTCTTTCCGCCGCCGATGATTCATCGCGCTCTCCACTTCGGAATCGGTAACAGATACCTCATCTGAATCCTCTTGGGGAGGACAATCCAGCGTTACGCCCGTATCAACCCTAGTCCTTATGGATGGGTTCGGTGCTGGATTGGTTGGAGCATGGCCAGCAGGATCCCCAAACACACTCCAGCGTATGCTCCTTCTAAAGTAAGACAAAGGAGAAAATATTACAATCCGGCCCTGCTACCGAGCATATGTTAAAAAATTATACCTCTTCGATAAAGGAGGAGATTCGGTGGTGTCTCCAGTTTCCTTTCATTTCAAAGACTCGCCCTGCGCGGGCATCACCTTCCTAGAAGACGCCCTTGGTGCAGTACGGCGGGACGAGCGCCACCCCTTTTGAGCATGAGATAGTACGGTGGGTGAGGCGCGATGGGAAGGTTCTCTTTGTTGAGGTGTCTCTCGGGTACTTACATGGGAGGAAGGAAGAAGGCCATGGTAATCGGCTACAGTAGCCACCTCAGTGCCATCATGGCTCGCCTGGTAGAAAACTTCTTCCTTAAGCTCTATGCATATGTCCAGATCCTCTTCAAATCCAGGGTCCATGTCTTGAACATGGTCCTCTAGCTGCAGAATAGGGCTATGAATTCCTTCAACCACCTTCCTCCATTCCTATTGGAGATAACCGGATTCAGTTCGGTTAGCATGTCTCAGAAAAGAAATTGAGCAAAAAACTAACAATCAAAGAAAGACTCACCCAGACAATGGGGTTGTACATTGAGAAACCTTCTCGACATTTCAAGCGAAGAAAGTCCTCCTTCTCCCTTTGTAAAGGTCAGCTAAGATGGCGGCTAGGGCGGCGGGATTGTCCGGACCTTTGTGGAGACAGCGCAAGGCATCGTCCTGCCCATTATAATGCGACATAGGAAACCCTCTGGATTGAAGTGGCTGAACGCATGCGTTACTGAGATCCCCATTACTTCAATTGTTGTCAGCTCGGAGTGGGCAAGTACTGTCATCTTGCTTACTAGCCTCTTAACTTCCGCACTATCTTCCTCCATGAGGCTTCAGGATGCTAGTTGAGACGCTTCTTTAAAGGAGCATTGGAGAATTCAGGAAGGCGGCGCCGGATTGGGTCCGGAAGAACAACGTCTTCAATATAAAACCATTCTGAGGGCCACTCTTCGGATGCCTTCTTCGGAGTGCCGGACAGGTAACCTGTCCCTACTATGTGCCACACTTCGGCGCTGCCCACCTCGAATATAGATCCCTTTTGGGAGCGGGGGACGAGGCAGAAGAATTTTTACCATATCTCGAAATGAGACTCACAGCCCAGAAACAGCTCACAAAGAGCGACGAAGCCCGCGATATGCAGGATATAACCTGGCGCAAGATCGTGTAGTTGGAGACTATAGAACTCCAGAAATCCCCTGAGGAAAGGATGGATAGGAAATCCTACGCCTCTCAAAAGGAAGGCGACGAAGCACACCCGCTCCTCTTTGGTAGGATTGGGGGAATTTTCGGCCAAGGATTCGCCATCGATAGAAGTTAATCCAGCCCGGACGTGGACTAGATCCGCGGGAGGGAGATACCCCTGCATCTGAAGTTTACTCAGATGCGCGTGGGATACTGAGCAGCTTTCCCAATCACCTGCTTGAGGGCCATGAGGGCGTGAGGAAGAACTGGGAGCGTCGGCCATGTTTGGGAAATTTTCCGTGGCAAGCTCTAAGGACTTTCGCGTGGTGTGGAATGGCATATGAGATTTAGTCTCCTTAAATAGACACCTTCCTTGCACGGTCAAGGGGCTATTTGTAAAAATACCCAGACAGTTTGCATTCGTCTGACACCTGGAAGCCGAGACGATGGCATCAAGGAATCGACAAGATATAATATTAAACATGGAGCCGAACTATCATCTATTCCGAATAAGAACCTGCCTTGCAAGACCGAAGAAATGAAGCTGGATACAACCTCGTCATTGAAGGCAAGTTTGGGGGCTACTGAGGGAGTCCTTGATTTGGGGGTCCACGAGTGTCCGGTCTACCGAAGCTAGGCCGGATAGATGGGCCATGAAGATAAAGATAAGCTAACATCCCCCGTGTCCGCTTAGGACTCCTGTGTATGTAGAAAGGCAGGATAGATGTTCGGATGTAATGATTCCTTTCTTCCCAAGTTATCTTTGTAAACCTCGCTCTCCTTCGGTGGATATATAAACCGGAGGGTCTAGTCTGTAGAGAGTAGCAGAATCACAATGAAATAGGCTAGATTCCTAGGATTTTAGCCATTACGATCTCGAGGTAGATCAACTCTTGTATCCCTATATTCGTCAAGATCAATCAAGTAGGAAGTAGGGTATTACCTCAATCGAGAGGGCCTGAACCTGGGTAAACATCGTGTCCCCAGTCTCCTGTTACCATCGATCCTTAGACATATAGCTTGGGCACCCCTACCTGAGATCTACCGGTTTTGACACCGACAGACGCGCCCTACCCCCTGGGCGTGCCCCCTGCCTTGTGGCCACCTCGTGTGCCCTCCGGACTCTGTTTTCTTGCACGGTTCTTCTTTTGGTCGGTAAAAATTCATTATATAATCTCCCGAAGGTTTTGACCACCATACCACGACAAAATCATCTGTTCTTCTTTCGTGCTGATTTCTGGGCATATCTGAAGAGTTGTCTTCGCAAGAGACGGTCGGGGAGAGTCGTGTCTCTCACCCGACACCGGGTCCAGGAGGAATCAGCGAAGCTGACCACTTCGGGCAATCAACGGAGGAAGAGATGGAGGCTGACTTGAAAAGGATGGACGCCATGGAGGAGGGTCAATAAGTTACTTCTAGTCTCCAAGCCATATTAGGCTGGAGGAACTACAAAGCTCGACACTGTTGGGGAACATAGTATTTTAAAATTTTCCTACGATCACGCAAGATCTATCTACCAGATGCATAGCAACAGGGGGGAGAGTGTGTCTACATACCCTCGTAGACCGAAAGCGGAAGCGTCTAGTGACGCGATTGATGTAGTCGAACTTCTTCGTGATCCAACCGATCAAGCACCGAACGTACGGCACCTCCGCGTTCAGCACACATTCAGCTTGATGACGTCCCACGAGCTCTTGATCCAGTTGAGCTTCACGGGAGACTTTCGTCAGCACGACGGCGTGGTGACGGATATGATGAAGTTACCATCACAGGGTTTCGCCTAAGCACTGCAACGATATAACCGAGGTGTGTTACTGTGGAGGGGGGCACCGCACACGGTTGGCAGAGATCAACTGATCAACTTGTGTGTTCTAGGGTGCCCCCCTGCCCCCCGTATATAAAGGACCAAGGGGGAGGCCGGCCGGCCCCTCTATGGCGCGCCTAGGGTGCAATCCTGCTAGGAATAGGATTGCAATCCTATTCCTAGTAGGAATCACCAAGAGGGGAAGGAAAGAGAGGGAGAGAAGGGGAAGGAAAGAGGGGGGCGCGTGATGTCTACACACGCTTCTACTCTTGTAGACTATGTTGGGCCTCCAAGCGCAGAGGTTTGTAGGACAGCAACAATTTCCCTCAAGTGGATGACCTAAGGTTTATCGAACTCAGGGAAGTAGAGGTTGAAGATGGTCTCTCTCAAGCAACCCTGCAACTAAGATACAAGAAGTCTCTTGTGTCCCCAACACACCTAATACACTTGTTAGATGTATAGGTGCACTAGTTTGGCGAAGAGATGTTAAATAGCAAGTGATATGGATGGCAAAACAAAGTAATATAAATCTGTAATAAAACATGCAGCAAGCAAACAAGTGGTAAACGTGAGCACAAATGGTATTGCAATGGTGGAAACAAGGCCTAGGCTTCATACTTTCACTAGTGGCAACTCCCAACAACATTAACATAATCGAATCACATGATATTTCCCATAAAACATGCAATGGAGACGCACCCGGAGGTCATTCCTCCGTGGTCAAGAGAGGACGAGAATTATGTAGGGCTACAAAAGCACACCTCAAAGTTCGTAGTTCTCAATCTAAGGATTTCCCAATGTCACCGCGGCCATCCAAAGAGAGTCCCACAATCACCACAACATATCTAAAGGATAGTCAAAGACAAGCACCAAGAGACTCTCAATCTTCAATCAACACACAAGAGAGGAAATCACTCATGAAAATATTTTTCTAATCCATGTCCAATAGACCGCTATCACCTTGGTCTCGGGGATTATACTAGATAAAGACAAGTGAGTACATCAATCCAATACATAGAGGAAGGGGAAATATCATGGGATCACCCTAGATTAACATAGCCTATGATCACAACGAAGATCACATCATGGGAGAGAGAATTGACCACATAGCTACTGGTAGAAACCTCAGCCCCGAGGAGGAACTACTCCCGCATCATGGAGGTCGGAAGCAACTTCAATGGAGATGAATCCGGGGGCACTTCCCCGTCCCGGCAGGGTGCCGGCACAGGAATTCTGGTCCCCCGAAGCTTGATGGTGATGGCGGCGGAGATCGGAATTGCGTCTGGAGAAAAGGGGTCTGGAATCAGGGTTTCCTCAACGGGTGTTAAATATATTCCAAAGGGGGGCATCAGCGGAGGCCTGGGGGGCCCAGGCGCCCCCCGGCGCGGCCAGGAGGCGGGCCGCGCCACCAGGGCGCCTGGAGCCCTGGTGGCCCCCCTCCGGCCCTACTTCGGCCGTGTGGAAGCTTCCGGAACGCTGATTTTTCATATAATTTTTCCGGGATTTTTTCTGGCAGTTTACGTGACGGGAAAACCTGAAATACAAAAACAACAGAAAACAGAAACTGGCACTGGGGTGCACTGAGTTAATAGGTTAGTCCAAATATGATCAAAAGTGTATGGAAGTGTATAAATATCATAGCAATATCACCCAAAAGAGGCATGGAGCAAGCAGAAATTATGGATACGTTTTGGACGTATCAACATCCCCAAGCTTAATTCCTGCTCGTCCTCGAGTAGGTAAATGATAACAAGAATAATTTATGTGGTGACATGCTATTAACCATATAGGACTTTTCATAGTCATATGACAAAAGCTTACTAAGACAATGAATTTGTAGTAATTAAGTTGCCTCATGAGAAAATCACAAAGAACTGAAAGTTTTACAATATGATACTGAAACATCAAATAGATTTGTAATGAGCATGGTGTGCAAATATGATAAAGTGGTATCTCGCTTGCCCCCTTTAGTGAAGCAAAACATAAATGCAGGGGCACCTCCAAGGTTTAAGTGATGACTAGATACAATAATTTCAGAATAAACGATATCATAATCATGCAAAAGACAATGCTACTTTGGGACAATGCACATTACACTCAGAATGACAATCATGCTCTCAATAGTTGGTGCTTTAAAGAAAGAATGTGGAGACTCTCGAACCGTGGCTTTTGTTGGCAAAGTTGAAAACCCATGGTCGGAAACAAAAACTAAACAGGTATCAGAGCTCTTGGTTTTAAAAACAGAGGTAATAATTATTTTTTTAGAATATGCATATTTCGTCAACGAATGCTAGCAGATAACTCAATCACTTCTCGAGCTGGACAAGTTTCGAGGAACGGCTCCCGGATGAGGACGATCACATCCTCTTAATCTCCTTTGTTTATCACTGCCAAAGTTTTCTGATTTCTCATGAATAAAGCGTGAAGGATGGTTTGTTTGTTTATATTATTTTTTAATGAGCCGGGCGCACTCTATGCCAGTTCCTTCTCGTATTATGGGTTTGCACATTAGACATGCAATCCCGGGGTGAAGCTTGTCCAACTTAAAAAGATCATGAATTAACTACTACTTCCTCATGAGCTAAAACAGAGGCACAAAAGAGAAATGCTTTTTTTGAATAATTTCGAGATGGTACATGAAAGTCTTCGTTAGGAATGGCAGGTAAATACAATGTATAGGAAGGTATGGTGGACTCATATGGCATAACTGGTTTAAAGGATTTTGGATACACAAGCAGTCAGTCCGCTTAGTACAGGCGAAGGTTAGCAAAAGACTGGGAGCGACCAACTAAAAGAGCAATGACGGTCATAATCATGCAGAGCGACAAAGCAACATTGAATCAGGCATGGAAGTTATATCGCTACTTAGAAATTAAAGATCATCAAGGCTTGACAGACTTTCTTTACAGTCTTAAATATGCGTGAGCATACGCCAAGTCAATCAAAATAAATTCTTGAAGGAAGATATTACTAAACCATACCACATCATAGGAAAACAAATCATGTTGGTACTCCAATAACACATTGAGAATCCCCCAGCTATTTGAGACTAACCATAAGAAAACATGAACTACTAAGCATCATTATGCACATAGCATTTTATCATAGACATATCGACCAGTGCAACAGAAGCCAACTCTCTTAATAAGATAAGCATGATAACTAAAGAGAGTTCCAACGACCAACTAAACAAAAGCTCTTTTAAAAAGATAAGCATGAAAACTAAGAGCTGAACATGATAGTAGCTATTGAAAGACAAAGAACATACACAGCAAGGATAGACATGAAAATTCTATGTTATGTTCTAGGTTGAAGTGGAGCGTGTTTCTCTCCCACACAAAGAAAGCTGAGTTCCAACTCGTTATGAACAGCAAGCAAAGCTAAAGAAAACTAAAAAGGAAACTAAAAGCAAGACGCTCCAAGCATAGCACATAACACATGAAGTGATAAAAATATAGTGGAACGAAAGACGAACTGATAATGTTGATGGAGAAGGGGATGCACGGGGGCATCCCCAAGCTTAGACGCTTGAGTCTTCTTGAATATTTCTTGGGGGTGCATGGGGGCATCCCCAAGCTTGAGCGTTTGACACTCCTGAATCTTTTTATCATCTTCCCTCGCACACTTGAAAACTCCCTTCATACATAACTCATCATAATCTGATTAGCGAGGTTAGTACCCATAATAAAATAATTGTTCCTTGTTGGAAATAAGGATATTCTTGAAGGTCTACTGTTTCTCAAGATTGCCAAAAGGTTTTTGCAAAGAAAAAGCAAGCTCAAGGTTTGCAAAATGAAGAAAAGGCGAAACAGGGCAGAATCTGTGAAAAACAGACCAGCAGGTAGTAAATGATTTTTTAGGGGCACTTCTGCAACTCAAATCAAAAAACTCAGAACATACGCCCGAAAGCCAATTGTATAGATGACGCTGTCAAAAAAATTCAGACCAAAAAGATGATCTGGTGATTTTATACGAATTTTTCTGTCCAAGGACATAATCTGTTTCCTAGACAGCACGTCACAACTTTTGAACTTTCTTGCAATCAGAGGCTACACTTGGCACAAAGCTGAAAAGTAAAGATACAATGATGTTGCTACAGTAGTAACAAACATCAAGACCACTAAAAACTGAAAGAACAAACTGAAAGCAAAGATAACAAGGGTTGTCCCCCTAGAGCTCTTTCTTTATAGCCATAAAGATAGGCTTAAGGCTTTAATGATGCTCTCGTAGGAATAAGAGTTGAAGAGCAAAAGAGAGCATCAAGAAGCAAATATCAAACACATTTAAGCCTAACGTGCTTCCTATGCATAGGAATATTGCAATAGAATAATTCATTGAAGCACAAAGCAACTAGCATAGGAAGGCAAAACAAGCATAACTTCAAAATATTCACCATAAAGAGAGGAAACTTCTTATTATTAAGATATTTAGAACCAAGTCTCCCTCTCTCATTATAAATTTTAGTTGCATCATGGATGAACTCAACAATATAAGCATCACATAAAGCATTGTTACCATGATCCACATGCAAAAAGGTACTCTTACTCTCCACATAAGCATAATCTTTCTCATTGGTAATAGTGGGAGTAGGACTATCATAAACAACTTGAACACTATAGATTAATTGTGTATTAGGAAGATGGTGTTCAACAAGGGAGTAATTCCCTCCAAGATTATGACAAGTTTCATAAGGATAGTTTCTCCTTATGTCATAGGTACCTTTATAATCACTATAGATTGGAGTTATAACATCATCATAATAGAGAAGAGCATTATCATTGCTAGCAACTATATTTGTAAACATGTTGTCTTTATTCTTACTACCAAAAGAATTATCAATTGTCACATCACTAGTGGGTAAAGGATTTGCAATCCTATCATCCCCAAGCTTAGAGCTTTCCATATCATCACTTTCAGAGTTGGTACCAAAAAGATTTTCAAGATCATAAGTAGCATTATCATCATTTTCCCAATCACAATAAGTAACATGCATATCATAATCAAAATCATCTTCAATAGTACCTACGGACGTATCATCAAGATGATAATTAAGGCAATTAACTTCACCTTCTTCTTTAAACTTACAACCGTTAGGATAAAAGTTGATGGGAGGAATATGCTCAGGCCAGGTTGATACCCATTCTTCTTCCTTCTTGCTCCTCTTCCTCCTCCTCTTCTTTTTCTTCTTCTTCACCTTAGGAGGGAGTGGTTGGAGATGAAGCTTCTCCACATATCCTGGTTTATCATTAGAAACAATAGGGGAAACTTGGGAGAAACTCTCCTTTTTATTAGCAGAAATATAAGAGACATTTTTATACTTTGGTAAAGTCCCCTCCTTTCTAATCTTACTTATGTAATCATTTTCATGGCAATTAACAACACAATAGAGATGACAATTTTGCAAAGTGTTTTTTATTCCTTTGGCATTAACATCTAGCCAAGAAGTCTTTTCTGATAACTCCTCACACATCAAAAATAACATAAGCTCATCATAAAGATCAGAGGTGATCATGTTATCACACAACTGGTTAACAGTTATGTCTTGAAAGTTCATGCATTGAAAATTAAAGTGACCCTCTATACAACAAAGTTCACAAGTAAAAGGATAAAGGTCACACAATTCTCTAGCAATTTCATTTAAATCTCTGACCCAAGTGATTGTTCTTTCATGCTTATGTTGCTTACAATACTTCTGTTCTTCAATCATAGGCCTTTCACAAGGTCTATCCACTCCACAAAAATTAACATGCTTATATAAAACTTCATTTTTAGGAATTGGATCATGCATGTTGCAATCATCATGAACAATTTCATTTTCTTTGCAAGTCTCTTTAAAAGGTTTATGATACTCGATCCAATCCTCCTTAGGCATATTAAGATGTGAAGCAAAAGATTTGAGGAAATCAACAAGGAGTTGAGAATCAAGCCCAAACTTAGCACTAAACTTATTAAAACTTGTAGTTTCAACAAAGGACTTAATGCAATCATACTCATAAATTATACCTGACTCTTTACCTTTGTCGATCTCCCAATTTCAGTGTTGCGTTGAATTCTTTCAAGGAGTTCCCATTTGGCATCAATCTTTTCGTTTGTGAAAGAACCCATAGAGGAAGCGTCGAGCAAATCTTTATTCTGTCGAGAAAGCCTCGCATAGAAATTAGTAATAATCATATCTTTGGGGAGCCCATGGTTAGGACATTTTAGCATTAACGTTTTCAGTCTCCCCCAAGCTTGAGCTATGCTCTCTCCGTCATGAGGATAGAAATTATAAACATAATTCCTATTCTCATGGACTTCATGAAGAGGATAAAACTTGGAGTACAAGAGAGACTGGATCTCTTCCCAATCCAGCAGGTGAGAGTCATCTAGTAGCCTATACCATTCCAATGCTTTTCCTTTCAGTGACAAGGCAAATAATTTCCTCATGACAAACTCCCTTGATACACCTGCAAGCTTAAATAATGAACATAGTTGTGACAGATATAGCAAGTGTTCACCGGGATGTCTGTCTCCTGCATAACGATTAGCCAAAACATAATCGATAATACCAGCTGGTATTTTATAGGGCACAATTTCAGTAGGGGGAGGAGCAACCACCACAGGTGTGGGGCGTCTTCCCATAAGCAACGATCCAATAGCATGGTTTTCCATAAACATAACTAGTGAAACTAAAAACAAGAAACGAAAAGATTTAATTGCAAGATCTAAAGATATACCTTCAAGCACTCACTTCCCCGGCAACGACGCCAGAAATAGCTTGATGTCTACACACGCTTCTACTCTTGTAGACTATGTTGGGCCTCCAAGCGCAGAGGTTTGTAGGACAGCAGCAATTTCCCTCAAGTGGATGACCTAAGGTTTATCGAACTCAGGGAAGTAGAGGTTGAAGATGGTCTCTCTCAAGCAACCCTGCAACTAAGATACAAGAAGTCTCTTGTGTCCCCAACACACCTAATACACTTGTTAGATGTATAGGTGCACTAGTTCGGCGAAGAGATGTTAAATGGCAAGTGATATGGATGGCAAAACAAAGTAATATAAATCTGTAATAAAAAGTGCAGCAAGCAAACAACTGGTAAACGTGAGCACAAATGGTATTGCAATGGTGGAAACAAGGCCTAGGCTTCATACTTTCACTAGTGGCAACTCCCAACAACATTAACATAATCGAATCACATGATATTTCCCATAAAACATGCAATGGAGACGCACCCGGAGGTCATTCCTCCGTGGTCAAGAGAGGACGAGAATTATGTAGGGCTACAAAAGCACACCTCAAAGTTCGTAGTTCTCAATCTAAGGATTTCCCAATGTCACCGCGGCCATCCGAAGAGAGTCCCACAATCACCACAACATATCTAAAGGATAGTCAAAGACAAGCACCAAGAGACTCTCAATCTTCAATCAACACACAAGAGAGGAAATCACTCATGAAAATATTTTTCTAATCCATGTCCAATAGACCGCTGTCACCTTGGTCTCGGGGATTATACTAGATAAAGACAAGTGAGTACATCAATCCAATACATAGAGGAAGGGGAATATCATGGGATCACCCTAGATTAACATAGCCTATGATCACAACGAAGATCACATCATGGGAGAGAGAATTGACCACATAGCTACTGGTAGAAACCTCAGCCCCGAGGAGGAACTACTCCCGCATCATGGAGGTCGGAAGCAACGTCGATGGAGATGAATCCGGGGGCACTTCCCCGTCCCGGCAGGGTGCCGGCACAGGAATTCTGGTCCCCCGAAGCTTGATGGTGATGGCGACGGAGATCGGAATTGCGTCTGGAGAAAAGGGGTCTGGAATCAGGGTTTCCTCGACGGGTGTTAAATATATGCCAAAGGGGGGCATCAGCGGAGGCCTGGGGGGCCCAGGCGCCCCCCCGGCGCGGCCAGGAGGGGGGCCACGCCACCAGGGCGCCTGGAGCCCTGGTGGCCCCCCTCGGGCCCTACTTCGGCCGTGTGGAAGCTTCCGGAACGCTGATTTTTTATATAATTTTTCCGGGATTTTCCTGGCAGTTTACGTGACGGGAAAACCTGAAATACAAAAACAGCAGAAAACAAAAACTGGCACTGGGGTGCACTGAGTTAATAGGTTAGTCCAAATATGATCAAAAGTGTATGGAAGTGTATAAATATCATAGCAATATCACCCAAAAGAGGCATGGAGCAAGCAGAAATTATGGATACGTTTTGGACGTATCACCGCGCCCCCTCCCCTAGTCCAATTTGGACTGCCCTTGGGAGGGGGCGCGCCACCTCCTGGCTGCTGCCCTCTTTCTCCCCTATGGCCCACTAAGGCCCAACTTTCCCCCGGGGGGTTCCGGTAACCCCTCCGGTACTCCGGTAAATTCCGAAACTTTCCAGAACACTTCTGGTGTCCGAATATAGTCGTCCAATATATCAATCTTTACATCTCAGACATTCCGAGACTCCTTGTCATGTCTGTGATCTCATCTTGGACTCCGAACTACCTTCGGTACATCAAACCTCATAAACTCATAATACCGATCGCCATCAAACGTAAAGCGTGCGGACCCTACGGGTTCGAGAACTATGTAGACATGACCGAGACTCATCTCCGGTGAATAACCAATAGCGGAACCTAGATGCTCATATTGGCTCCTACATATTCTATGAAGATCTTTATCGGTCGAACCGCATAACAACATACGTTGTTCCCTTTGTCATCGATATGTTACTTGCCCGAGATTCGATCGTCGGTATCTCAATACCTAGTTTAATCTCGTTACCGGCAAGTCTCTTTACTCGTTCTGTAATACATCATTCCGTGACTAACTCATTAGTCATGTGCTTGCAAGGCTTATTATGATGTGTATTACTGAGAGGGCCTAGAGATACCTCTCCGACACTCGGAGTGACAAATCATATTCTTGATCTATGTCAACACCACAAACACTTTTGGAGACACTTGTAGAGCATCTTTATGATCACCCAGTTACGTTGTGACATTTGATAGAACACAAGGTGTTCCTTCGGTATACGGGAGTTGCATAATCTCATAGTCATAGGAACATGTATAAGTCATGAAGAAAGCAATAGCATTCAAACTAAACGATCATAGTGCTAAGCTAACGGATGGGTCTTGTCCATCACATCATTCTCCTAATGATGTGAACCCGTTGATCGAATGACAACTCATGTCTATGGCTAGGAAACATAACCATCTTTGATCAATGAGCTAGTCTAGTAGAGGCATACTAGGGACATACTGTTTTGTCTATGTATTCACACATGTACTAAGTTTCCGGTTAATACAATTCTAGCATGAATAAAAGACATTTATCATGATATAAGGAAATACAAATAACATCTTTATTATTGCCTCTAGGGCATATTTCCTTCAGTCTCCCACTTGAACTAGAGTCAATAATCTAGATTACAAAGCAATGACCCTAACACCCATGGAGTCTTGGTGCTGATCATGTTTTGCCCGTGGAAGAGGCTTAGTCAACGGGTCTGCAAAATTCAGATCCGTATGTATCTTGCAAATCTCTATGTCTCCCTCCTTGACTAGATCGCGGATGGAATTGAAGCATCTTTTGATGTGCTTTGTTCTCTTGTGAAACCTGGATTCCTTTGCCAAGGCTATTGCTCCAGTGTTGTCACAAAAGATTTTCATTGGACCCGATGCACTAGGTATTACACCTAGATCGGATATGAACTCCTTCATCCAGACTCCTTCATTTGCTGCTTCCGAAGCAGCTATGTATTCCGCTTCACACGTAGATCCCGCCACGACGCTCTGTTTGGAACTGCACCAACTAACAGCTCCATCGTTCAATAAAAATACATATCCGGTTTGTGACTTAGAGTCATCCGGATCAGTGTCAAAGCTAGAATCGACGTAACCGTTTACGATGAGCTCTTTGTCACCTCCATACACGAGAAACATATCCTTTGTCCTTTTCAGGTATTTCAGCATGTTCTTGACCGTTGTCCAGTGATCCACTCCTGGATTACTTTGGTACCTCCCTGCTAGACTTATAGCAAGGCACACATTAGGTCTGGTACACAGCATTGCATACATGATAAATCCTATGGCTGAGGCATAGGGAATGACTTTCATTTTCTCTCTATCTTCAGCAGTGGTCGGGCATTGAGTCTTACTCAACTTCACACCTTGTAACACAGGCAAGAACCCTTTCTTTGACTCATCCATTTTGAACTTCTTCAAAACTTTATCAAGGTATGTGCTTTGTGAAAGTCCAATTAAGCGTCTTGATCTATCTCTAAAGATCATGATGCCTAATATGTAAGCAGCTTCACCGAGGTCTTTCATTGAAAAACTCCTATTCAAGTATCCTTTTATGCTATCCAGAAATTCTATATCATTTCCAATCAACAATATGTCATCCACATATAATATCAGAAATGCTACAGAGCTCCCACTCACTTTCTTGTAAATACAGGCTTCTCCAAAAGTCTGTATAAAACCATATGCTTTGATCACCTCATCAAAGCATATATTCCAACTCTGAGATGCTTGCACCAGTCCATAGATGGATCGCTAGAGCTTGCACACTTTGTTAGCACCTTTTGGATCGACAAAACCTTCTGGTTGCATCATATACAACTCTTCTTTGAGATGTCCATTCAGGAATGCAGTTTTGACATCCATTTGCCAGATTTCATAATCATAAAATGCGGCAATTGCTAACATGATTCAGACAGACTTAAGCATCGCTACGGGTGAGAAAGTCTCATCGTAGTCAACTCCTTGAACTTGTCAAAACCCTTTCGCAACAAGTCGAGCTTTGTAAATAGTAACATTACCGTCTGCGTCGGTCTTCCTCTTGAAGATCCATTTATTTTCGATGGCTTGCCGATCATCGGGCTAGTCAACCAAAGTCCACACTTTGTTCTCATACATGGATCCCATCTGACATTTCATGACCTCAAGCCATTTTGCGGAATCTGGGCTCATCATCGCTTCCTCATAGTTTGTAGGTTCATCATGGTCTAGTAACATGACTTCCAGAACTGGGTTACCGTACCACTCTGGTGCGGAACGTACTCTGGTTGATCTACGACGTTCAGCAGAAACTTGGTCTGAAGTTTCATGATCATCATCATTAGCTTCCTCACTAATTGGTGTAGGAATCACTGGAACTAGTTTCTATGATGTTCCACTTTCCAATTCGGGAGAAGGTACAATTACCTCATCAAGTTCTACTTTCCTCCCACTCACTTCTTTCGAGAGACACTCCTTCTCTCGGAAGGATCCATTCTTAGCAACGAATATCTTGCCTTCGGATCTGTGATAGAAGGTGTACCCAACAATATCTTTTGGGTATCCTATGAAGACACATTTTTCCAACTTGGGTTCGAGCTTATCAGGTTGAAGCTTTTTCACATAAGCATCGCAGCCCCAAACTTTAAGAAACGACAACTTTGGTTTCTTGCCAAACCATAGTTCATAAGGTGTCGTCTCAACGGATTTATATGGTGCCCTATTTAACGTGAATGCATTTGTCTCTAAAGCATAACCCCAAAACGATAGTGGTAAATCGATAAGAGACATCATAGCCCGCACCATATCCAATAAAGTACGGTTACGACGTTAGGACACACCATTATGCTGTGGTGTTCCGGGTGGCGTGAGTTGTGAAACTATTCCACATTGTTTCAAATGAAGACCAAACTCGTAACTCAAATATTCACCACCACGATCAGATCGTAGAAACTTTATTTTCTTGTTACGATGATTCTCTACTTCACTCTGAAATTCTTTGAACTTTTTAAATATTTCAGACTTGTGTTTCATTAAGTAGATATACCCATATCTGCTCAAATCATCAGTGAAGGTCAGAAAATAACGATACCCTGTAACATCCCAAATTTTCAATTTGGAACGTTATACATAGATCATACTGCATTGCATATTTCTTTGCATTTTGTGCGTGGTGATCCTAGAAAAATTCTAAACAACTCAAGGACCTACGGAGAGAGTTGGGAATTCTACCGTTTTTGTATTTGAGTTCACTCGAATACCGGTGCGAGGATAGCTTTGGTTTTAATTATTTTTCTCTCCAAAAGATAATTCTAAATAAAATATATGAGCGGAGATAATATGACTTCTCCAAAATAACAGAAATATTGGAGGAAAAATATTAAAATCACTTTTGGTTTTTATTTGGATTTATTTGCAATTTTATTTGCATAGGAAAAATACGCGTTTTTCAAAATTGCATTTAGGTCCGGGATAAATGTTCACTTTGTCATAAATAATATTAGAGGATGGTGAACATTTATTTCGGGATTTTTGGAGTTCATTTAGTATTTCTTTCGTTAGTTTTCATGCGTCATGACTCGTTTAAAAAAGGGAAACCTCTTTTGGGCCGTAACCGGCTAGGACTCCCCTAGTCGGGGGGCCTTTATAAGCCGAGGCCCAGCCGGCCTCGCCAGCCAGCCCGCCCCGCCTCGCCAGCCCTAGCGCCGCCCCGCCCCGCCTCGCCAGCCCTAGCGCCGCCGCCGCCCGAGTTCATCGTTTTCGAGGTAGCCGCCGGTTTTTCCGTAAAAACCGATCGGTTCTTTTCGTAAAACCCTAGATTCATTTTTTTAGATCGGTTCGGTTTTTCTTTTCGGTTTAGTTATTTAGCGGACGTTCGTCCGTACGTTCGTTTTAACGAACATTGTTCGCCCGTTAGCCGCAGACAGCGAACGTTCGTTCGTTAGCCTGTTCGTCAGTTTTCTTTTTCGGGGTATTTATCCGCGATTATTTCGATCGTGATTTCTGCCCTGATCTTGTTTTTTGTTTTCCTTTTCACTCGAGAGTCGGAATCAGGTGATTCAAAATCCCAGATCTTCGTCTCGACGCCCTCTTTCCGTTTAACCAACTTGAACAAAGTTTTGCTACTATAAAATTTGACCCTAGATCAATCTAGTAAACGGATCTCGTTTCTTTCGCAGTTTGAGTTTCGTTGCTTCTTTCGATTTGATTCTTTTTGCAAACCGGAGTTCTTAAGTTCAACTTTCTGGTTAGATCTTCTCTTTTGAGTTTTGTTTGTGCATCATTGCTTGATTTCTTATGTATGCTATTGTTTGCTTGCAATAGAATACCCTGACTGTGAAGCGTGCTACTACGAGTCTCTAGGTTTTGTGAATCATCAGCAAGGCAAGTAACACTTTGATCATACCCTTTTATTATCCAGTTTTATGCATTAGTTCAAACCCTCACACAATGCATGAGTAGGATCTCTTAACTTGTGGGACTGGGAAGTAGATTGAGGTAGAACCTATTACTTGCATTACTTATTCAAACCCTTGGGAGTTACTTCTACGTTATGCTTAGTTTATCATGCTATGCTCGTAGACGTGGTTTGGGTTTGAGTGAAATTCATGACAGATGTGAGTTGTTAATTAAGGGTTCAACTTAAGGTGGCTACTTGAATACACATCTGGGTCGATTGGTTGCAGGGCACCTGGGGTATCCAGTGTTGTCCTAGGAAATCCCGGGGTTTCCGTGTGATTGTCCTATGGAATGCCACCCAGGCTCAAAGGGATCATAAAACTATTCATGCTAGAAACTTCCGTGTGCAGCCACAATGCCATTATGGGCTCTGGCATAGTTGAGTAAGTTGCGGGAAACCTTTCCATGATGGGCTAGCCGATGTAGAGGGATTGTATGTGTACCGGCCTATCTATCGGTTAAGGGGACCTCTTCGGAAAGACTGTGTCTCGGTCATCCGTTTCTCAAACACCATGTAGTGCGAGAAATCAAACGAAGGCAATTGAGTCTTATGGGGAAAGTGCACAAACCTCTGCAGAGTGTACAAACTGATCATGATTAGCCGTGTCCCCGGTTATGGACAATCTTGAGTATCTGGTACTTGAATTATTGGTTGATCTCATCACTCTAAAGTTAATTTGTTGGGTTAATGATTACTTTAATTGGGATTGAGTTGGGGGTACCTTCTCAATGATGTTTCAACTACCATGATTTAAAATAAAATTTATTCCTTTGTTGTAGGGAAAAATTGGCTTTACGCAAAAACTTTAACCTTAGAGCCTCCACCAGCCAAATATGCATATAGTATAGCCTTTATTCTGTTACTTGCATCTTCTGTGTTATCTTGCCAGCATATTCCATGTGCTAACCCATTTCGAGCTGCAACATGTTATGTTGCAGACTTTTCAGACGAGGAGTATGACGTTCTAGGTCGTTTGTCATGCACTCAGCTATGCCGTTGGAGTTGATGGACTCACTTATCTTCCAAGCCTTCCGTTGTTATTTTGTTAGATGGCCTTAAGCCATAGACTTTTGTAATAAGTTCTCTTTAGAGACACTCGATCTAATAAGTGTGTGATTGCCACTTGGTTATAAATCCTTCAAGTACTATGTGTGTCAGCATTACAGATCCAGGGATGACACTGAAATACAGAGACTTCGGTCCATTCGGATCGTGGTCGCTACATACCCGCCGCGAGCTTCAACACTCATTGGTCCACATACATCAGTATGTATGATTTCCAACAAATCTGTTGCTCGCTCCATAGTTCCGGAGAACGGAGTTTTAGTCATCTTGCCCATGAGGCATGGTTCGCAAGCACCAAGTGATTCATAATCAAGTGATTCCAAAAGTCCATCACCATGGAGTTTCTTCATGTGCTTTACACCAATATGACCTAAACGGAAGTGCCACAAATAAGTTGCACCATCATTATTAACCTTGCATCTTTTAGCTTCAATGTTATGAATATGTGTATCACTACAATCGAGATCCAACAAGAATAGACCACTCTTTAAGGGTGCATGACCATAAAAGATATTATTCATAAAAATAGAACAACCATTATTCTCTGATTTAAATGAATAACCGTCTCACAATAAAAAAGATCCAGATATAATGTTCATGCTTAACGCTGGCGCCAAATAACAATTATTTAGGTCTAAAACTAATCCCGAAGGTAGATATAGAGGTAGCATGCCGACGGCGATCACATCGACTTTGGAACCATTTCACACGCGCATCATCACCTCGTCCTTAGCCAATCTTCGTTTAATCCGTAGTCCCTGTTTCGAGTTACAAATATTAGCAACCGAACCAGTATCAAATACCCAGGTACTACTACGAGCATTAGTAAGGTACACATCAATAACATGTATATCACATATACCTTTGTTCACCTTGCCATCCTTCTTATCCGCCAAATACTTGGGGCAGTTCCACTTCCAGTGTCCAGTCCCTTTGCAGTAGAAGCACTCAGTTTCAGGCTTGGCTCCAGACTTTGGTCTCTTCGTGGGAGTAGCAACTGTCTTGCTATTCTTCTTGAAGTTCCCCTTCTTTCCCTTTCCCTTTTTCTTGAAACTAGTGGTCTTGTTAACCATCAACACTTGATGATCCTTTTTTATTTCTACCTCCGCAACTTTGAGCATAGCGAAGAGCTCGAGAATTGTCTTCTGCATCCCTTGCATATTATAGATCATCACGAAGCCTTTATAGCTTGGTGGCAGTGATTGAAGAACTCTATCAATAACACTATCCTCGTCAACTTTCCAACCAAGTTGAGTCATATGATTGTAGTACCCAGACATTCTGAGCAAGTGTTCACTGATAGGATTATTCTCCTCCATCTTGCAGATGTAGAACTTATTGGAAATCTCATATTTCTCAATCCGGGCATTTGCTTGAAATGTTAACTTCAACTCCTGGAACATCTCATATGGTCCATGACGTTCAAAACGTCTTTGAAGTCCCGGTTCTAAGCCGCAAAGCATGGCACACTGAACTATCGTGTAGTCATCAGACCGCGTCTGCCAGACATTCAAAGCGTCTACATTAGCGGGAGGGGGCTTGTCACCTAGCGGTGCTTCAAGGACATAATTCTTCTGTGCAGCAAT
The DNA here is from genome assembly GCA_902687465.1 of Secale cereale. Taxonomy (NCBI): domain Eukaryota; kingdom Viridiplantae; phylum Streptophyta; class Magnoliopsida; order Poales; family Poaceae; genus Secale; species Secale cereale. The sequence continues at coordinate 252,784,794 of LR738710.1, forward strand.
GAGGATAATCCTCAAGTTACAGACCCAGTCCGTGTAATTGCTACCATCATCTTTCAACTTTGCTTTCTCTAGGAATGCATTAAAATTCAAAGGAACGATAGCACGGGCCATTGATCTACAACAACATAGATATGCGAAAACTATCAGGACTAGGTTCATGATAAATTAAAGTTCAAATTAATCATATTACTTAAGAACTCCCACTTAGATAGACATCCCTCCGGTCATCTAAATGATCACGTGATCCAAATCAACTAAACCATGTCCGATCATCACATGAGATGGAGTAGTTTCAATGGTGAACATCTTATGTTGATCATATCTACTATATGATTCACGCTCGACCTTTCGGTCTCCAGTGTTCTGAGGCCAAATCTGCATATGCTAGGCTCGTCAAGTTTAACCCGAGTATTCTGCGTGTGCAAAAGTTGGCTTACACCCGTTGTATTTGAACGTAGAGCTTATCACACCCGATCATCACGTGGTGTCTCGGCACGACAAACTTTCGCAATGGTGCATACTCAGGGAGAACACTTATACCTTGAAATTTTTTAAGGGATCATCTTATAATGCTACCGTCGTACTAAGCAAAATAAGAAGCATAATAAGATAAACATCACATGCAATCAAAATATGTGACATGATATGGCCATCATCATCTTGTGCTTTTGATCTCCATCTCCAAAGCACCGTCATGATCACCTTCATCACCGGCGCAACACCTTGATCTCCATCGTAGCATCATTGTTGTCTCGCCAACTATTGCTTCTACGACTATCGCTACCGCTTAGTGATAAAGTAAAGCAATTACATGGCAATTGCATTTCATACAATAAAGCGACAACCATATGGCTCCTGCCAGTTGCCGGTAACTTTACAAAACATGATCATCTCATACAAAACCGTATAACTCATCATGTCTTGACCATATCACATCACAACATGCCCTGCAAAAACAAGTTAGACGTCCTCTACTTTGTTGTTGCAAGTTTTACGTGGCTGCTACGGGCTTAGCAAGAACCGTTCTTACCTACGCATACAAAACCACAACGATGTTTCGTCAAGTATGTGTTGTTTTAACCTTCACAAGGACCGGGCGTAGTCACACTCGATTCAGCTAAAGTGAGAGAGACAGACACCCGCCAGTCACCTTTAAGCAACGAGTGCTCATAACGGTGAAACCAGTCTCGCGTAAGCGTACGCGTAATGTCGGTCCGGGCCGCTTCATCTCACAATACCGCCGAAGCAAAGTATGACATGCTGGTAAGCAGTATGACTAGTATCGTCCACAACTCACTTTTGTTCTACTCGTGCATATCATCTACGCATAGAACTGGCTCATGATGCCACTGTTGGGGAACGTAGTATTTTAAAATTTTCCTACGATCGCGCAAGATCTATCTACCAGATGCATAGCAATGAGGGGGAAGAGTGTGTCTACGTACCCTCGTCGAACGAAAGCGGAAGCGTCTAGTGACGCGGTTGATGTAGTCGAACTTCTTCGCGATCCAACCGATCAAGCACCGAACGTACGACACCTCCGCGTTCAGCACACGTTCAGCTTGATGACATCCCACGAGCTCTTGATCCAGTTGAGCTTCACGGGAGAGTTTTGTCAGCACGACGGCGTGGTGACGGATATGATGAAGTACCGTCACATGGTTTCGCCTAAGCGCTGCAACGATATGACCGAGGTGTGTTACTGTGGAGGGGGGCACCGCACACGGTTGGGAGAGATCAACTGATCAACTTGTGTGTTCTAGGGTGCCCCCTGCCCCCATATATAAAGGACCAACGGGGAGGCCGGCCGGCCCCTCTATGGCGCGCCTAGGGTGCAATCCTACTACGAATAGGATTGCAATCCTATTCCTAGTAGGAATCACCAAGAGGGGAAGGAAAGAGAGGGAGAGAAGGGGAAGGAAAGAGGGGGCCGCGCCCCCCTCCCCTAGTCCAATTCGGACTGCCCTTAGGAGAGGGCGCGCGACCTCCTGGCTGTTGCCCTCTTTCTCCCCTATGGCCCACTAAGGCCCAACTTTCTCCCGAGGGGTTCCGGTAACCCCTCCGGTACTCCGGTAAATTCCGAAACTTTCCAGAACACTTCCGGTGTCTGAATATAGTCGTCCAATATATCAATATTTACGTCTCGGACATTCCGAGACTCCTTGTCATGTCCGTGATCTCATCTGGGACTCCGAACTACCTTCGGTACATCAAAACTCATAAACTCATAATACCGATCGCCATAGAACGTTAAGCCTGCGGACCCTACGGGTTCGAGAACTATGTAGACATGACCGAGACTCATCTCCAGTCAATAAACAATAGCGGAACCTGGATGCTCATATTGGCTCCTACATATTCTACAAAGATCTTTATCAGTCGAACCGCATAACAACATACGTTGTTCCCTTTGTCATCGATATGTTACTTGCCCGAGGTTCGATCGTCGGTATCTCAATACCTAGTTCAATCTCGTTACCGGCAAGTCTCTTTACTCGTTCCATAATACATCATTCTGTGACTAACTCATTAGTCATTTGCTTGCAAGGCTTATTAGGATGTGTATTACCGAGAGGGCCCAGAGATACCTCTCTGACACTCGGAGTGACAAATCCTATTCTTGATCTATGTCAACACCACGAACACTTTTGGAGACACCTGTAGAGCATCTTTATAATCACCCAGTTACGTTGTGACGTTTGATAGCACACAAGGTGTTCCTTCGGTATACGGGAGTTGCATAATCTCATAGTCATAGGAACATGTATAAGTCATGAAGAAAGCAATAGCATTAAAACTAAATGATCATAGTGCTAAGCTAACGGATAGGTCTTGTCCATCACATCATTCTCCTAATGATGTGATCCCGTTGATCAAATGACAACTCATGTCTATGGCTAGGAAACATAACCATCTTTGATCAATGAGCTAGTCTAGTAGAGGCATACTAGGGACATATTGTTTTGTCTATGTATTCACACATGTACTAAGTTTTCGGTTAATACAATTCTTGCATGAATAATAGATATTTATCATGATATAAGGAAATACAAATAACATCTTTATTATTGCCTCTAGGGCATATTTCCTTCAGGCACTACCAAATCCGGTCATCCCTCCCAATGCTAGGTTTCTCTCCTATGAAAATATGAAGAGTGTTGCCTTTTCTCCCGTGCTATGAAATATCCATGGGTGATTGGAGGTGTAACCATTACGGGCAAGCTTCGCAAAGAAATACTGGAGCTTAAGCAGTAGATTAATAAGCTGGAGGAGGAGAATCACATCCTAAGGGTCATCATCGCCAAGAATATCACAACACCACCTCCAAAGAAAGAATCATAAATACATGGGTATGGGCACTCCCCTTGGCAACTGCCAAGCTTGGAGGAGGTGCCCCAGTATCGTATCACCATCGCACCTTTTTCTTTATCGTTTTTCTTAGTTCAATCGTTTAGGTTATATCTTGATCTAGTAGAATAAAGTTTTTGTATGATTTGGCTTTGAGTTTTGTTTTGATCTCTATCTATGTAATTGAGTCTGTGAGTTACATAAGGAAGAATAGTTTTGAGTGAGGGCTTTACTTTCGTGCTATGATTTTGAAGGTATAAATAAGAAAGAATAAATAAAAAGATCATATAATGATCTTATGGGAAGTAATGACTTCACATATAAAGAGTATGGAGAATAAAAGTTGTTTAGAGTTGACAAACATAGTTTTGGTCATTATTGCAATTAATAGGAAGTAATTAAGAAAGAGAGGTTTCACATATAAATATACTATCTTGGACATCTTTTGTGATTGTGAGCACTCATTAAAATATGACATGCTAAAAAGTTGAGGTTGGACAAGGAAGACTAATGGGTTATGTCTTCTTACATCCTAATAGAAGTTGTATTGACATGGATCCTCCAACATGTTGAGCTTGTTTTTCCCTCTCAAGCTAGCCAAATACTTTGTACTAAGTAGAGATACTATTTGAGTGCGTTTGGTTGCATGGCTATCCCTTGATGGGACAGGGATAGCCATCTTTTACGTGGATAACACTCGTTTGGTTTGTGGGTGAGCAGGGATAGGGATGGCCGGATGCTTGGAATATTCGTGCAAAACGCGGCTCCGCCTGTTCGCGAAAATCTCGCGGATCTGGGTATCTCGCGTGCACAGGGTCGGGAAGGCAACCCACGAAGGTCGGGCCAACCCTACCTCTTTTCCCCTTCCATCTTTCTTCTCTCCCGTGGCATCGGCGGCGGCAGATCGAAGCTTGCCGGCGAGGGTGCGTGCGCATCGGCGGCAAGAGATCGAAGCCCGGTGACGACCGTGAGTGCGCAGTCGTGCCCTCCCTCCTCATTCAGCAGAGGCCATGGCAGCGGGGGATGAGTGTCGCACACGGCCACTGGAGCCCTGTGGATGGCGGCGCCCTGCTTTTATTGGGTCGGTGTGCGTGTTGTTCACCCTTTCTGCAGTTGTTGCGTGTGTTGCGTCGGCCCTGCTTCTCCTCGGTAGGTGTGCATGCCATGCGCCCCGTGCGCGGGTACTCCACTGAACGCTTGCAACTTGCGCGTACGGTGGCCGGCCTTGCTAGCTGCGATTGCTGCTTGTGCTGTGCTGGATGTATGTACTGATGCGTGTGATTTCTTCTTTGATTTTCTGTCCAACGTACTAATCTTGTTTTGTTGATTTTTTGTGCCGCAATAGTTCTGGTCAGAGGTAACCAAAACCCATATCCATTACTCATCCATCGAACCAAACATTCCAATGGTTATCCTCAACCATCATTCATCCTTCAAACCAACAAAACATGGGCTAACCTTAGTCATCAACAAAACAGAAAAAACGGCTATCCATATTCAGCTGGATGGGGATACCCATAGCCACCTGATAACCCACAAGTATAGGGGATCGCAACAGTTTTCGAGGGTAGAGTATTCAACCCAAATTTATAGATTCGACACAAGGGGAGCCAAAGAATATTTGAAGGTATTAGCAGCTGAGTTGTCAGTTCAACCATACCTGGAGATTAATTATCTGCAGCAATGTAATCAGTAGCAAAGTAGTTTGATAGTTTTGATAGTAGTGACAGCAACAATAGTAACAGTAACAGTGATAGCAGTAATTTTGTAGCAAGTGTAACAGTAGTAGCAACAGCAGTAGTAACTTAGCAAGATCAATATGAGACAAATTCGTAGGCATTGGATCGGTGATTTGTTGGATGATATTCATCATGAGACAGTTACAACCTAGGGCGATTCAGCACTAGCTCCAGTTCATCGACATAATGTAGGCATGTATTCCATAAATAGTCATCCGTGCTTTATTAAAAGAACTTGCATGACATCTGTTGTCCTACCCTCCCGTGGTAGTGGGGTCCATATTGGAAACTAAGGGATATTAAGACCTCCGTTTAATACAGAACTGGAACAAAGAATTAACACATAGTGAATACATGAACTCCTCAAACTACGGTCATCTTCGGGAGTGGTTCCGATTGTTGTCACTCCGGGGTTGCTGGGTCATAACACGTAGTAGGTAACTATAACTTGCAAGATCATCTAGAACATGGATATAATTATGATAACATAAATAGTTCAGATCTGAGTTCATTGCACATGGGCCCAAAGTGACAAGCATTAAGCATGGCAAAGTCATAGCAACATCAACCTAAGAACATAATAGATACTAGGGATCAAGCCCTAACAAAACTAACTTGATTACATGATGAATCTCATCCAACTCCTCACCGACCAGCGAGCCTATGAAGGAATTACTCACTCCCGGTGAGGAGCATCATGGAATTGGCGATGGAGAAGGGCTGGTGACGATGAAGAACGAAGATCCCCCTCTCCGGAGCCCCAAACGGACTCCGGATCAGGCCTCCCAAGGAAGAACAGGAGGTGGCGGCGGCTCCGTCTCCTAGATCGCGATAATTCTTTCTCCCTGATTTTTTTCTGGACGAATGTGAACTTATAGTATCAGGGTTGGCGCCTGCGGAGCCACCAGGTGGGGATAACCCACCTGGGCGTGCCAGGAGAGGGGCACGCGCCCTGGTGGGTTGTGCCCACCCAGGTGCCCCCCTCCGGTGGTTCTTGGCTCTAGTAAATTTCTTTTATTGTATAAAAAATCCTCGTGAAGTTTTGCTTTATTTTGAGAACTTTTATTTCTGCACAAAAACAACACCATGGTAGTTCTGTTGAAAACAGCGTCAGTCTAGGGTTAGTTTCATTAGAATCATGCAAATTAGAGTCCAAAACAAGAGGAAAAGCGTTAGGAAAAGTAGATACGTTGGAGACGTATCAACTCCCCCAAGCTTAAGCCTTTGCTTGTCCTCAAGCAATTCAGCTGATAAACTGAAAGTGAGAAAGAAAAACTTTTACGAACTCTTTTACTCTTGTTTGCATAAATAGGCTTAAACAGCACCCATGTTTTCAGCCAGTATTATAACTAACCATGTCGACAATAACTCTTAAAGATTATAATGGCTCATATCAATGACATAATCAGCTAACGAGCAATAATAAAATAACTCAAACAACAACATGTTATCAAAACAACCATGATATAATATGACAATAATGGTATCTCGCTAGCCCTTTCTGAGACTGCAAAACATAAATGCAGAGCAACTCCAAAGTCCGAGCAGCGACTAAACATTGTAATTCATGGTAGAAAAGATCCAGTCATGCTAACACCCAACATTCACTACACACAATGCATAGTCATGACAACAGTGCTCTCAAATCTGGAGCTTATTAGAGAAGGTGATGACACAACATAAAAGTAAATAGATAGTCCCTTCGCAGAGGGAAGCAGTGATTTGTAGAGGTGCCAGAGCTCGAGTTTTTAAAACAAAGGTAAATGAAAAAATTTGAGAGGTGCACCCTTTTCATTCACTTTACGACTATCAGCTATCGATATCTCCCATGCTAAACGAGCTAGTGGCGGTTCCCAAGCAGAAAAGTAAATGTTTGAACTCCATTGGGAGTTTTTGTTTGTTTATTTTTGTAAGCTTTTTCTTTTTGCAATTTGGGACTGGAAATCCCTATTACCGCCCTTTTCTCGTGCAATGGCAAGTGAATAAACACTCAACGTGAGAATAACCAGCTTAGCATGGAAAATACCAACCACCTCCTGTCATTCCATCAATGATCCAGACACACAAAAGGGATATTTATTTGAAGTTTTTAGAGGGGGCACATGCAAATTTACTTAGGATGGCAGGCTAATACCGCATACACGTAGGTATGGTGGACTCATCCGGAATAACTTTGAGTTTTAGAATTTGATGCACAAGCAGTATTCCCACTTAGTACAGGTGAAGGCTAGCAAATAGGTTGGGAAGCAGCCAGCTAGAGAGAACAATGGTCATGAACATGCATCGTGCATAATAAACATTGGACACCCGCATGAGTAGGATATGGACACCATGAACATAAATATCATAGAGGCTATGTTGGTTTTGATTCAACAATTGAAAGGATTGATATGGTTGACTAGAGGGGGTGAATAGGAAACTAACAATTTTTAGCTTTTCTTAACCAAATTAAACTTAGCAACAATATAGGTTGTTTAGATATGCAACTAGGTGGGCAACCTATATGATGTAACAATAATAAGCACACAAGCAAGAAAGCTATGAAACACTACAAAAGCTTGCACAAGTAAAGGTAAGAGATAACCACAAGTGGAGCCGGTGGAGACAAGGATATGTTACCAAAGTTCCTTCCCTTTGAGAGGAAGTATGTCTCCATTGGAGCGGTGTGGAGGCACAATGCTCCCCAAGAAGCCACTAGGGCCACCGTATTCTCCTCACGCCCTCACACAATGTGAGGTGCCGTGATTCCACTAGTGGTGCCCTTGAAGGCGGTGACCGAACCTTTACAAACAAGGTTGGGGCTATCTCCACAACTGAATTGGAGGCTCCCAACGACACCACGAAGCTTCACCACAATGGACTATGGCTCTGCGGTGACCTCAATCGTCTAGGGTGCTAAAAACCCAAGAGTAACAAGATCCGCCAGGGATTAGTGGGGGAGGGGAATCAAATTTCTCTTGGTGGAAGTGTAGATCGATGCCTTATCAACCAATCCCTAGGAGATCAACAAGTTTGATTGGCTGGGGAGAGAGATAGGGCGGAAATGGAGCTTTGAGAAAAAATGGTGCTTGGGGGGAAGAGGTAGGTCTTCTTGGGGAAGAAGACTCCCCTTATATAGTGGAAGAACAAATCCAACTGTTATCCACCAACTCTGCCCGCAACATGTGGCACTACCGCACCTGACTTGCGGTACTACCGCGGGTGCGGCAGAAGCCAGACTTAGCCCTGTTGTGTATAGCAACAGGCGGTAGTACTGCCGGAGCGGTACTGCCGGACGCCCTTGCGGTACTACCACAAGGCAGGGCTTAGACTGGACGAGGAAGAGCGCAGACTAATAAAATTACATCTACGGCTACTTCTATGGAGTTTCGGTCGATGCAAAAACCCGACATGGTACTACCGCTCGCTCGGCGCGGTACTACCCGTAAGACGTGGAAGTAAAAAATTACTTCCGCTCCTACTTCTGCACTAGCCACGACGCTGGGGCAGGGCTCATGGTACTACCGCGCCCATGGCATGGTACTACCGCGATGTGCGGTACTACCGTAGCCTTGGAGCGGTACTACCGTGGGATCCTATGATACTACCGCTCCCTTGAGCGGTACTACCGCATGCCTCAGAGTAGTACTAGTAGAAAGCCTCTATTTTTGTAAAGACAAAGAAAACGCCGATGCTCCAATGAAGCGAAGGAAAGGTGGTGCAAATGAATGGATGTGTACGTGTTGATTCCACACTAACCTTTCCGAAGCGGACCCCCTCTTAATAGTACGGCTTTCCTATGACTCAATTCCACCGAAAAGAAACAAAAGGAAACGTCGTCTTCAATAGGCTCCGAGGGGAACTTAATCGTCTTGTGCCTAGACATGAGATATCTGAAATGCTTAATGCACACGATTAGTCCGCAAAAGCATTGTCATCAATCACCAAAACCACATAGGGAGAAATATGCCCTTACAATCTTCCCCTTTTTGGTGGATTGATGACAATACGGGATTTGCACATAGACAGGAATAAGATTATAAGCAAACCCAACATTTCTATAAACAATAGGCAAGCTCCCCCCTAGATGTATGCATTCTTAGAAAGATGATTTGGACTGCACAGCGCACATACAAGGATCAATACTCCCTCTATATTTTATAGACAACACACTCCTTGCAACTAATAATATGGCCCTACGCATGGATGCAAGGATAGGGTCGTGAGCATAAAATAACAAGGAAAAATGAAGAATAAGCTCACAACCTACTAAATAGCTTAGACACATTGAAGATATGAAGGAGTAGAGTGCATATGTCTCACACCATATGATAGTCGTTAGGTCTCACACACATGACGCAAACCAACATAAAGCAAACAAGGTTCAACAGAACAAAAGCAAAGCAAATAGCACGGCACAAGACACTCAAATCCTACACTCTCTCCCCCCTTTGGCATAGAGACACCAAAAGGGCAGAGAGGACACCTACGACATAAGTGGCAGCTCAGGCTGAAGTGACCAGTCGTCCTGCGCCTCATCAAACTCCTCCTGCCCCTCCTCAGAATCAGTCCACTTGTACCCCTGTTTTGCTATCAATTCGGCCTCTGGAGTGATGACCTTCTCAGATCCACTAGACACGTCCTCGCCGAATGTCCTCAAGATCTTCTTATCACGTCGGCGAACCTGCTTCTCAGCAACATGGGACTTGTACTGTCCCTTGACCTGCATACAGAATAGAGCCTTCATCTTGTTCTTCAGCTTCTTAGCCCACGATGGCTCAGAAGAGAGGGAGTATATCCACTAGAACTGTCCTCATCAGCTGCCTTCTCCTCAATCTCATCCTCATCCACATCCATCTGAGCAGCTGCAGCCTCAGCACGGGTAGTGGTGTTAGTCCACTGGCTCTTGATGCGGAGCTTGACGGGCTCATGATGAATCTAGTTGGGGGACTCGAACTCATCATCGGGATACAACTTCTCCCAAGTCTTGGCAATCAGATGGAACAGGTAAGGCCCATAGATAGGCACCTTATGGTTGAACACCGCAAACCAAAGCTCACACCACATGATGTGTGAGACGTCAAGTGGTTGTGTCTAAGCATGACGGGCCTCCTCACAAATGAGCATCATATCCACGAGATAGGCATGTACCTTATCCTTGTCACCAATGCGAGGAAACAGGGTGTTGTGGAAGATCCGATGCATAATGTCCAGGAAAGAGTTCAGTACCCATGTCTTCTTGCCACTTGCAAGCGTCTTCTCAACATAGAAGGGCTGAAGCTTGTTCTTGTTGGCTGACTCAGGATTGGCATGAGGGCGAACACCAACTGGCGTGTTGAGCCCCTCATCAGCAACCTAAAGCAAATCCATGAAGTCCTTCCAAGTAGTAGTCATCTTTTTCCATTGGTCATCCAGGTCATGTTGCGTTCCTCTTTAGGATGAAAGTGGACCGAAGCAAAGAATTGGGCCACAATCTCAAGGTCGAAGTCCATGTGAAAAGACATCAAGTGTTCAATGCCAAACTGCTCCACCATGTCCAGAGCCTCAGCAAAATAGGCCCGGTGTTGCTCCTTCCTCATATGAGCCATGTCAATCTAGTGAACATCCATGTAAATGTTGTGCTTACCCTTGATCACATCCATGAAGATAAGATGTTGCTGCTTGGTCCAGAACAGATCATCACCTCTGAAGATTGCACGGGGATTCACATAGGCATTGATCTTCCTCCTAGAGACAAACTCATCCAAAGGAATATCGTCCATGCCCATAGTTGGCTCCTTGTGCTTGGTGGCGGTGGACTTGGTTCTGCGTTGGGGGGCATTGGAGCCCTGAGGAGCATCCTCTTGGTTGCGCAGACGCTTCGACCCTGTGTCCCGGCTGGATTCGAGCAACGGACATTTGAACCAAAGCCACCACCTATGACACAAACACAAGAACATGCAAGAGAAGCAAAAAGGATCAATGCAAAGACCACAGCAAAGCACGAGAAACACGTAGAAATGATAATAAGTAGGGGCTGCGAAGAAGCTGTGAAGTTACGGCAGTACAACTCTAATATGCGGTACTAAAATTTTAGTGCCGCTCTAGCCGCGGTAGTACCGCGTCGGGATGGCACGGTAGTACCGCGCCTGGAGCGGTACTAAAATTTTACTACCGCATGAGTCATACGCGCCAGAGCGGTAGTACCGCACGCAAGCTGTGGTAGTACCGCTCGGGGTCAGATCCGAAAGCGGACCCAATCTATGAACGCGTGAGACAAAAAGAGCGGTACTACGGTTGATCACAACTCCTGAGCAGCAACATACCAACTAGCATCTCTACTGCACAAAAATTCTCCTACACCCTATTCTTGCAAGGACAAGGCCTAAAATATCTCAATAATAGCATGCATCTCCCCAAAGACCTAGAGATAAACAACAAGGCAAAAGAAGAGGGATTTGGGGAGAAACCTTGTTCCATGGCAAGAGGGCGGGGTGAGGAACAATCCCACCGGACGGAATGCGAAGAGATTGGCCAGAGACAGAGATCCAGCGAGGTCCTCCGACGATGTTCTTAGGCGAGAGAGAGAGAGAGAGAGAGAGAGAGAGAGAGAGACGACGTGGGGGAAACGAGTTGAATGGGTATGGGGGAGTTAGAACTCCCCCTGCCCGCTTATAACCCCCACCCGCTCATAACAACAAGGTAGTACCACGTATCATCGCGGTAGTACCTCCCGGGCGGTAGTACTGCTCTCTAGCGGCAGTAAAAAATTACTATCGTGTTGGTTGCGGTAGTACCGTGCGGATCTCTTGCGGTAGTACCGTGGCAAGCCGTGGTAGTACCGTTCCCCCCAAGAAAGTGCAAGTTTCGAAAAACGGCTTATGCAAAGCAACCTCCAAACAAAAGAACACACTAATAAGCTAATACACACGAGGTAACCTACACACAGATTCGGCAATAAGAATGAAAGACAAGAGACAACTAGAACCAAACACGAGACACCCCTCTCCAAAAGAGGGCGGTGGCCGGATCCACCTATGTTTGATTTATTTGGTATGGCACCGCGAAGAATTATCCTTGGGCCCATGACCAACACTCGTCTTGAAGCACTAGTACCATCTAAAATGGCAAACATGAAATACTTGATCGAATTATGCATAATGCGGGGAGGAAGAGTTCATTGAGAGAACACTACTCCCCCTATGTCCATGCCTACACCTAAATAAGATAATCATGATGTGTGGGAGGAGGTGTACATGGTTTCAATCCACATTGCTCAAATCTATGATATTTAGCTCATGCCTTAACTCGCGAAATCTTGCTTCATCCAAAGGGTTCGTGAAGATATCTGCAAGGTTATCATGAGTGTTGACATAATGAAGATCAATTTCTCCTCGCTGAATATGCTCCCGGATGAAGTGATACCGAATCTCAATATGCTTCGTCTTGAAGTGTTGAACCAGGTTGAGAGAAACCTTGATGGAACTTTCATTGTCACACCAAAGAGGCACTTTGTCACAAGTGACACCGTAATCCTTTAAAGTTTGCCTCATCCATAGAAGTTTTGCACAAAAACTACCGGCCGCCACATACTCCGCTTCGGTGGACGAGAGAGACACACAACTTTGCTTCTTAGAAGACCAAGTCACCAAAGAGCAACCAAGGAATTGGCACCCTCCGGAAGTGGACTTCATATCCACTTTGTCTGCCGCCCAATCCGAATCCGAGAAACCTACAAGGTTGAAGTTTCGTCCTCTTGGGAACCATAAGCCAAAGTTTGGGATATGAGCTTGACTGCCACAAAGTGACTTTCCATAGGTGAGGCTTGAAACCGTGCACAAATTCCCACACTCAACATGATATCTGGTCTAGATGCACAAAGGTAAAGCAAGGAACCAATCATATAATGATATACCTTTTGATCCACCGCTTTACCATTGGGATCAATGTCAAGTTGGCACTTGGTGGGCATTGGAGTAGTAGCCGGCTTGACATCACTTAGATTGAACCTCTTGAGCATGTCTTGAGTGTATTTGGCTTGTTTGATGAAGATTCCTTATCTTCTTTGTTTGATCTCGAACCCAAGGAAGAACTTCAACTCTCCCATCATGGACATCTCAAACTCCACGGTCATGAGTGCGGCAAACTCATCATTGAAAGCTTTGTTAGGTGAACCAAAGATAATATCATCAACATATAGTTGGCATACAAACAACTCCCCTTTGACCTTCTTAGTAAAAAGAGTGGGGTCGATTTTCCCAATTTCAAACCCACGATCTTGCAACAACTCAATAAGATGCTCATACCACGCACGTCAGGCTTGTTTAAGGCCATAGAGCACCATATCGAGTTAATAAATGTGATTGGGGAACTTAGGATCCTCGAACCCCGGGGGTTGTTTGACATACACCAACTCATTAAGAGGACCATTTAGAAAAGCACTTTTCACGTCCATTTATTGCAATTTAAAGTTATGATGAGAAGCATAGGCAAGCAACAAACGAATAGATTCAAGGCGAGCAACGGGGGCAAAGGTTTCACCGTAGTCGATACCCTCGACTTGGGAGTAGCCTTGAGCCACCAGATGAGCCTTGTTGCGGATGACAATTCCGTGAGAATCTTGCTTGTTCTTAAAGATCCACTTGGTTCCAATGACATTATGGTTCTCCTTCGGCCTTGGCACCAGATGCCACACCTTGTTGTGCTCGAAGTTATGGAGTTCTTCATGCATGGCATTGAGCCAATCAGGGTCTTCGAGCGCCTCATAGACCTTTTGAGGTTCAACACAAGAGACAAACGCTTGATGAGCACAATAATTTGCTAATTGTCTACGAGTGCTTACCCCTTTGTGATGCTTCCAAGTATATTCTCCATGTGATGCTCTTTAGAAGCGAGCCTGGAAGCAACTTTAGCAGCACGATGCTCCAATTGTTCTTCAAGTGATAGTTGAGGAGCTATGAGTTGATCATCTTGAGTGTTGTCACGAGCTTGATCTTGATCTTGAGCTTGCTCTTGATCTTGAACATGCTCGGGAGAGGAAACTTGGCCTTGTGCATCACTTGGTGGATCACCACCATCTTGTGGTTGATCTTGCACTTGGCAATGTTCATCGGGTTGAGGGCCTTCACTTTGTTCTTCGGAAGCATGTGGGTCTTGGGTTGGTGATGGTTCCAATTGAGTGGGCCATTGTCCTTCTCCTTCGGCCACAAGGGGTTCCTCAACGGGTAGGAAATGTCCAACACCCATTCTTCTTATGGCTTGAGGAGGAATTTCATCACCTACATCACAAGTACTACTTTGCTCCACTTGGGAGCTGTTATTCTCATCAAACTCCACGTTACACGTCTCCTCAATGAGTCCATTGGACTTGTTGAGGACACGGTAAGCATGAGAGTTTGTAGCATAACCAAAAAATATGCCCTCATGAGCTCTAGCTTCAAATTTAGACAAATGAACACCCTTTTTGAGTATGAAACACTTACAACCGAACACCCGGAAGTACTTGAGATTGGGCTTGTTACCGGTAAGTATCTCATATGGAGTCTTGTTCAAGCCTTTGCGGAGATAGAGCCGATTGGATGCATGACAAGCGGTGTTGATGGCTTCGGCCCAAAAGTTGTACGGAGACTTGAACTCCGCCATCATGGTCCTTGCTGCATCCATCAATGTCCGGTTCTTTCTCTCCGCCACACCATTTTGTTGAGGGGTATACGGTGCGGCATATTGATGCTTGATCTCCTCATCACTAAGAAACTCATCCAAGGTGTAATTCTTGAACTCTATGCCATTGTCACTTCGAATCATCAAGATCTTTGCATCATGTTGTCGTTGAGCTTCATTTGCAAAGTTTATGACGGTTTGTTGGGTCTCACTCTTCCTCATGAAGAAGTATACCCAAGTGTATCTTGAATAATCATCTACAACCACCAAGGAATACTTTCTACCCCCAATACTATCCAAGGATGGAGGCCCAAAGAGATCATGTGGAGGAGCTCTAACGGTCTTTTTGAGTAGATGATAGTCGTGGGAGGGTGAGCCTTCTCATGTAACTTTCCTTCAATACAAGCACTGCAAGCACGATCTTTGGCAAAGCTAACATTTGCTAGTCCACACACATGGTCCCCCTTGAGGAGACTTTGCAAAGATCTCATATTGACATGGGCTAACCGGCGATTCCAAAGCCAACCCACATCAACTTTAGCCATTAGGCAAGTCGCGGTCTTAGTGGGTTCCTCCGAGAAGTTAACCACATAGAGACCGTTCTCGACATGCCCAACATAGGCTACTTTAAGAGTCTTGCTCCACAAAAGGGCCACGGTATTGATATCAAAGAATGTGGCAAAGCCCATGAGTGCAAGTTGATGAACAGAAAGTAAATTGTATGCAAGGGACTCAACAAGCATGACTTTCTCGATCGTGAGATCATGAGAAACAACAACCTTGCCAAGCCTCAATACCTTAGAAGATGAAGAATCACCCCATTCGACATTGGTGGCCATAGATGAACCTTGGTGCACGTCCACCACCAAGTCTTTACTTCCGGTCATATGATTTGTGGCTCCACTATAGAGCAACCAGGATCCCCACCGGAAGCAAACTCCTACAAGAGATCAATGCTTGGATTTAGGTACCCATTTTGTAATGGGTCCTTTGAGGTTAGTGACAAGGGTGTTAGGAACCCAAATAGACCATTTAATGTACTCATAAGAAGAACCAACAAATTTAGCAAAAACATGTCCATCACTAGCACGGCATAGAACATAAGAAGGGTTAAAGTCGCCGGCTTTGTTGGAAGGAGTGGCAGTGTTATTCTTAACTCCACCACTCTTCACAATGTTCTTCTTCTTCTTAGGAGCACCCTATCCCTCTTTTACAAAGGTTTGCTTGAGAGGAGGAGGTTGCTTGGTCTTGTTCTTCTTCTTCTTCTTGGGCTTGGGAGCAAACCCAATTCCTTCCTTCGCCACAACTTCCTTTTGATTGCTCAAAAGATCGTTGAGGTTCTTCTCACCTTGTATGCAAGACATAAGGCCATTCTCAAGTTGCTTCTTCAACTTGGCATTCTCTTCAACAAGATGCACATGCTCGCAACATGGGTTAGTAGCATTTGCATTATCAATTAAAACCATGCGAGGAAAGGTAGCTTTCTCCTTGGTTAGCGAAACTTGAAGTTGATCATGAGACTCTTTGAGGCTAGTATGTACACTCTTCAAGACCTTGTGAGCCTTGTCAAGCGTAACAAACTCCTCCTTGAGTCTAGCATGGTCAACCACAAGCTTTTCCTCCTCGGAATTGAGCACAGGATAGACAACTAAAGCATGATCAAGATCTTTCTTTAAGTTAGCATGATCATCGTTGTGTGACTCCTCAAGAGCCAAACGAAGACCACGCTCTTCCTCAAGAACATTAGAGAGATCCGATATCTCATCGGCATAGTCTCGACTATGACCCTCCATTTTAGAAATGATTTCCTCGTGAGCCTCGATATGTCATTGTCTTCATCGAGTTGTTCCAAGAGAGCAACGAAGTGCTTCTTGGGTTCGCCTTTGAGTTTACTCATAAAGAACTCAAATTCATTTTCCTCCTCCTCCGCCCCCTCACTTTCATTAATACAATCCATCAATGAAGGAATAGAAGTGATAGTAGAATTGATGTTGGGGGTTACCTTGTTGGTGGCCTTAGCCATGAGGCATTTCGCGGTGATATTCTCATTTGGTGAGTCGAAGAGGGGTGATCGTGGAGTTGTTGCAATAGCAATGGTCGCCATAGTAACCATCTCATCTTCTTCATCATCCTCATCATATTCTTCTTGGGCCACCAATCCCTTGGCAGGAGTCTTCTTGTTGAAGTTGTTCTTGTTGGGATAAGACTTGGCCTTGTCCTTTCGGGTAAGTTTGCCTCCATTGTCTTCTCTTTTATCATATGGGCAATCTACAACAAAGTGACTCACATTGCCACAGTTGTAGCACGTCCTCACTTGTTGCTTTCCCTTGAGGCCGCTTGAGTTGTTCTTGTTGAAGTTGGGCCTAGAATTCTTCTTGTTGCCCCAAAATTGCCTTGATGCAAGAGCCATGTGCTCATGATAAGCATATTTGGTGTCCTCGGGGCAACACTCCTCTTCATCCTCTTCTTCCACACAAGCCTTGGCCTTCAAAGCAAGGTTGGGCTTCTTTGATCGTTGAGCTCGCAATACTGCATTGTCGGCGGTCTTATCCAGAATCCTCATGGCAACAAACTCATCCAACACTTCACTTGAGGACAAAGTGTGGAAGTCTGGTCGTTGGCGGATGACGGAGGACATGGCCTTGTGATACGACTTCATGGCCTTGAGAAACTTGCACTTGATCCAATTGTCATCCGTATCCTTGCTCCCATGATCTCGAAGTGAGACCGCAAGAGTGGTTAATCTCCTATAGAGTTCAAGGGGATCTTCATCTTCGATCATGGCAAACTCATTGGCTTCATCTTGCACAACTTTATAGTTTGAGCATTAAATGCTTGCGCTTCCCTTGTACAAGGAACCAACATGCTCCCATGCTTCCTTGGCCACAGAGAAGGGTCTAAGATGTGCAATGTCTTAGGGAGGGATAGCCTCTTGAATAATGCAAAGAACGGACTCGTTGAATTGATCATCCGCAGCTTCTCTTGGAGTTAAGTTGTAAGGATCATGCGGGTAGAAACCTTGCTCAATGATTCTCCAAAGATCAGTAGAAGAATGATTTAAATGATGTTTAAAGCGAAACGACCAAGTAGCAAAATCTGATTTTTTACACACTTAAGAGGAGGACCAACCGAATTTAAATGCGGTGTAGGACCGGGTCCTCCATAATTGATGGGAGGTCCGGAGTGAGCAAAAATGCTACTCCCATTCTTAGTCACCGGGGCTTGCTCACTACTAGCTTCTTCCTTGTCGGGAATAGCATCCGACATGTTGTTAGCGGGACGAACCACTTCCAACGGTGTGGTAGGTAATTTAAGTCCCTCGAGAAATTCTTTGAACATGCCTTTGACCTCGGTCGTCGGTGAGTCTTTCAATGTGTCCAAAGCCACACTGAACTCCTCACGAGAGACCGAGGGTCCCCCATCGGACGTAGGCAAGGACGAAGTTCCACCGGAGTGCCCCTCCGTCTCGACTATGTTGTCACCCATACTCTTTGGACGGTAAAGTCCTTAATAAAGAGACAAGGCTCTAATACCAATTGAAAGGATTGATATGGTTGACTAGAGGGGGGGTGAATAGGCAACTAATTTTTGTAGCTTTTCTTAACCAAATTAAACTTAGCAATAATATAGGTTGTCTAGATATGCAACTAGGTGGGCAACCTATATGATGCAACAATAATAAGCACACAAGCAAGCAAGCTATGAAACACTACAAAAGCTTGCACAAGTAAAGGTAAGAGATAACCACAAGTGGAGCCGATGGAGATGAGGATATGTTACCGAAGTTCCTTCCCTTTGAGAGGAAGTACGTCTCCGTTGGAGCGGTGTAGAGGCACAATGCTCCCCAAGAAGCCACTAGGGCCACCGTATTCTCCTCACGCCCTCACACAATGCGAGGTGCCATGATTCCACTAGTGGTGCCCTTGAAGGCGGCGACCGAACCTTTACAAACAAGGTTGGGGCTATCTCCACAACTGAATTGGAGGCTCCCAACGACACCACGAAGCTTCACCACAATGGACTATGGCTCCGCGGTGACCTCAACCGTCTAGGGTGCTCAAACACCCAAGAGTAACAAGATCCGCAAGGGATTAGTGGAGGAATCAAATTTCTCTTGGTAGAAGTGTAGATCGATGCCTTCTCAACCAATCCCTAGGAAATCAACAAGTTTGATTGACTAGGGAGAGAGATAGGGCGGAAATGGAGCTTTGAGCAACAATGGAGCTTGGGGGAAGAGGTAGGTCTTCTTGGGGAAGAAGACTCCCCTTATATAGTGGAATAACAAATCCAACCATTATCCACCAACTCTGCCCGCGACATGCGGTACTACCGCACCTGACTTGCGGTACTATTGCACGGCCTTGCGGTACTACCGCAGGGGATGTGGTACTACCGCGGTGCGGCAGAAGACAGACTTAACCCTGTTGCGTATAGCAACGGGCGGTAGTACTGCCGGAGTGGTACTACCGCACGCCCTTGCTGTACTACCGCAAGGCTGGGTTCAGACTGGACGACGAAGAGCGCGGACTAATAAAATTACACCCGCGACTACTTCCGCAGATTTTTTGGTCGATGCAAAAACACGGCACGGTACTACCGCTCGCTCGGAGCGGTACTACCGCGTAGGACGTGGAAGTAAAAAATTACTTCCTCTCCTACTTCCGCACTAGCCACGACGCTGGGGCAGGGCTCATGGTACTACCGCGCCCATGGCACTGTACTACCTCAATGTGCGGTACTACCGTAGCCTTGGAGCGGTACTACCGTGGGACCCTACGGTACTACCGCTCCCTTGAGCGGTACTACCGCATGCCTCAGAGTAGTAGTAGTAGAAAGCCTGTGTTTTAGTAATGACAAAGAAAAGAGCCAATGCTCCAATGAAGCGAAGGAAAGGTGGTGCAAATGAATGGATGTGTACGTGTTGATTCCACCCTAACCTTTCTAAAGCGGACCCCCTCTTAATAGTACGGCTTTCCTATGACTCAATTCCACCAAAAAGAAACAAAAGGAAACGCCGTCTTCAATAGGTTCCGAGGGGAACTTAATCATCTTGTGCCTAGACATGAGATATCTAAAATGCTTAATGCACACAATTAGTCTGTAAAAGCATTGTCGTCAATCACCAAAACCACATAGGGAGAAATATGCCCTTATAATAAACATGTGCCAAGTCAAGCCACTCAAACATTCAGAGGAGGATACCATATCATCATACTACATCACAATCATTTTAACGCAATGTTGATATCCAAGATAAATCATTATTAACACTTAGCTACTTATGCATGTCATGTGAAACTATAATCTCTAATTGTCATTGCAAACATGTTAACCATAATGGGTTGAATCATGAATACTAGGTTAAACGTATTTACACAAACAGAACAGGTCAAGTTCATACTAGTTTCTCTCTGCCATGGCCAGTTCATCGAATATCGTCATTATTGTCTGTCACTTGCACGATCGAACGGTGTGAAAATAATAATAGTGCAAGAATGTCGTGGACTAAGCTGGAATCTGTAAACATTTTATTCAACAGGAGAAGACAAGGTAAATGTGCTCTTTATTAGTTCAAAAATTATTCATATGAGAGCCACTCAACATTTTCATCGTGGTCTTCTCTTTGGTACAACTCGAATAACAAGAAAAGAAGTTCAGAAAAACACACTAAAATATTTTTGGAGTTTTTGGTTTTCTAGAACAGGCAAAATAAAAGAGGGAAAGCGAAAATGAGAAAAACTATTTACACGGGAAAACTCCTAACAAGCAAAAGAAGAACAAGGAAATCTTTTTGGATTTTCTTTTTAATCTTACTACTAAGCATGCATAGAAAGCAAATTGATTACAACTAATTTTTTTGGTTTTTTCTAAGGTTTTTCAAACTCATAAGAGAAAAGCAAGAAAATAAATCTAAACATGGATGATGCAAGGAAAGAGTGTGAACACCGACAAATAGAATGATAAGTGGTCATGAATGTAATGTCGGTGAGAAACACGTACTCCCCCAAGCTTAGGCTTTTGGCCTAAGTTGGTAGTCGATCAATAGCCTGGGGGTAGTAGGGATCTTGAGGGGCAAGCGTCCACTCATCCAACTATTGAGGCTCCTCCTGTGCTGCCTCAGCAGTAGCCTGAGCGTTTCGGTACGCGATGATGTCTGCAGGCATAATCCTATATCCACCCCTCGCAACAGAATCAAACAAAGCAGGTGCAGGCAAGGGAATAATATCAAGAGTTATAAGGAATCCTATATCCACCCCTAGCAACAGAATCAAACACTGAAGACCAGGTTATAAGGAATGGGGATGTTAGGATAATCTCATGCGAGGAAATGATGGTATTCCATGGCTGTATGGTCTACATAAACCTTGGTCAGAGGGTAATCATGAGAGCGTGTCCCAACGTTAAAGTGAGCCGCTAAACGACTAGCAAAAATCCCTCCATGTATTTCACCCTGAGGTTTATTAAGATGGAGGCGACAAGCCACAATAGTTCCCAATCTATGAGTGTTGTCGCCCTCTAGTGCTCGGCATAAAACAGCAAAGTCTGGTGCGCTGAGCACACCCACTTTCTTTCTAGCAAGCAAGCCCTTGGAAACAAATAAAGCAAAATAATGTATGGTAGGAAAGTGTATGCTAGCAGCCGTGGTGGACGACACCCCTCTCTCATCTCCCACTGTCAAAGTGCGATAAAAATCCTCAAACCCAGTCGGCTTAGGCTCGGCTAAGCTCCCATCAGAAGGGATCAAACATATGTCACAAAATTCAGTAAGTGGTATCTAATAGTTTTCAGCATATAAATCAAAGCTCACTTTAGGAGGATTATTCCTAGGCAGGAAAGTAAAACTTTGAACAAAGATATTGTGAGGATTTGGTGCTGGTCACACTCATCTACGATGAAGTCGGTGAGGCCGGCATTTGCAACATATTGTTTGAACTCCTGAAGGATTTCGGCCTCTTCCAGGAACGGGGTGTGTGGCCATTCACATGGCCGTACCTTCGCCAATCTCCGAGGGTGGAGATCACTGTCAGATGATTCCTCAATAACTCCCTTGGATTTCTTCCTAGAGCCAAACTTCCTGAAGATATTCATGTTCGCGAACATTTTTCTGAAAAATAAAATTTTGGGGGTAACAAAATTTTGTCAACAAAACTTTATAAAACTGATAGCAACTACTCATAGGGATACATAGAAGCCATAGCAAGCATTCAAACTACTTAGAACACTAAGAATTCAACATGCAAGCACCAAGAGTATCTGATTATTCAAAGTATAAACCACTAAAACAAAAACTAATTGGACAAATAGTGGAGTCACATACCAAGCAACAATCCCTCGAAACAGTTTTGGAAATGGAGCTTCGAGCAAAGAGATCGAAATCCGCGGGTTTGAGGTCAAGAACACGGGAGGGAGAACAATGGAGAATTTTGTTATGGAGGTAAGAGATGATGTGGGCTAAAGAGGTAAGTGAGAGGGCCCACGTGGGGACCACAACCGATCAGGGTGCGTCTGGGGGTCCTGGTGCACCCAGGTGGGTTGTGCCCACCTGGTGCACCTCCCTCTGGTATTATTTGCACCAGGAATTCTTAAATATTCAGGAAAAAAATCGTATTAAATTTTCAGGGCATTCTAAGAACTTTTATTTTTGGGTCATTTTTGTTGCACGAGAAAAAACAAAAAATAGACAAAGCATGGCATTTTATTTTATTTAACTAATAGAAACATAAAATGAAAGGTAGGGACAGAGGTAGTGCTTACTAAGTTCATCAAGTTCATGCTGCTCAAAAATGATTTATTAATAAGGTTGATCAGGTCTTATTAACAACCACTTTTGATTAGCATGAAACTGAAGAACTTTCGTAAATCACTAAGTTACCTCAATGGGGATATGAATGTCCCCAACAATAAGCATTTCATATTTATTTTTGACAGCAGGTAAGAGGTATTTGAAAACTTCCAATAGTGATTGTTTGAGATTTTTCAATAACATTAATACCATTCACTTGGAATTGTTTCTTCGGAAAGTGCACCGTATGCTCATTACCATTAATATGAAAAGTGACCTTGCTTTTATTACAATCAATAACATCCCCTGAAGTATTCATGAAAGGTCTACCAAGGATAATCAACATGTTGTCGTCCTCGGGCATCTCAAGTATAACAAAGTTAGTCAAAATAGTAACATTAGCAACAATAACGGGCACATCCTGAGAGATACTGATAGGTATGTCAGTTGATTTGTCAGCCATTTGCAAAGATATTTCAATAGGTGTGAGTTTATTCAAGTCAAGTCTTTTATATAAAGGGAAAGGCATAACACTAACACCAGGTCCCAAATCACACAAAGCAGTTTTCACATAATTATTTTTTATAGAGCATGGTATAATTGGTATACCCGGATCTCCAGGTTTTTTAGGTACTCTTTAAAAGTGTAATTGGCAAGCATAGTGGAGATCTTAGCTTCCAATACTTTTCTCTTATTTGTGATGATGTATTTCATATACTTTGCATAAGGAGGCATTTTTAAGATATCAGTTAAACGAGTACGCAAAAAGACTAGCCTCGGCATTTCAGCAAAGCGTTCAAATTCTTCATCATCTTTCTTTTTAGTTGACTGGGGTGGAAAAGGCATAGGTTTTTGAACCCACTGTTCTCTTTCTTTACCGTGTTTCCTAGCAATGAAGTCTCTTTTATCATAACTTTTATTCTTAGGTTGTGGGTTATCAAGATAAACAGGTGGTTCTATCTCAACATCATTGTCTGGTTCCTTATCATTGCTTGGTTGAGAGTCTTCATGACCCTCATCATTATCATTTTCATTATCGCTAGGTGAGTGTTCATTACCAGATTGAGTTTCAGCATCAGAGATAGAAGTTTCATTATCATTATCATGAGTTTTTTTTGTTTCAGGTTCACTAGTAGCATGCAAAGTCTTATCAGTTTTATTTTTCTTTTTCTTTTTAGGAGGACTAGGTGCAGTGGTGTTGTTTCTTTGTGAATCATGTTCAATTCTTTTTGGGTGTCCCTCGGGATAAAGTGGTTCCTGAGTCATTTGAAAGAACATGTGGTGCCCCACGTGTGGTTTTGGTAATTGATGATATTCTCTTTGACTAGTGGTTGCATTGAATTATATTTGAAGGATTTGTCCATAGGATTGTCTTGAAGTCCATGTGTTGGTTTCAAGGAGTTTATGAGATGGCCAAAGTGCTTTTCAAGGAATTATCCAAAGATTGGTCATTTGAGAGTTGAGCTTATTGCAAGCATGCCTTGAAGAAGAAGATTGTGTGAACATTCAAGTTTACCTTCAAGACATCATCCTAATGAAGAGAGTTGGAAAGATTCAAGGTTGGTCAAGACTAAGTACAGAGAGTCATTCAAGTTGATCAACAAACAAAGCGCACAAGTTGTACCGAGAGGAACCAAGTGATCCCATGGAATGGTAAGCATTGTCGATTACGCTTTGTGTACTAACCCATGGTCTACGTGAAAGTTCTGTGTGGGTTTAGGTATGTTTCCATGGTCTTGCGTCAAGAGGAAGATCTCATACAACCCATGGAGGATGACATCAAGTGGTGATCGTCATCAAGTTTTCAGTGTGCAAGTTCAAGTGGAGCAACACGATGAGTGGCTCACCCATAATGGAGTATATATGGGGAGCAATCAAGCTTGAAACTTGCCATCCATTGTGGTGTCAACGGAATTGTGAAGATGTGCCAAAGAGTGGCTCACCCATAGTGGAGTATGGGGGAGCAATCAACTAGTCTTCATCAAGCCAACACAATCAAGAAAGGTGGTCCAACTTGAGGAAGTCAAGATCGTCATCATCTAGCTCAAGTGGACTATGTGCAAGGCAAAGGTTTGCCCTTGATATGTTCTCTATTTTACTGGTCGCATAGTTGTAGTTGGGAGACCGGGTTGTAGGATTGATTGTCGTACTATCAAGGGGGGCTCTCTAGTGAGTAGCTCTATCGTATCGTTCATCAAGAGATCAAACCATTGCATCCTTGCATCATCTCTCTTGGTTCTTGTTTGGTTCTTCTCCTTGTGAGATTTGGATCTTATGGTCATCTTCATGACAAGCTCGAGTTCATCGAAAACTGATTTCATATGCATCTTCTTTTGTGTTTTCGGTGTTGGAGCTTTTACCGATCTTAGTTGAGAAAGGGTTCTCACCATTTTATTTTGGGTATTTTCTCAATTGCTATTTCTTGATATTTCTATCAAGATTGTGTTTGCTCTTGTCCTTAGCTTTCTAACAAACTTGATTTTTTAATTCGGAGCTCGTATGCGAAAGTTGTGGTTGTTTTGATCTTTGTGTTTTACATAGAGAGGTTGTACCGCCCCATAGAGAGGTTGTACCGGTTGACCGGTACAACCGATGTTTGGAGTGGTTGTACCGCTCCAGAATTGGTCTGAAGGTTGTACCGGCCATGTACCGCTCTACCACCGGACTAGTTTCTATTTTGGAGCGGTTCTTGGGCGGTTGTTGACCGGTTGTACCGGTTAGTTCAGTTTAACCGGTACTATCGGTCCCCAGGCTGCCATACTGCTTAGGGCTTTTTCCTACAGGTTGATTTTTCCTCTTCTTTTACCGGTTGTACCGGTGCATGCACCGGTTATACCGGTCCTACAATTTTCTGCACATAACAGGCAGATTCGTGGGGACCTATAAAAGGGGGTCTTCTTGCCCATTGGAATTGATCTCTTGAGCTCGTGTTCTTCCCCCATTGTTGGCCTTCTTCGAGCTTGCTATCTCTCAATCCCTCCATGGAGTCTTGCTAGTTTTGGGGGGGAGAAGAGATCTAGATCCACATTTCCACCAATCACTTTCTTCTCTATGTGAGAGGAACCCCTTGGATCTAGATCTTGGAGTTATTTGTGTTCTCTTCTCCATTCTTCCTCTCATTTCCCTCCCTATAATTAGTTGCTTTGGTGGGATTTGGGAGAGAAGGACTTGGGCACTCCGTGTCCCCTTGCCATTGCATTTGGTGCATCGGTTTGAGTTATCCACGGTGATATGTGGAAGTTACAAGTTGAGTAGCTTATTACTCTTGGGTGCTTGGTACCCTTGAGCTTGTTCCTCTTGGGTGCTTGGGCGCCCTAGATGGTTGAGGTCATCTCGGAGCCATATTCCACTATGGTGAAGCTTCGTGGTGTCGTTGGGGAGATACCCCAACCTTTGGGGTTTTCGGAGCTCAATCATTGTGGTGTAAAGCTCCGGGCAAGCGTCGGGGTCTCCAATTAGGTTGTGGAGATCGCCCCGAGCAATTTGACGGGTTTCGGTGACCGCCCCCAAGGGTTGCCAAAGTGTAAGGGTTCGGTGACCGCCCCAAGTGTTGCCATTTGTACGGGTTCGGTGACCGCCCTCAAGGGTCCCTTAGTGGAATCACGGCATCTTGCATTGTGCGAGGGCGTGAGGAGATTACAGTGGCCCTAGTGGCTTCTTGGGGAGCATTGTGCCTCCACACCGCTCCAAACGGAGATTAGCATCTGCAATGGTGTAAACTTCGGGATACATCGTCGTCTCCACGTGCCTCGGTTATCTCTTACTCGAGCCCTTTACTTATGCACTTTACTTTGTGTTAGCAATCTTGCTTCTTTTCATATATCTTGCTGTAACCTAGTTGGTTATCTTGCTTAGCATAAGTTGTTGGTGCACATAGGTGAGCCTAGTTGTTGTAGGTTTTGTGCTTGACAAATTAACCACTAGGTTTATTCCGCATTTGTTCAAGCCTAAACCATAATTATTTTAAATCGCCTATTCACCCCCCCCCCTCTAGGTGAAATCCATGATCTTTCAATTGGTATCAAAGCCTCGTCTCTCTTTATAGGGCTTAACCGCCTAGAGAGTAAGGATGTCTACTAGGGGCTTAGGATTCTCTGACACTCTTAGTTTCAATGGCACAATTTTTGATGTTTGGGTAATTCACATGCTTAATCTCTTTAGGGTCATGGACCCAAATTTAGAGCGAATTGTAGATATGGGGTTTTCTCCTCCAAAAGATCCCCAAATATTATCTTTCAATGCTCAAGCTTCTAATGTGCTTTTTGATGCTTTGAGTAATGTAGTTATATTTCAACTCATGCCGTTCCGGGATGCTCGTGAGTTGTGGACAAAGCTTCAAGATAAATATGGTGTGTCTAAGAATTGTGGGAATGATTGTTCTCCCTGCACCTCCGATCGTATTGTCTTCTCAACTTCTTCTGCTTCACCTGCATGTGGTTTGCCACAAGGTAATGAGATGGTGAGTAGTGTTGGTCATTGCAATGATGATAGTATGCTTTTTGTGGATGATCCTTCATCACTATATTTTTGCAATGCATCTTGTTTGTACTTTAACACTTCGAGCACCCTACATGTTTCACATACTTGTGTTGATAGTCTTTGCATATCATGTAGAAATTGCTTGACTAAAACTCATGATGATATGCTTCCTATGTCTTGTTGCCATGATAAAAATGCATCTATTTCCTCGAATTGTTGTGCTAACAATGTAGAGGAAACCCAACACCCCATGGAACAAGATGTGGTCTTTAATGGTGCTTCAAGGGATCCTACAACATCATCTATTGTGTTTTGCCTTATGGCTAAGGCTTCAAAGGTATCTACCACTTTGAATCCCAATATATCTTGTGATGATATTGATGATGATAAGAATGATGATGATGTTGATAATGATGAAGAGAATGATAATATTGCCTCCTTAAAAACTAAGGGGGGGATTATTTTTGAAGCTCTTCATAAAAATAAAATTGCTCGTTCCAACATCATGGAAATTATGTCCATTGCCATTGAGGGCAAGATATATAGAGGAGTTGGAATCTTATCTAGAGGAGCATGAGGTCACCATTGAGAAAATGTAAGGTCATGAGCGTGATTACGCTAATGAGATCGCCGACCTCTCGCATGCTCTTGAACTTGAACAAACCACCAAGGAATCTCTTGAGGAGACTTTTGCTCTAGAACTATCTAGAATAAAGAAATCCTGTGATAGAGATCTCGAGGTGGCTAATGATTTTGAAACTAAAAATGAGAAGCTTGAAGTTGCACATGCTAAACTCCTTGATGATTTTGAGCACCTCAAAAATGGCTCAAGGGTCATTAAGAGTGAGCTCATCAAACTCACCGAGTCTCATGCTCAACTTAAAGCTTCATATTCTAAAGATATTGCCAAGTTGCCTTCTCCTCTTGCTATTATTGATGATGCTTGTGCTACTAACTCTATTTCTAGTGAAGCATCCATTTTGCAGGAGAATGTTGAGCTAAGGGCTCAACTTGAGTTGCTATCTAGCAATTATGTAAAATTGGAAGAAAGTCATGTAAAGCTCACAAGATCACATGATGATCTTCTAGTATCCCATAATGTGCTAAAGATAGCTCATGAGGCTATGAGTATCAAGGTAACATCTAGTGAGCCTCGTGTGGATACTAGCACTACTTCAAGTCAAAATGCTATATTGCCAAGTGCTAGTCCTCGTAATTTTCATCTACTCACAATGCTATTAGTTCTTGTGTTGAACTACTATCCTTGACTTATTGCTCTAATGATGAAGCGTATACTTCCTCTACTACTTGTGTTGATAATAACCATGTAGAGGAAATCAAAGAGCTCAAGGCCCAAGTCACTTCTTTGAAGAAAGACTTGGAAAAGTGTCATGAAGAGAAGTCCACACTCAACAATATCTTGAGTGTGCAAAACTCTCCCAATGACAAAGGTGGACTTGGATTCAACTCCAATAACAAGAAAAAGTCCCAGATCATTAACAAGAAGAAGGGCCAAGAACAACTCAAGAATTTGACCAAGATTATTTGCTACAAGTGCAAAATTGAAGGGCATCATGTTAGTTCTTGCCCATTGAATAAGAAGCCCATTAATGACAAGCAACAAGGGAATAGGCCACAAGTTCAATCTCATGCTCAACCACAAGTTGAAGACGGGCCACTTCCCAAGAATACTCAAGTTCATGCTTCTCTTGTTGAGAAATCAAGTGAGAAGAAAATGAAGAGGAGATGTTGCTACTTATGTCGTGAGAAAGGTCACGTCACTTCTTCATGCACTAGTGGTAACTTATCCAACCCAATTATTATTGATGATATCTATTCTCTTGGGAAGGATAAGGTTGGCAATGTGTTTGCCAAGTTTCTTGGGACTCAAAGTGGTGTCAAGAAAAGAACCATTTGGGTAGCCAAGCCTATTGTGACTAACCTCTTCGGACCCAACTTGGTTGGGGACCAACTAGCTCAAACTTGATAAATAGGTGTTGTTGGAGGGCATTGGAGACTTGGTTACATTATGAAGAATTAAGGGGTCTTCATCATTCATATTGTCTCAAGCCAAGTCATTCGGATTGTCAAATTTCTATCTTATATCCAATGTTCCTCCTTGCGATAACTTGTGCTTAAATTGTTTACATTGAAAGTTACTTGCCCCTTAGCATGTTGTGGTTTTGTACCTGGCATGTGTGTTTATATGTTATGCTTCCAATGCGCTTATGTTGAGAAATCAAGTATGTGTATGTTGGTTTGCACATCATGTATGTGTGTGTAGTGTGTTGAGCCTTTGTGCATCTTTTTTGTATCTTATTGGGCTCTTGTGAGAGATTAATGTAACATCCCATTTTTGGGAAGTGATGTGCTTTGTGCACCTCACAATCCTATAAATGTGTGTACATGAGGAATACCATCTAGTATTGATATTACAAGATTATCTAGTCTCTATGTGGTATGTCTTCTCATGAGAAATTCAAATTCTATTTGGTTCATTAATTATCTCTTGTTAGTTCTCTTTTTCATCTTGTTAAGTTTTTCATTGGTATCACATTATGGGGGAGTAATATGCTATGTGTATATTACAAGCCTAGAAAATGTGTACATTTGAGATATTGTCACTTAAAATTGATATTGTAAATTATCGTGTTCATGGGTGACATGTTAGCTCTACAAGTTGCATTTTGCTTGTGTTTGGTGTGAAGATGGTGTTGGATATCATTGATATCTATCACCAGGAATTATTCCCAAATACCTCTTGCTTTGACAGTTGGTAATCTTTTATGTGGTGGAAATTATTGATCATCTCTGCATTGTCTTTTGGTTTTATTTGTCTTATCTCTTGCCAAGATTGTGTCAACTCCCATTGCCTTCCGTGCCACTTGTGGATCTTGTTGTTTTCTTGATCTTGTCTTGTGTTTTCTAGATATACTGAAAGTGGTGATCCCACCTTGTGCATGTTGTATTCAAATGCAAATTCTCTTTAATGCACAATTCTTGGGGGAGCTATCCTATTTTCGATAGAACACTCATCTTGTGATCCATATCAAGTGTGTGTTGATGGAAGGCAAGTCGTTTCTATTTGGTACTTTGTGCCATCATGAAACTTTGTAGATGGCTTGGTTAGTTTGGAACCATCCTCTCTTTTGGGAGCTTGATATTATTTTTATCAATGGGTATCTCATTCCTTGATGTATCTTTTAATTAATATCTTCCAAGTGATGATTTCTCCATTTGGTATCCCATTTTCACTTGGCGATTCTTTTTCATTTGGCATCAGTCCTTGAAAGTCTGGAGCATGCATAGTTACTTCATATATTTTCTGTGGCATGCTTTCTTTCTTTGACCCAATATATAAGGGAAACTCCACCTAGTCTCAATGTGTCGGTACAAAAAGACACCTATGGGATCACTGGAATCCTTCTACGGTTGGCGGGCGTGAAGTTGTGCAAAGAGCAAGTCTAAGAGTCAGCACAGCGATCGTTTACCCAGGTTCGGGCCGCTAGGATGCGTAATACCCTAGTCCTGCTTTGGTGTATATTTGAGTGTTCTTGAGTTCTTGAGCTAGCTACGGTGCCTATCCAGCTTTTCAGGATCCAAATCCTCCTCCAGTATGCCGCGGGCCTCCTTTTATAGTTTAAAGGGGCTGCCATGGTGGCACACAGGAGGTGGAAAGGTGTACAGTGTATGGGCTTATCCCACGCCATTATGGGACAAGGCGCATTCAATGCACTGCTTAGGTGTCTATTTACTTTATCGGGGACGGAAAAGAAGCTCGTCCCGTCCGTGGCCGCTCTGTCTGGTCGCGACGCGCGTCCAGGCCAGCGAGGCATGCAGCTGGGGTGGCATCGTGGTAGGGTCTTCACGAAGATCTGCATGCCACCACGCAGGTGCTTGGCTAGCTGGCTCATGAACCACGTATCGCCACGTGGGTCGGCCGCGGAGCTGGGGCGGCGACGGGGCGGCAAGGGCTTGCCGCAGACTTGCTTCCGTTCTCGGCAAGGGTCTTCCCGGGGCCTCCATGAGTATCCTGCGGCAAGATGCTTGCCGGGGCTCCGGGGTGTCTTCAGTAAGGAGCCTTGCCGGGGCCTCGTGGGCGTCCTTGGCAAGGAGCCATGTGATCGCCATGTCTTCTGGTTCTTATCTTGGGAGGCATAGATCTTTGTCTTCACAAAGATCTGCATGACATCACGTGGGTGCTTCCCGAGCCTTGGCCCCAATGTTGGTACCGTTGGAGCCCATAGGCTTCAAGGGTGGCTCGGACGGAGGCATCTGAGTGGATCGCCCCGGCAAGAGCCCTTGCCCGGGGGTGCGCAGGCCGTCTCCTTGTTTGGTCTTCTCGTGCTGCCTATCTTGGAGTTGTTCTGGTAACTCTGCATTCATGGTTTCCTCCTTCTGCCCCGTTATGTTCGGCCTCAGGCGTGGCTCTGACTGCCCGTGCACAAGTAAGGGGTAAAAAAGAGTGCCCCTACTTTTGTACACCGACAGAAACCCC
This sequence comes from Secale cereale, assembly GCA_902687465.1. NCBI lineage: Eukaryota > Viridiplantae > Streptophyta > Magnoliopsida > Poales > Poaceae > Secale > Secale cereale. The sequence goes on from LR738710.1 coordinate 252,816,259, forward strand.
CGGGCCTGGGCCATTCATAAGCGCAACGTGTTGTTGGGCTAGGCCCAGAACGGTGTGCGGGCAGTGAGATTGGATTCCTTTTACCGCAGTAACTCCTCTGATGGTTGCGCTTCCGCACGATCTGCGCTGATGTGTGGGTCGTGTGTGGGGCGGTTTGCTGCATGCTGGTGTCACGTCGCAGTAAATGGTAGTGGAAGGCAGCCCGCGCCTTCCCCATAAAAAGGGGGAAAACCGCAGGCGTGACTCTCATTTACCTCCTGCGCTCCTCCAATCTCGCGCTCGCCGTTCTTCTCCTTCTTCCCCAAGCCAGAGCCTTCGCCTTCGCCTGCCGCTGCCGTGCTCCCTTCTGTCTCCGACCCCTTTCTTTCCCTTGCGGCTACAATGGCGCCCAAGTCCAGCAAGGGGAAGGCAGTGGCCGAGGGTGCGGGGGAGAAAGAGCTCCCGGAGAGTGAGCTAGCGGTGCTGCGGACGAAGCATGCCTACTTCCCTCCAACGGTCGACGCGGTCCATCTTAGGGACTACTTCAAGCCCTTGTGGGGGTGCGAGACGACGGGGCATCTAGCCATGCACGTCAGCCCTGCCCAATGCGCAGAGGCCGGTCCAAATCGATATCCTTTCTTTGTCGACTACTTCTATTGCGGCCTTTGTCCCCCTTTCTCTGATTTCTTCAACGCCATCATGCACACCTACGGCTTCCATCTCCTCGATTTCACAATGAATGCCGTGGCGTGCATGGCTTTTTTCGCCCACCTTTGCGAGGGTTTCGCCGGGGTGGTTCCAAGCACGGGGCTCTTCCGCCATTACTTCTTCCCTCGTATCCAAGGGAGGGACGCCATCTTCGGCTGCGTCGCCTGGATTCCACGGACCCAGGAGAAGGGCACGTATCCGGAGGGCGTGCGGAAGGAGAGGTGGGAAGAGTGGAGGAGCCAGTGGTTGTGGATAGAGGAGGAAGACCCACCGGAGTTCTGTCGAGTTCGTCGGAGCCCACCGGTCCGTAAGGGAGACTGGGGGCACATCGACATCAACGACAAAAAGCTCTCAATCGCCACCACCAGGATCCACCGTCTTGCCCAGGCCGGGCTCACCCTCGAGATGATCGGGGCTGATTTCATCCACCGCCGAATCGCACCGCGACACAATAAGGGGAGGCCGGCTTGGCTTTTCGAGAACGCGACCGATATCATGAGGCTTCGCCCCGGCCTGAAACACAACTTCACGATGATGCAGCATGGCCACATCTGCCAGAAGCTCTTTCAGCTTGACGTGTATCGCGACAGCAGGGCCGAGAGGACCGGCAAGGCTGCCAAGGCCGGTAAGGCCGTCAAGGGGCCCCTTTTTGGGTTGCCGGCGGGAGTGGTCCCGCTAAGTAATAACTCCCGCCGGTCCGATATCATTGCCATGATGCCGGACTTCAACGCGCACGGCCTTGACCCATCTTGGGGCGAGCCGCCGACGGATCAAGTGCAAGAGTTCTTCGATACTCTGTCGGAGAAGCACGTCCACAATGAGCCGGTGCTCGTCCACGATACTGCCCAGGCCGAGCTCAATTACATTGCCGCCAGGGCGGCGGAGGCGGCGCTTTCCCTGGAGGCCGGCAGCGCCGGCCACGTGGAGGACGAGGCTAATGTGGCCGCCGAAGAGGACGAGTTTGCCGGGTGGATGAAGTCCGCCGGGGAGGCCCACCACGCGGGCGCCGATGCCAACGCTCCCCTTGTCGAAGACGTGGTCGAGGAGTCGACTGACGAGGAGGCCGAGGCTGCTGACCCTCCAACCGGGGCGAGGCCGCGGGTCTTGCGGCGAGCCGGTTCGGGAAAGCCGGTCCAGTCCGGCAGCATCGTGCGGTGGCAACAGCCCTAAGAGTCGCGGCGGCAACAGCCCCCGGAGCAACTCGGGCGCGAGACGAGGTCGATGGTGGCCGTGGCGGTGAGAAAAGCGGGAAGACCACGGTGGCGAAGAGGACGGCGGCCACCTCCTCTTCGTCCAGGCGTGGCCGGACCCCATCTCTTTCTCCCCCTCCCGCAGGCGTTGCCATGGACGTCGACTTCGATCTTGGGTCTCTTAGCCCAAGGAGGAAGAGGAGGATACCAGAGGAGGAGGAGGAAACAGAAGACGAGTAAGCACCTCGCCCCTCATGTTATCTCCTGGTTTCATCCCTGTATTATCTCTCTCTGATCCAATGCCATCTCTGTAGGGATACAGAGACGCTGGCCCAGAGGGCGGCAAAGAGGGCCAGGGCGTCGTCCGCCGACAAGCCCCCGGCTGGAACTTCAGGCATGCCGCTGGTGGTGGAGAGCAGCCCGGACAACAGCCCCCTGCGTAAGTTTACCACTCATTCTTCCATGGGTGGACACGGGGGCGTGAATTCTTGATGTTGACCTTGTCGGCTTTGTAGGTGGGGACCGGCAGTAGGAGGGCCCACAGGGGGCCACCCCCAACATGTCGCCCCCTTCAACTACACTGCCCCGAGGGGCGTCCCCGGCAAGGGCACCGACCGCCGAGCCCGCGCCCAGGGAGGAGGAGGAGAGGTACTTGAACGCCGACGGCTCCTCCCCGGCAACAGTTGTTGGCAAGGAGCGCGCCGCTCCTTCTCAGCCTGGTATGGACGATTTGCCTATGTTCTCCAAGTTGAGCCTTTGACCGCAGGCATCGTCTCGCTTTTTATTTTGACTTTTAGACCCACCCTTGACGGACCGGGTGGATGGTGAGCCCACCGTCGAGGAGGTCATCACGGACGCCAAGGCCGAGGACGGCAAGGCCGCTGCCGAGGAGGCTACCAAGGCCACGGCAGAGGAGGCGACCCAAGGGTCTGCCGGATGGACTGGCGACGCCAGTGCCGAGGAGGCCGGCAACGGGCCTACCAGATGAACCGGCGAGGCTGCTGCCAGGGAGGCCGGCAAGGCTGCTGCCGAGGACCAGCCTTCCTCCTCCGCCGCCTCTAGCTCGGGCCGCTACCTGAAGGTGAGTGATGACTTGTTCACCCACCTCCCCTGGATGGCAAGCAGCAGGGCACCAACCGACGGGGATGTGTTTGATGATGAGGCGCTCGCTGCCGCTGGTCTTGAGGTCGTCAACGAGCTGGGTGCCGACGGCGGCAGTTCTCAAGAGGAGCAGCTTCTTCGGGCCATGAGCGCCAGCTTCCAGAAGCTCCAGGTGCTTTACCGTGCCGCCTGGACAAGGCAAAGTCCAGGTCTGCAGTGGTGGACAAGGCGGAGGAGGACTTCGAGGCGCAGGTCGCCCAGACAAAAGTCTGGTTTGACGAAGCCCGGAATGAGCTGAGGGCTTCCCAGGAAAAGCCGGACGAGCGCGCCAGAGACCTCATGCTGGCGCAGTCTGATTTTGAGAAAGTCCAGGAGAAGGCCATGGAGTGAGCCGCCAATGATGAAGCCACTCACAACCAGCGCCAAGCTCATCTGAACTCTCAGGAAGAAGACCTTGTCGCCTGTGAGAAGGCACTCGCCGCCACCCTCCACAGCAAGGATGAAGAGATTGACAGGCTTGTCACGCGGCGGACCTAGGACCTGGAACAGAGGTACATTGAGGCTCTCAATGCTCAAGCTCGGGTCCACGCTGGCAAGGTAAAGGAGCTAGAGGTGGAGCGGGAAGGCTTGAACAAGCGGGTCATGGAGCTGACCACAAAGAGGGACACGATCCATTCCACCTTGATGGATGCGCAGTCCGAGGTCCTCGGCAAGGCCGAGCAGCTCTCCACGGCCCAGGATTCCATCAAGGATCTGAAGCTGGAGTTGGAGGGCCTCGAGGGGATGCTCACAGAGGCCAATGCTCGGGCGGAGGCTCTGAACAAGGGCCTGGAGGAGGAGAAATGGCTGCGGAAGGATGCCACCGCTGGCTATGCAGAGTATGTAAAGGGCGTGGACCACTGGATCAACCGCCTCGTCATCGTCGCGGAGGAACTCACTGCGCAGCTGGCCACCATGGGCATGCCAAGCTTCAGGTTCTCCCGGGAGGTGAACCTCTCCATCCATGCCAGCTTGACCGTGTTCTTCGAATGCGTTCTTGAGGCCCTGGGAAAGCTCCACTCCGACCGAGCGGCTTGTCTAGTCGATGAATCCCGGAAGCTCTGCCGGGGCGCCCTGACCAAGGTCCTCACCAAGATGGCCTACTATAACCCCGACCTCAACTTCGACGCCGCGCTGGATAGCTTGCCGGATGATGTAGATCTCACGGTGCTCAAGGAGCGTATCAAGCCCATCATCGATCGCGTGAGCGGAATCCATAGGGTAGAGGGCCAGCGTCGGGATTGAGCACCCCATTTCTTGTTGCCGCTGTAGGTTCAGAACCGAGACAGTTTTTATCTTTAGTCAGAACCGCATCAACAATTCATGTAATAAAACTCCGCAATATTTCGTAGCGATGCATGTTATCTTCCTGTTTGATCCTTCTCTGTATGTGTACCCTATGTTTAATTGGGAGGGCTTGCCGGCGCGTAACCCAGGCCACAGCATTTTGAGGACGGATCCTCAATAGCCTGCCAGGTATGCTTACTGCCAGGCAAGCCAACTTACCATTCTCGAGACAGGACAAAAGTGTTGCTAATAACGGAAAGGCTCCCCTGCCGTTCTCGACGCGGCCACTCGAACTGTTGAGCGGACTTGAAACAGGGCGAGGGCTTAGCCAAAAGTGGAAGGGCCCCATTGCATACAGGTTTATCATACAGAGAGCAAGATCTCCAAGGAGAATAACCTTCATGTGAAATGGAATTACTCAAAGACTTGTGTGACTTATCTTTTTTTTGTCGTCGCGTGGGCGTCCACCGAACTCGCTGATGATGCCCCGCACTTGGTCATTTCCTTCTTGGGATTATGGCCATGAAGAACTGCCACACTAACTGCTAGATCAGGTTTTCACAACTGGTCCCCCTACCTGGCGCACCAAAGATGTCGGTATGAAACGACACCCATGGGATCACTGGAATCCCTTATACGGTTGGCGGGCGCGAAGTTGTGCAAAGAGCAGGTCTAAGAGTCAGCACATCGATCGTTTACCCAGGTTCGGTCCGCGAGGATGCGTAATACCCTAGTCCTGCTTTGGTGTATATTTGAGTGTTCTTGAGTTCTTGAGCTAGCTACGGTGCCTATCCAGCTTTTCAGGATTTGGATCCTCCTCCAATATGCCGCGGGCCTCCTTTTATAGTTTAAAGGGGCTGCTACAGTGGCACACAGGAGGTGGAAAGGTGTACAGTGTATGGACTTATCCCACGCCATTACGGGACAAGGCGAATTCAATGTGCTGCTTAGGTGTCTATTTACTTTATCAGGGACAGAATAGAAGCCTGTCCCGTCCGTGGCCGCTCTGTCTGGTCGCGACGCGCATCCAGGCCAGCGAGGCAGGCGGCTGAGGTGGCGTCGTGGTAGGGTCTTCATGAAGATCTGCATGCCACCGCGCAGGTGCTTGGCTAGCTGGCCCAAGAACCACGTATCGCCACATGGGTGCCTGCCTGGGCCAGCGGGTTGGCCGCTGAGCTGGGGCGGCGACGGGGCGGCAAGGGCTTGCCGCAGACTTGCTTCCGTTCTCAGCAAGGGTCTTGCCGGGGGCTCCATGAGTATCCTGCGGCAAGAGGCTTGCCGGGGCTCTGGGGTGTCTTCGGTTAGGAGCCTTGCCGGGGCCTCGTGGGAGTCCTCGGCAAGGAGCCCTGTGATCGCCATGTTTTCTGGTTCTTATCTTGGGAGTCATAGATCTTTGTCTTCACAAAGATCTGCATGCCATCACGTGGGCGTTTCCCGAGCCTTGGCCCCAATGTTGGTACCGTTGGAGCCCATAGGCTTCAAGGGTGGCTGTGACGGAGGCGTCTGAGTGGATCGCCCCGGCAAGAGCCCTTGCCCGGGGGTGCGCAGGCCGCCCCGGCAAGAGTCCTTGCCAGGGGAGCCTGTCTCCTTGTTTGGTCTTCTCGTGATGCCTGTCTTGGCATTGTTCTGGTAACTCTATGTTCATGGCTTCCTCCTTCTGCCCCGTTATCTTCGGCCTCAGGCATGGCTCTGACTGCCCGTGCACAAGTAAGGGGTAAAAAAGAGCGCCCCTACTTTTGTACACCGACACAATGTGGATGAGATGTGCATGGAATTCATTTTCATATATATGCACATATATATGTGGAGTTTGTCCTATATATTGGTGTTTCTACCTCTTTGGTCCCAATGAGTTTGGGTACCGTTTAGTTTGTGTTGTTCTTCTAGGAACAATTGGAGATGCATTGGATGCTCGGCTCACTAACAAGGAAGGTGTTGTCACCATGTGCTTATTGAAGTCAAGCTAGGATGATCAATGAACTACTATCTACCTTCAATTGGTATCTACTACATCCTTGCAATGGTATCTTGATACGTCTCCATCGTATCTATAATTTTTATTGTTCCATGCCAATATTCTACAACTTTCATATACTTTTGGCAACTTTTTATACTATTTTTTGGGACTAACATATTGATCCAGTGCCCAATGCCAGTTCCTCTTTGTTGCATGTTTTTTGTTTCGCATAATATCCATATCAAACGGAGTCCAAACGGAATAAAAACGAACGGAGATTTTTTTGGGATATATGTCAATTTTAGGAAGCGGAACCAACATGACACGGTACCCGAGTGGGCCGCGAGGCAGGGGGCGCGCCCACCAGGGGCAGGCACGCCCTGGGCCCTCGTGGCCACTCCATAAGGCGGTTGATGCCCTTCTTTTGCTGCAAGAAAGCTAATATCCGGATAAAAATCATGTCAAAAAATCAGCCCAATCGGAGTAACGGATCTCCGGGAATATAAAAAACGGTGAAGGGCCAGAACCTGGGAACGCAGAAACAAAGAGAGACAGATCCAATCTCGGAGGGGCTCTCGACCCTCCGCCACCATGGAGACCATGGACCAGAGGGGAAACCCTTCTCCCATCTAGGGAGAAGGTCAAGGAAGAAGAAGAAGGAGGAGGGGGCTCTCTCCCCCTCGCTTCCGGTGGCGCCGGAGTGCCACCGGGGCCATCATCGTGTGACAGCGATCTACACCAACACCTCCGTCATCTTCACCAACATCTCCATCACCTTCCCCCATCTATCTACATCGGTCCACTCTCCCGCAACCCGATGTACCCTCTACTTGAACAAGGTGATTTATGCTACATATTATTATCCAATGATGCGTTGCCATCCTATGATGTCTGAGTAGATTTTCGTTATCCTATCGGTGATTGGTGAATTGCTATGATTGATTTAATTTGCTTGTGGTTATGTTGTTGTCCTTTGGTGCCCATCATATGAGCGCGCGCGTGGATCACACCATAGGGTTAGTTGTATGTTGATAGGACTTCGTATTGGAGGGCAAGAGTGACAGAAGCTTCAACCTAGCGTAGAAATTGATGCATACGGGATTGAAGGGGGGCCAATATATCTTAATGCTATGGTTGGGTTTTACCTTACTGAACGTTAGTAGTTGCGGATGCTTGCTAATAGTTCCAATCATAAGTGCATAGAATTCCAAGTCAGGGATGACATGCTAGCAGTGGCCTCTCCCACATAAAACTTGCTATCGGTCTAGTAACGTAGTCAATTGCTTAGGGGCAATTTCGCAACTCCTACCACCACTTTTCCACACTCGCTATTACTAATTTTATTGCTTGTTTACCTAAACAGCCCCTAGTTTATATTTACGTGCTCTTTATATTCTTGCAAACCTATCCCGCAAAAACTACAAAGTACTTCTAGTTTCATACTTGTTCTAGGTAAAGTAAACGTCAAGCGTGCGTAGAGTTGTATCGGTGGTCGATAGAGCTTGAGGGAATATTTGGTCTACCTTTCGCTCCTCATTGGGTTTGACACTCTTACTTATCGAAAGAGGCTACAACTGATCCCCTACACTTGTGGGCTATCAAGACATTTTTCTGGCGCCATTGCCGGGGAGCAATAGCGTGGGGTGAATATTCTCGTTTGTGCTTGTTTGCTTTATCACTAAGTAGATTTTATTTGCTTTTCTAAGTTGTTCTCTATCTTTAGTTATGGATATGGAACACGAAATACCAAAAAAACTTAGGTGTACTTGCTACTCATGGAGATGGGGAACCTCCTAAAACCCTCGATGCTCATTATGTGAAAGATATTATGTACTACTTTGATAATCCTGAGAAAACCCATTCAACTATGTAATGGGACTAACATTGGATCAACGTGAATACTTTAGGGATTATCGCTTGACACAAAAAGGGAAACTGTTATGGGATCAAATTCATATGTTGCATTGGTATGCTCGGCAACTATGCTTGAGATATGATTATACTTGTTGCTCTAGGATGAAGGCTCGACACCTTCCCTTTTCATGCAAATTTAATGATAATGAAACCTTAGCTTCTTATGCTAATGGTATATATGATTATGATGTTGTGGAACAAATAGAAGAATTCGTTGCTTTTAAGGGTGCTTATGAAATTGAATCTTTGTTTAAAAAGAATGATGTTTTTGATGATGATGTTTCTAGGCCTGAAAATCTTGCTATATTGAAATATTTCTATTTGAATTATGAATATAACTCCGATATTGATGTGTTTATTGAGAAGGTCTCCGCCGTCCAAGAAGAGACTAATATTTTGCAGTAGTCTATGGAAGAAGAAATCAATGACATTGTGAGCTCATTGGATGAAAAAGATGAGGAGGAGAGAGAAGAACAAAAGGAGGAAGAGCGGATTAGCTACCCGTGCCCACCTTCTAATGAGAGTAACTCTTCAACTCATACATTGTTTAATTTCCCTTCGTGCTTACCGAAGGATGATTGCTATGATGATTGCTATGATCCCGTTGATTCTTTTGAAATATCCCTTTTTGATGATGCTTGCTATGCTTGTGGCCAAGATGCCAATATGAATTGTGCTTATGGAGATGAACTTGCTATGGTTCATTATGTTAAACATGAGATAGTTGCTATCGCACCCACACATGATAGTCCTGTTATCTTTTTGAATTCTCCAAACTACACTATATTGGAGAAGTTTGCACTTATTAAGGATTACATTGATGGGTTGCCTTTTTCCATCACACATGGTGATTTTGATGAGTATAATATGCATGTGCTTGCTGCTCCTACTTTTAATTATTATGAGAGAGGAACTACATCTCCGCCTCTCTATGTTTCCAACACGATAAAATTGCAAGAAACTGCTTATACTATGCATTGGCCTTTACTTGATGTGCATGAATTGTTCTTGTATGACATGCCGATGCATAGGAAGAGAGTTAGACTTCGTTGTTGCATGACACATATCACTTTGTGCTCACTACTAAATGCCAAAACATTGCTAATTAAAATTGGCTTTGATATACCTTGGGAACCGGGTGGATCCATTGCTTGAGCGCTATATGCCTAGCTTAATGGCTTTAAAGAAAGCGCTGCCAGGGAGACAACCCGGAAGTTTTAGAGAGTCGTTTATTTATGTTGTTTGCTTTTATAAAGTTTAAAAACATAAAAAATAAAGAGGGGAACCTAAAACTTTTTCAAAAAGAAAAGCGAAAGTGAGAAAGACGAGCATTGTTAAAGTGGGAGCTAGCCTTGAACTTTGTTCATGCCCATGGAAACTTTGTGAACCTTGATTACAGAAAATTTTCAATAAAAATAATTATCCCCTTGTACAATTCCATTGTATTATAAAAATATTGTGCCAAGAGTTTCCTTTGGGATGATTAAACTGCTTGTTGGCATGTGCGGTGGAAAAACAGAAACTTTGGCTGTAGTGCGCGATTTTACATTTTTGCTGGAACGTTGAAAGGATTTGAAACTTTTTGCAAAGTCTTTTATACAAATTTTTGATTTTTCCTAATTTTCCATAATTTTTAGGGTTACAGAAGTATGGTTAATGTTCAGATTACTACAGACTGTCCTGTTTTCACATATTGCTGTTATATCTTCATTATTTGCATATGTTTGAATTCTTGTTGATGCCTCCTTGATTTGGGGACATAGAATTGTGATAGTATACAGTAGGTAATGTTTGTTTATAATTATAAAATAATGTTAGAGCAGTACATGATGGGATTTTATTGATCATATGCACTAACCCCGCCACTAAAAGTTCGGTTAAGTTTTGTGTGGGTGAAGTGTTCGAACATCGAGGAGGTCTTGATGTGAGAAGAAGGAGGAGAGGCAAGAGCTCAAGCTTGGGGATGCCCAAGGCACCCCAAGTAAATATTCAAGGAGACTCAAGCGTCTAAGCTTGGGGATGCCCCGGAAGGCATCCCATCTTTCTTCAACAAGTATTGGTATGTTTTCGGATTCGTTTCCTTCACATGATATGCGTAAACTCTTAGAGCATCGTGTGCTTTTTATTTTTCCTTTTTAATAAATGCACCATGCTAGTATGAGATAGTACTTGGTTGATTTATAGAATGCTCTTTGCACTTCACTTATATCTTCTGAGTATGGCTTTATAGAATGCTTCATGTGCTTCACTTATATCATTTGAAGTTTGGTGTCACACCCTGCATTTTGTAACATGTCATTAGCATCAATAAAGCATGAAAAATTTGGCCCAGCAATTTTTTTGGCATCATTTGGCTTTTATTTGGAATTAAGTTTCTCTCCCTGTGTTTTTCAAGTGCTCTTTAAAGTCAACTGCACCCTCTTGTAGATTTCATCTCCTTACCCAAAACTTCTGCCCAATGATCATACCAAGTGTTTATAGCTGTATAGTATTTTCTTATAAAATTAATTTGGCCAAAATGTATTTTCAAAAGATAGTTTTCCAAACCCCCCGCCCCCTGAATTGAGGTTTGCACTGCAAGTGCTTGATTTAGGGTGAGAAAATTATTTCAAAAAGTATATTTGAAACCTAGTAGATATAGGACTCCCATAAACCACAAAAGTATAATTTTAAAAGTTTTTTTCCTATTTTATTAAAAAGCTTTTTATTAAGGACAGAAATGGTCTTTAATAGGGAAAAATTATTTAATTATTTCAAAAATATTTGCCAAAATTCAGGGAGACTCATAGGACATATATTGTCCATATATAAGAGTTTCAACACTTGGTCATGTTCAAAATATTGGACAAATCCCTCAGAAACCCTTTCTGGATATTTCAAGCTTTTGAAATATTTACAAAGGAAATATTCTCTAAACATTCCAGGGAAATTCTATCATGTCATATATGACATACTTGATGATCTTGCCAAGCCCCATGCCTTGGGAAGCAAGAAAACATCATCAAAACCCCTCAAAATCATTATGTCCATATCTGAAGTTTGAGCAACTTTACATTGCCAAACTTGTCCAAATGCTCTCAAACTTGGTACACATGCTAGAATGGTCTAATAAGGCATCTAGACCAAATGGCAGAAGCTTTGGAGAAGGGTAACTTGATCAGAGTACCCCAAAACCATTTCTGTTCAAATTCAAATTTGAACAACTTTATATTACCAACTTTTTACTTGGGGCTTCAAACTTTGTGGGCATGATCACAACCCCAAATGATGACACTACACCAAGTGGTGCATCAAGGGGGGATGATTAGCTTGACTCAAACATGGTGAAACCATTTGTGTTGATTTCTAGGGTTCACCAAAGTTACATTGGCAAGTTTCTTAAAATAAGCCCAAACTTGGTGAAACACCCTATTTCCATATGCCATTTAATCCTGTTAAGTGTCATGGCTAGTGGAGATCATTTGACTGCTCTAAACCACATCAAACACCTTCTCGTGATTTCCCAAAGTTGCCATTTTCACCTCTTCTCCTGTTCTCCTTGAGCCCAACTTTCTACCACAACTTCCCCAGGTCCCCTTGCACCTCCAGTAACTTCCCCATGGCCAGAGCTCAATAATAGAGGGGTGAAAACCCCATTTTACTCTGCTGGACAGCCCAGTTTTCACCTTCCCTCAACCTCCCTCCACTTCCATTGGGTAACCAGGGCATCCAAGACCGCAGCGCACTTATTTACTCCACCCTTGACCCCCCAGACAAGGTGGCCGCGTCCAGCAAGCCAAAGGCATGCCCTGGCATGCAATAGGCGTGCTCCAGAGCGCGCTACAGTGCACACCCGCACTGTAGCCTCCTCCAATCAGCCGCCCCCGACCACCTCGTGCTTCCCCCTCGCGCCACTCGATGCGCCTCGACGTCCGCAACACCCCCCGACGATGTCCCCCTCCTCCTTCTCCCTCCTGTGGCTGCCCTCGCACGCGCGCCGGCCGCCCGCGAGCTCCAATCCTCTGCCTCACACGCGCGCTGCTCTGGAAGCTTCCCCCGCTCTCTCTCTTCCTCTCCCCGGCCCTGGACTGCATCAAGCAACTCCGCAGACACCACCCCGGCTCCTCCCGAGCCCTGTAGCAACGGGCAGAAGCTCGCCGGCGCACAGGTCCACGGCACCTCGCCGTTCTCCTATAAAAGGACCCCCCGCGCTCCTCCTCTCCTTACCAATCGCTCTATCACCCACCTAATCCCCCCCTGCGCCACACGCTCCACTCCACACAGGCCCGAGCTCGAGATCGAGCTCGAGCTCCGCCGCGGCGGTTCGTCGTCGTCCGCTCGGTACAGGCCGTCCCAGCCGCTCCTCTCGCTCGATCTTGCACCACGACGTCCCACTGATCCTTTTCCCCCTCGTTTCCCTCTCTGCAGCTGCCGGAAGCGACCGGAGCAACCTTCACCCGAAGCTCCTCCGCCGCGTGACCTCGCCGCCAGCGAACCAGGCCACTCCGGCGACTCACTCCACCTCCACCAGATCGGCGACACCTCGCTGATTCCATCCCTGCCCTTAGCTCGCCCTGCCGTGCCCCGAGTCGTCGCCGGTGAGCTCGCCGGCCCTCTACCGGAGGGTTAGGGATGATAGGCGGGCCCCGCCTGTCAGCCTCCCCTCGCCCTCGCCCCTCTCTCCTCTCACTAACGTCGGGCCCCGCCCGTCAGGTTTGAAAACCTGGCGCGCGCGCTGGCGCCCGTGCGATGGGCTGATTCGCCATGGGCCTGTTGCACTGTGGCCGTTCTGGGCCGGTTGCACAGGACCCTTTTTCTTTTTCTTTTCTGTGGGATTTTCTAATAATTCCACAGGATTAAATATTTATCCAAACGAATTAATTCCAGTTCCTAAAAACTTGTAAAAATCCAACCTATTTAATGGTATCACTTTCAGCCATATCCATGGACCTTTTCTGTTCTGTTCAAATTTAAATCCATATTTGAACACTAAAACCTCTGTTCAAAAATTCATGTACCCCATTCTGTCACTCCAAATCTCAAACTAAGAATTCTTGACATCTTAGTTTTCCCTCTAGTATTTGATAAAAATAAGTTGACATTTTTCTGAGCACTTTGGTTTTTCTGTTTTTATTGTGGTCTTATTTTCCCGTTGTTTATTATGACGATTAGATACCGTGTTTGACGAGGTTGCTGAAGAAGAAGGAGGGGAAGGATTTGAAGACCTTGAAGACCAAGCCAATCTAGGCAAGCAGCCCTTTGACCATGATACCCTTGTGTTCCTCGGGACCCTTTTATTTCCGAATGCATGATGATAGGAGTGACGGTGGTGAACTAGTTGAAAGCCACACATGATGCATGCCTTACTCATGATCTTGCTACATGCTTAGGTGCAATGCAAATAATTAGTAGTGATGCTTAGTGATGCATGTGTGCCATGAATCCTTCGTGGTTGCATTCTTTTCGAAAACCCCATCGGGTGCCCCTAATGCCCGAGGGTGATGTTGAGTTAGGTCATCACTTGAGGAAGAAGTGGTGTGCCCAGTAAGATCTTGTGTGTGGGTGAAATGATGGATTAGATTTATGTGTGACTACCTTCCCAACCAAACATGTGCAACCACTCTACCCCTTATGGGACGGGGCATTATTGGTTACTTAGGCTGATACTAGCATGGTGCCCACATTATTAGTGACGGGAAAGACTTGAGGTCACTCCCGGGACGGGGTCGTGCTTGGATAGGCGACCATGACTGTTTTTACAGGGCACCGGACACACCGTTGGTCCCTTCGTGTACACGTGACATTGAAAAAGGGCAAGTCCCATGATCTATTGTTTGTACTCGAGGGCCGTGCACCAACGAGTGGATCCTATGCTAGTGTCGTCTAGGGAAAGATAATGACCGGGTGCTTCCCCCGAGTACTTGAGGTAATGCGGGATCGTGGGTGACACGAAAGCTTCTCGAATCTTGTGGGTAAAGTGTGCAACCTCTGCAGAGTGTAAAACTATTCGAATAGCCGTGTCCACGGTCATGGACAGTTGGGTGGTGCTGATGGCTTCTCGCCCCTCATTGGTTACCCCAAGTGGAAGGTTTGAGATGTAGCGTAGCGGCAAATTTCCCTTGGCAAAGATACCAAGGATCGAATCCCGTGAGACTCCGAGGGTCGACAAGAAGGTGTCAATGGCGCCAGAAACTTTTGCTTGACAGGACCTGCACACAGATACAAATAACTTTGCTCCCAACGAGTACAGAGAGGTTGTCAATCCCTCCGGCCTTGTCGTTTACAAAGGATCAAACACAAGAGATAATAGTGATAGGTATGACTGCAACTAGGAAATAAGAACAGGAAGTAAATAGCGTGTGTGATCAGTGATGGTAATATGGACCGGGGTCCCATGATGTTCACTAGTGATGTCTCTCTCCCAAAAGATGATAAAACAGCTAAGCGAGGTAAACAAATTACAGCTGGGCAATTGACAGGATTATGTGCGCAAACCAATGCTAACTATGCTGTAAAGAAAGGTAGAGGCTCAAAAGCATGGGCGGTACGCCAAGGCAAGTAGACCGAAATCCATCTGCATCTACTACTAATCATCCACCTTGAGATATCTATCCAGAACATCTCACTGGTATTAAGTTGCGAGTCCCACCCAAAGTGTAAACTCAAAGCAACAGACAACTGCATTAAAAGAACTTTGCGTAAAGTAAACAATCCTTGCACCCGCAAGTACAAGCACCATTGTTTTCCCCCTTGTGGCAACAGCACATCCCCTAGACTCATGTTTCTGTCACTCAAGGTAGTCATCGAGGGGCATGAACCCACAATCAAGCATAACGTTCCCTCTTGGAGTTACTACCTACTACTCGGCCAAAGCAATAAACAGCAATGGAGAACATGCAAGAATTACTCAAGAACATAAATATAAAAGAGGTGAATCAAATATATTACTCACACACAATCTGAACATAATCTCATAATCCATCGGATCCCAGCAAACTCAGCAGAGCAACAGCATAAAGATTACATATGTGCCTCGATCATGTAGGGCAGCTCACGAGGTCTAATCCATGAAGAACAAAGAGGGGAGGAGAACATCACATAGCTACTGGTCATGGACCCATGGTCCAAGGGGGACTACTCACAACTCATCCGGGAGGCGTCCATGGTGGTGGAGAAGCTCCCGGTGGTGGTTCTCCCCTCCGGCAGGGTGCCGGGAAGAGTTCTCCTGGTGCTCCCGATCTTGGAAGCGCGGCGGCGGCGGAACAGAGATGAGATCGCGAAAAAGGGTTCCGTCCTCGAGGGTTTCGGGACGCGAGCAATATATATGCAAAAGGGGGTCACCAGAGGCGGAGGTGGGGCCCTAGGCGCCCCCCTGGCGCGGCCAGGGGTAGGGCCGTGCCGGGTGGCCGCCTGGGCTACCCCAGGCTCCCCTCTGGCCCTGCCTTGGTTTTTCTGGAAGCTCCCGATACGCTGATTTTTCCTGTATTTTTCCCGTAATTTTTAGGGCACTTTTAATATGGGGGAAACCTGAAATAGAAAAACAGCAGAAAACAGGAACTGGCACTGTGGTGCACTGAGTTAATAGGTTAGTCCAAATATGATCAAAAGTGTATGGAAGTGCATAAATATCATAGCAATATCACACAAAAGAGGCATGGAGCAAGCAGAAATTATAGATACATTTTGGACGTATCAACATCCCCAAGCTTAATTCATGCTCGTCCTCGAGTAGGTAAATGATAACAAGCATAATTTCTGTGGTGACATGCTATCAACCATATAAGAACTTTTAAGTAAAGCAATCAAGGCATGTAATTCAATTCAAGTCATAACAAACAAGAGTCTATATTAGTATTGTAACAAGTAACATAAGAACATAAAGGTGCAAGAGCTCTTGTTGTCCGTGACTCGAATGTCTCCAAATGGTGTTTGCGTGCAAGAAAGGGGATAGGGATATATGAGAGACTAAAACATAGTTTTTGTATTGTTGAGAACTTAATCTACTAAAGTTTCACACTTGGTCTTCTTTGGAATCTTATCTTGACTCGTCCCCAGACCGTCAGCCAGGTACAAGTCAAAATGATCCACTCCCTTTCGATATTTTGAGCACTCATGCAATGGATGAGCGTAAGCAAGAAAGTCGACACTTAGGATGGCAAAGAGAGAAAAATGATGAAGGGGGAAGACAAAAAGGGTGTGAAAGGCTCACATCAATGAGGACAATCATCGGCGGGAGAAAGCCAAATGATAGATATGATGTGAGGAGTAGGGATTGCCATGCAACGGATGCACATATGAGCTAAGGTAAGCTCTCCAATGGAACTAGTGGGGGTGCATCCAACTTGCTTGCTCAAGAAGACCTAGAGCTCTTTTGAGGAGGCTCATCATTGGAATATACAAGCCAAGTTCTATAGTGTAAAGGTCCCCGCATAGCTATATGCATGAATGCTAATCTCTATGGAGTACAGGGTATAAGATGGAGTACGAGTGTGGATCTCTCAAAAGGAAATAGTAGTGTGCCCCCTTCTCTCTTTTTATTTCTTTTTCTCTTTTTTCTCTTTTTATTTTATTTTTTTGTGGCCTCAATGGCTCTTTCTATTTATCTCTCATTTGTCCTCTTTGGGATCTTTTGATTTTGTCCTCTTTGGGATCTTTTGATTTGTCCTCTTTGGGATCTTTTCCTCACTTTAGGGGCAACACTCTATGTATTACAAGAAGTATAGAAGATCTTTCACACTTTACAAAAGTACTCAACATAAAGAAAATGAAACTATCATGATGTATGCAAATGTATGCCTCTGCCAGTGTAGCAAGATATGCAATGATACTAGCGCGTCATGTAGCAATGATTAGGGCAAGGCCCAACTAGCAAGCGGCTCATCGATCAAGCAAAAAGCATGTATGACATGAAGATCAAGTCATGAGAAGATGGATGTTGCATGGCAATGTATCTCGGAAAGGCTATGGAAATGCCTTAATAGGTAGGTATGGTGGCTGTTTTGAGGAAGGATATAATGAGGCTTATGATGACAGAGCGTATCGTGCCAAGGATTTGGATGCACCGGCGAAGTATGCGCCAACTCTCGAGGTGAGAAAGGGCAATGCACGGTACCGAAGAGGCTAGAAAAATATGGTTAGGTGGAAGTGTCAACCTTCGAATACTCACATTAGTCCGAAGAACTCATGCACTTATTATCAGTAACTCTCAATATAATTAGGAGGTTCACAAAGAGACAAGTACCCCGAGGAGGTGTGTATGGGGGTTTGGTTACCCTTGCGCATCCTCGACCCATGGTACGTGAGTGTACTATAATATTCGATCCCTCCAAATATTAGTGATCCATTTAGTAGCTAAAGTTCTCAACTATTTTGTAGGTTTTCGAAAATAAACACGGATTGCCCAAAATACGACATCTATCACTAATAGGCTAAAGCTCTTGTCACCAAAAGTTCAGACATTACTCATGGCAATACCTCAAAACTATTGCAAGTTACTACTAAAATTAAATAGCAACCTCAATTACCTACTTTAAGTTAAAACACAAAACTCAGTGCAACAGACAAACTCTCTTAACAAGATAAACATGAAAACTCAAGAGAGTTTAGCAACCAACTAAACAAAAGCTCTTTAAAAAGAAAAGCATGAAAACTAAGAGCTAAACATGACAGTAGCTATGGAAAGACAAAGAACACACACAGCAAAGATAAGCATGAAAATCCTATGTTGTGTTCTAGGTTGAAGTGGAGCGTGTTTCTCTCCCACACAAAGAAAGCTGGGTTCTAACTTGTTATGAACAGCAAGCAAAGCTAAAGAAAACTAAAAAGGAAACTAAGAGCAAGACGCTCCAAGCATAGCACATAACGCATGAAGTGATTAAAATATAGTGGAACGAAAGACGAACTGATAATTGTTGATGGAGAAGGGGATGCACGGGGGCATCCCCAAGCTTAGACGCTTGAGTCTTCTTGAATGTTTCTTGGGGGTGTACGGGGGCATTCCCAAGATTGAGCGTTTGACCCTCCTGAATCTTTTTATCATCTTCCCTCGCACACTTGAAAACTCCCTTCATACATAACTCATCATAATCTGATTAGCGAGGTTAGTACCCATAATAAAATAATTTTTCCCTGCTGGAAATAAGGATAATCTCAAGGTTTGCAAAACGAAGAAAAGGCAAAACAGGACAGAATCTGTGAAAAACAGACCAGCAGGTAGTAAATAATTTTTTCGGGGCACTTCTGCAACTCAAATCAAAAAACTCAGAACAGACGCCCGAAAACCAATTGTATAGAGCACGTTGTCAAAAAAATTCAGATCAAAAAGATGATCTGGTGATTTTATACGAATTTTTCTGTCCAAGGACAGAATCTGTTTTCTGGACTGCACGTCACAACTTTTGAACTTTCTTGCAATCGGAGGCTAAACTTGGCACAAAGTTGAAAAGAAAAGATACAATGATGATGCTACTGTAGTAACAAACATCAAGACACAACAAAAGAAAAATAAAACCTAATTCGTTGTGGGCTGCCTCCCAAAAGCGCTTTCTTTTATGCCTTTAAGCTAGGCATGATGCAAAAAGAGAAGATCAAGTTTTATCAAGAGTAAAGGAATAGCTAGCCCGTGTAACGGACTCAAAAGGTAACTTAATCTTCTTTCTAGGGAAATGTTCCATTCCTTTCTTGAGAGGGAATTGGAATTTTATATTCCCCTCTTTCATGTCAATGATAGCACCAACGGTGCGAAGAAAAGGACGTCCCAAAATAATTGGACATGAAGGTTCACATTCAATATCCATAATAGTAAAATCAACGGGAACATAATTGTCATTGACAATGATAAGAACATCGTCGATCCTCCCCAAAGGTTTCTTTATGGAAGAATCAACAAGACGAACACCAAAAGAACAAGGATCAAAAGGTTTCAATTCAAGCATATCATACATTCTTTTGGGCATAACGGAGGTACTAGCTCCAACATCACATAAAGCATAGCAAGAGAAGTTATTCAACTTAATTTTAATCATAGGATCCCAACCATCTTCTAGCTTTCTAGGTATGGAGGCTTCTACCCTAAGCTTCTCCTCCCTAGCTTTGATAAGAGCATTAGTGATATGCTCCATGAAGGCAAGATTAAGCGTGCTAGTGTGGGGATCTCTAGACATCTTGTGAAGAAAACTAATAACTTCAGAAAGGGTGCAATTATCAAAATCAAGGTCACTACTATCAAGTAAAGTGGTAGTGGTGTCCTTTAGGCTCACTTGTTTGGTAGCTTCTATGGTCATAGGAGTTTCTACGGTTGAGGTCATAGCATCACCATTAATAGGTCCAATGGGACTGGGAGTGCATTGGGTGCTAAGAGTTTGGATATCCTCAACAACTTGGATAGTAGCAATAGTGTGGTGGGTAGGAAGGCTCTTAATTCTATCTTCTTCCTCCTTTTCTCTAGCCCATCTCTCTTTAAGTTTAGCCATCATCCTAATGTTTTCATTAATTTGCACTTGAATAGCATTCATAGGAGTGGTCTTCCTCTCCTCAAGAGGGGAAGTTCTAATTTTAAGCAATTCTACCTCATGGGCTAAATTGTCTACCTTCGAAGAGAGATTATCTAGTTTGGCTAGTTTTTCTTCTACACTCTTATTGAAGGCTTTTTGGGTAGTGATAAAGTCTTTAAGCATAATCTCTAGTTCAGAAGTGGAGTTCCTGGTGTTAAGATAAGCTTTGTTGTTTCCATAGGAATTAGAGGGGAACGGTCTAGGGTTGCTACCAAAATTACTCCTATAAGCATTGTTATTGAAATTGTTTCTAGAGATAAAGTTCACATCTACTTGATCTTGAGCAATCAAAGAATTTAAAGGAACATCATGAGGATCAATAGAAGATTGCTTGGAAAGTAGAGACATGATCAAGTCAACTTTTTCATTTAGGGAGGAAATCTCCTCGACGGAGTTTACCTTCCTACGTGTTGGAGCGCATTCGGTGTGCCATTGGGAATAATTGGTCATCATCTCATCGAGAAGCTTCGTGGCAGCACCAAGTGTAGTTGACATAAAGGTTCCTCCCGCGGCCGAATCTAACAAGTTCCGCAAGGTAAAGTTCAAGCCTGCATAAAAAGTTTGGATAACCATCCAAGTAGTCAAACCATGAGTAGGGCAGTTCTTAACAAGAGATTTCATGCGTTCCCAAGCTTGGGCAACGTGTTCATTATCCAATTGTTTAAAATTCATTATGTTACTCCTTAATTGGATGATTTTAGCAGGGGGGTAGTACTTCCCAATAAAGGCATCCTTGCACTTGTCCCAAGAATCTATGATATTTCTTGGCAAGGATTGAAACCAGATTTTAGCTCCTCCTCTCAAGGAGAAAGGAAAAAGCTTAATCTTAACAATATCACCATCTATTTCTTGGTACTTTTGCATATCACAGAGTTCAACAAAATTATTTAAGTGCAAAGCAGCATCATCTCCAGCACCGGAGAATTGATCTTTCATAACTAGGTTCAGTAAAGCAGGTCTAATTTCATAAGAAGGTGCTGAAGTGGCAGGTGTAGTAATAGGCGTGCAGATAAAGTCATTGTTGTTATGACTAGTGAAGTCACACAACTTGGTGTTCTCGGTGGAACCCATAGCAGCAGCAAGCAAGATAACTATTTTTGTGATTTTTGGTAAGGGACACTAAAGCAAAAACTGAAAGGTAAACTAACAAGACTAAAAAGCAAAGATAAAAGATAGCGTGCAACTCCCCTATCTTGAAGAGTGGAGTCCCCGGCAACGGCGCCAGAAACTTGCTTGATGGCTTCTCGCCCCTAGTTGGTTACCCCAAGTGGAAGGTTTGAGATGTAGCGTAGCGGCAAATTTCCCTTGGCAAAGATACCAAGGATCGAATCCCGTGAGACTCCGAGGGTCGACAAGAAGGTGTCAATGGCGCCAGAAACTTTTGCTTGACAGGACCTGCACACAGATACAAATAACTTTGCTCCCAACGAGTACAGAGAGGTTGTCAATCCCTCCGGCCTTGTCGTTTACAAAGGATCAAACACAAGAGATAATAGTGATAGGTATGACTGCAACTAGGAAATAAGAACAGGAAGTAAATAGCGGGTGTGATCAGTGATGGTAATATGGACCGGGGTCCCATGATGTTCACTAGTGATGTCTCTCTCCCAAAAGACGATAAAACAGCTAAGCGAGGTAAACAAATTACAGCTGGGCAATTGATAGGATTATGTGCGCAAACCAATGGTAACTATGCTGTAAAGAAAGGTAGAGGCTCAAAAGCATGGGCGGTACACCAAAGCAAGTAGACCGAAATCCATCTGCATCTACTACTAATCATCCACCTTGAGATATCTATCCAGAACATCTCGCTGGTATTAAGTTGCGAGTCCCACCCAAAGTGTAAACTCAAAGCAACAGACAACTGCATTAAAAGAACTTTGCGTAAAGTAAACAATCCTTGCACCCACAAGTACAAGCACCGTTGTTTTCCCCCTTGTGGCAACAACACATCCCCTAGACTCATGTTTCTGTCACTCAAGCTAGTCATCGAGGGGCATGAACCCACAATCAAGCATAACGTTCCCTCTTGGAGTTACTACCTACTACTCGGCCAAAGCAATAAACAACAACGGAGAACATGCAAGAATTACTCAAGAACATAAATATAAAAGAGGTGAATCAAATATATTACTCACACACAATCTGAACATAATCTCATAATCCATCGGATCCCAGCAAACTCAGCAGAGCAACAGCATAAAGATTACATATGTGCCTCGATCATGTAGGGCAGCTCACGAGGTCTAATCCATGAAGAACAAAGAGGGGAGGAGAACATCACATAGCTACTGGTCATGGACCCATGGTCCAAGGGGGACTATTCACAACTCATCCGTGAGGCATCCATGGTGGTGGAGAAGCTCCCGGTGGTGGTTCTCCCCTCCGGCAGGGTGCCGGGAAGAGTTCTCCTTGTGCTCCCGATCTTGGAAGCGCGGCGGCGGCGGAACAGAGATGAGATCGCGAAAAAGGGTTCCGTCCTCGAGGGTTTCGGGACGTGAGCAATATATATGCAAAAGGGGGTCACCAGAGGCGGAGGTGGGGCCCCAGGCGCCCCCTGGCGTGGCCAGGGGTGGGGCTGCGCCGGGTGGCCGCCTGGGCCACCCCAGGCTCCCCTCTGGCCCTGCCTTGGTTTTTCTGGAAGCTCCCGATACGTTGATTTTTCCTGTATTTTTCCCGGAATTTTTAGGGCACTTTTAATATGGGGGAAACCTGAAATAGAAAAACAGCAGAAAACAGGAACTGGCACTGTGGTGCACTGAGTTAATAGGTTAGTCCAAATATGATCAAAAGTGTATGGAAGTGCATAAATATCATAGCAATATCACACAAAAGAGGCATGTAGCAAGCAGAAATTATAGATACGTTTTGGACGTATCAGGTGCTACTTAAACTATGTCCAGAATTTTACAATCTCGGTGAAAGTATGTGTGTGTGTTGAGTCAAGGTGGTGACTTGACTCGTTGAATTGAACTCTATTCATGTTGATATATGTAACCTGTCTTCGAGGTTACCCAAACTTACTGATGCATGCTACATGATGATAGAATAATTAATCTAGCTTGTAGCTAGGTTGCTCATTGTTGTACAATTGCATTGTTACCTTGAACCAAATCATGGGTTGCTTGCGAGTACATTCAAAGTACTCATTGGCTTGCCACTGGTTATTTAATTGGCCAGGCATGGAGGAGCAGGAATTTGAAGAAGAATTCTATGGAGACGAACATGCAAACTAGGACGCTTTCCCAGTCAGAATGCTTGTAGGGTTAAGGCAGATGGCATGGGTTCTACTTATCTACGAAGACTTCCGCTATTCGAGTTATTTGCTATTCAGCCCTTGAGGCTTCAGCTATGTAAGACTTGGCCATAATGGTCATAATTTGTGTAAGACGGTATGTATGGATGTAAGACTCTTGTTATTCAGCTTCTGTGTGTTCAGTGAGCATTAATCTCTAGGATCACTGTACAAGTGCATTCGGTGATCTCGACTCTTAAGTCGGGGTCCCCACAGAGCTGGTATCAGAGTCATCCTGACTGTAGGAAGCCTTAGTTAGCATGGGCGTTAGTTAGATTAGACCCTTTTCAAAAACCTTCTGAACCTCTCTTCTTTTCTAAACCTTACCAAACCTGAGATATCATCGGCTTATTAACCTCTCATATTCAACCTTTGTAGATGGCCGTTGTACCTGAAGAGCACCTGACCACTGGGTTTCCCTTGCTTCTCGAGGATAGCCTCCAGGTGTGCCAGTTCCACCGAGCACCCATCCTCACCTACCATGAGCATTGGGTTAACGACACTGAGGTGGAGTACCATGTGGAAGTGATCGTGAAGGCAAACGATCCTCCCACAAGTTGGTTCTTCGAGGGACCCCAGATGGCAACACTACCTCTCGCTATTGAGGCTGCTGCACTCAAGGCACTAACCCGTCTCCGTGGGCTTCTTCCGGAGATGGCAGCCAAGATGACAACCCGCTTCTTGCCTTACTGGAAGGAAGGTGAAGATGAAAGTAGCGCACAAGCCCCTCCACTGAAGGAAGGACTTCCACTTCGATTCCAGACCTACTTCAGCCTATGTGCCGACAGCTTGGCACAAGATTTGGCCTCGGAATCGTCGAAGCTCCGAGAAGAACTTCACAAGACCAAGGCACTTCTTCGTCGAGCACAAGAGAAGACGGATAGGATCAAGAAGGAAGGTGCGCCTCCCGGACAGTCCGCTATCGCGTATCGAGGCGGAAGGCCCTCGGGAGATGTATCTTCCAAGGATGAAGAACCACCCCGGCGACGCCGTATGATGGCAAGGGAATATCGCAAGCTTTTCCCTGCACCACCGACAAAACACCACCGTATCCAACTCCTCCACTCCCCCACACCCTCAAGTGATAAGGGGCCCCAGACAGATGAAGACAAGGAGGAAGACCCAGAAGAGCCAGAATACGCGACCGAGCATTCCGCCGCTTAGGCATTATTCGCAACTCGGATATGTCAGTTCGTGACTTCTACGGGAGGATAGGTCGTGTAACCCCTATGCGAAGTCGAGTCCTTGTATGGTTCATATGAAGCCATCT
This sequence comes from Secale cereale, assembly GCA_902687465.1. NCBI lineage: Eukaryota > Viridiplantae > Streptophyta > Magnoliopsida > Poales > Poaceae > Secale > Secale cereale. The sequence continues at coordinate 252,840,530 of LR738710.1, forward strand.
AGTGTTTGCTTTTGTTGTGTTTGGATGTACATCGTATTCTCCCTTCGGGAATATGTAAACGACTGCATCACCCATTTGGATTTTAATGAATGTGTTTGGCCCTTTCGGCCCTTGCATGATTTGATTAGTGTCACGCCCACCCCCTTACTAGGCACCCATCTTTATTGCTTTCCCTCTTCCAAATCATGAGACCTTTTACCGCTCCAACAGGATGCCTGTTGTAACTCGTACTAGTACCTCTACCCAGCAGCCTGAAGCCGGAGCATCCGCCCAATCAGAGGCCGGCCACGACCAAACCAACGACCAAGCTCCGCCACCACCACCTCCTCCGAACATGGACATGGCTCAGCTTCTCCAAGCTTTCCGAGAGGAACGCCAAGCCAACACCGCAGCCCTTCAGATGATTGCTCAAGCTGTCACCAACAACCGCCAGCCGGCGGGGAATGGCAATGGAAGTCCATGTTGGCAGAGTTCAAGAAGCATGCACCGCCAACTTTCATCGAGACTGTTGAACCCCTGGATGCAGACGACTGGGTCCGCACCATTGAGGACTTGCTGGAACTAGTCGGATGCACCGAAGACCGCGAGAAGGTGGCTTATGCTGCCCACTGCCTCGGGGGGACTGCTAGAGCTTGGTGGGATGGATTCAAGGTCATGTATGCTGGGCAAGACATCACTTGGGACAACTTCAAGGCAGAATTCCGCAAGGCCCATATTCCTTCCGGAATCATGGCTATCAAAAAGCGTGAGTTTCGAGCCCTGAAGCAAGGAAGTGGCACTGTCAAGGAGTACATGCAGAAGTTCAGTGTTCTGTCAAGGTATGCTCCTGAAGATGTCAGCACTGATGCTGCAAAAAGGGAGCGCTTCACGGAAGGCCTCAATCAGACCCTGCAGTACTCGCTTGTCGTGTGCGACTGCCCAACCTTCTCTGACCTGGTGAACAAAGCACTCATGCTTGAAGACAAGCGACGTGCTCTGGAAGACACTCGCAAGCGCAAGATGGTCAGCAAGGGAAGTTCCAGCAACCAGAAGCCTCACCCGTGGCAGCCAGCCCCGGTCAAGCCAACCTACCAGCAACCAAGAGCTCCTGCACCTCGCACCAACTATCAGCCTCAACAGTATGCCAACCCAAGGCCAGCATTCAACCCCAATAACAGTGGTGGCAACAAGATCAATAATCCAAACCAAGTCGCTTGCTTTGGATGTGGTCAGTCCGGACACATCTCAAGGGTGTGCCCCAACAAGAAGCCTGATGCCCCGCGCCCCAATGCGCAAAACCCAGGACAAGGCCGCAGGATGCCACCAAGGAACCATGCTCCTCGCAACCCACCTAACCATGGGAAGGGGCGTGTGAATCACGTCACTGCTGAAGAAGCCCAGGAAGACCCGGACATCGTGCTGGGTACGTTCCTTGTCAACTCAGCACCTGCAACTGTCTTGTTTGATTCTGGAGCCACTCATTCATTTGTCACTCAAAGATTTGCATTAAAAAGTGGCATGACCCCTACACCCCTGAATAACCCCATGGTGGTACAAACCCCCGGAGCAGAGATGAGAGCCAAGATAGGCTGTAAGGGAGTCAGTATTACCATTAACGGGGTAGATTTCCTAGCAGACCTTATCGTCCTGAGATCACAAGGCTTGGATGTGATACTAGGCATGAATTGGCTCAGCAAGCACCAAGGCTTATTAGACTGTGCCAATCGGACTGTCACTGTGACCAATGACCAAGGAGTCGAAGTTAAGTTTGCTTCCAACTCCTCTTCCGCTCAAGCCGCTCAAGTCAACTGTATGTCTGAAGTTGGACTGGAGCAAGTACCGGTAGTATGCGAGTATCCCGATGTCTTTCCGGATGAGCTACCGGGAATGCCCCCTGACCGTGACATTGAGTTCATCATTGAGCTCACGCCCGGGGCAGGACCCATCTATAAGAAGCCTTATAGAATGGGGACGGAAGAATTAGCCGAGTTGAAGAAGCAACTGGAAGAGCAGCTGAGGAAGGGATTTATCCGCCCAAGTGCCTCCCCTTGGGGATCACCTGTTCTGTTTGTGGAAAAGGGACGGTACCATCCGCTTATGCATTGACTATCGTTCCCTCAATGAGGTTACAATCAAGAACAAGTATCCACTTCCCAATATTGAAGATCTGTTTGATCAACTCAGCGGAGCCAAGGTGTTCTCCAAGATAGACCTCAGATCTGGGTACTACCAGCTGAAGATCAGACCCCAAGATATTCCGAAGACGGCATTTGTAACCAGATATGGCATGTACGAGTGCAAGGTCATGTCCTTTGGGTTAACCAATGCCCCAGCTTACTTCATGTATCTCATGAATAAAGTCTTCATGGAATATTTGGACAAGTTTGTTGTTGTCTTCATCGATGACATTCTTGTCTTCTCGAGGACGGAGGAAGAGCACGAACAACATTTGAGGATGGTCCTAGACAAGCTTCGAGAGCACCAACTATACGCCAAATTCAGCAAGTGTGAGTTTTGGCTGCATAAAGTTGGATTCTTAGGTCATGTCTTGACTGAAAAAGGATTGTCAGTTGATCCCGCGAAGATCGAAGCTGTGACCCAATGGAAATCTCCAACGACTGTCAAGGAAGTCAGAAGCTTCCTCGGACTTGCGGGCTATTACCGCAAATTCGTGGAAGGATTCTCTAGCATTGCCCGGCCAATGACTCAGCTCCTCAAGAAGGACAAGAAGTTCGAATGGACGCCAAAATGCGAAGAGAGCTTCCAAGAGCTCAAGAAGAGATTGACCACCGCCCCAGTTCTGGCAACACCTGATATTCACAAGGAGTTCGTGATATATTGTGATGCCTCTCGAACTGGATTGGGGAGCGTTCTGATGCAAGAAGGCCGAGTCATAGCTTACCTCTCCAGGCAGCTACGACCTCATGAAGAGAACTACGCTACTCACGATCTTGAGTTAGCAGCAGTGGTTCATGCCTTGAAGACATGGCGACATTACCTCCTAGGGAAACGGTGTGAGATATACACAGACCACAAAAGTCTGAAGTACATTTTCACCCAAAAGGAATTGAACATGAGGCAACAAAGATGGGTGGAACTCATGAAAGATTATGACCTCAGTGTTCAATATCACCCCGAGAAGGCTAACGTGGTAGCCGATGCCTTAAGCAGAAAGGCATGCTCCTTGAATGCCATAATTCAAAAGAGGCAGCCAGCCCTGTTTGAAGAGCTGGAACAATTCAGTTTGGAATTGGTCACCCCTGGATTTCTAGATCATCTGGAAGTCAAACCAACCCTGATGGACGAAGTCAAGGAGGCGCAAGGTGGGCACGCAAGCATTGAAGGCATCAAGAAGAAGATGAAGCTAGGCAAGGCCCTAGGATTCTCCGAGGCCGAGCACGGGATTGTTTGGTACAAAGGCCACATCTGCATACCAAACAAGATGGAGCTGAAGAAGCCGATCCTGCAAGAAGCCCACGACACTCCGTATTCCATCCGCCCTGGAGGAACCAAGATGTACCAAGACTTGAAGGAAAGATTTTGGTGGCACGGGATGAAAAGAGAGATTGCAACCTATGTTGCAAAGTGTGATGTGTGCCAAAGGGTCAAGGCTGAATATCAGCGGCCCGCTGGATTGCTCCAACCACTCAAGGTTCCTGAGTGGAAGTGGGATAAAGTCGGAATGGACTTCATCACTGGATTACCAAGGTCGAATAGAGGACATGACTCCATCTGGGTCATAGTCGACCATTTGACCAAGGTAGCCCATTTCATTCCTGTCAAGACTACTTATGATGGCAACCGGCTGGCAGCTCTCTACATCGACAAAATCGTAAGCCTTCATGGTGTTCCCAAGGAGATTGTGTAAGATCGAGGAACCTAGATCACCTCAAGGTTCTGGAAGAAGTTCCAAGAAGCCTTGGGAACCAAGTTGTCTTTCAGCACGGCTTTCCACCCGCAGACCGGAGGTCAGACAGAGCGAGTAAATCAAATTCTTGAAGACATGCTCCGAGCCTGTGTCTTGGCATATGGAGCCAAGTGGGAAGATTGCCTCCCTTTTGCTGAGTTCTCCTACAACAACAGTTATCAGTCGAACCTTCAGATGGCACCATTTGAGGTGTTGTACAGACGCAAATGTCGCACACCCCTCAACTGGTCAGAAACTGGAGAAGGACTAGTCTTTGGGCCAGATATTCTCCGCAAAGCAGAAGAGCAAGTACAACTAGTCAGAGAACGTTTGAAGGCAGCCAAGTCAAGGGAAAAGAGCTATGCTGACACTCACCGCCGAGATATGAGTTTCCGTGTCGGAGACCATGTGTACCTGCGGGTAACTCCTCTAAAGGGAACCAAGCGTTTCCACGTTAAGGGGAAGCTCGCACCAAGGTTCATTGGACCCTTTGAGATCACTGCACGACGAGGAGAAGTGGATTACCAATTGGAACTACCACCTAAGCTATCCGATGTGCACAACGTATTCCACGTGTCACAACTCAGGAAGTCTCTCCAAGTTCCAAACAAGCCTGATCCCTAAAAGGATGTTGATCACCAAGCTATTGATCTTCAGCCGGATTTGACCTACCGCGAGAAGCCCATTCACATTCTGGATGAAGCAGAACGACGGACGCGAAGCCGCACCATTAAGTACTTCAAGGTCCAGTGGAGCAACCACTCGGAAGCAGAAGCAACCTGGGAACGTGAAGACTATCTTAGATCCGAGTATCCCGATCTCTTTTAAGACCTAGTTTAGGAATCTCGGGGACGAGATTCTTGTAAGGGGGTAGGTCTGTCACACCCTGCATTTTGTAACATGTCATTAGCATCAATAAAGCATGAAAAATTTGGCCCATCAATTTTTTTTGGCATCATTTGGCTTTTATTTGGAATTAAGTTTCTCTCCCTGTGTTTTTCAAGTGCTCTTTAAAGTCAACTGCACCCTCTTGTAGATTTCATCTCCTTACCCAAAACTTCTGCCCAATGATCATACCAAGTGTTTATAGCAGTATAGTATTTTCTTATAAATTAATTTGGCCAAAATGTATTTTCAAAAGTTATTTTTCCAAAAAAAACCTGAATTGAGGTTTGCACTGCAACTGCTTGATTTAGGGTGAGAAAATTATTTCAAAAAGTATATTTGAAACCTAGTAGATATAGGACTCCCATAAACCACAAAAGTATAATTTTAAAAGTTATTTTCCTATTTTATTTAAAAGCTTTTTCTTAAGGCCAGAAATGGTCTTTAATAGGGAAAAATTAATTAATTATTTCAAAAATATTTGCCAAAATTCAGGGAGACTCATAGGACATATATTGTCCATATATAAGAGTTTCAACACTTGGTCATGTTCAAAATATTGGATAAATCCCTCAGAAACCCTTTCTGGATATTTCAAGCTTTTGAAATATTTACAAAGGAAATATTCTCTAAAAATTCCAGGGAAATTCTATCATGTCGTATATGACATACTTGATGATCTTGCCAAGCCCCATGCCTTGGGAAGCAAGAAAACATCATCAAAACCCCTCAAAACCATTTTGTCCATATCTGAAGTTTGAGCAACTTTACATTGCCAAACTTGTCCAAATGCTCTCAAACTTGGTACACATGCTAGAATGGTCTAATAAGGCATCTAGACCAAATGGCACAAGCTTTGGAGAAGGTTAACTTGATCAGAGTACCCCAAAACCATTTCTGTTAAATTCAAATTTGAACAACTTTATATTACCAACTTTTTACTTGGGACTTCAAACTTTGTGGGCATGATCACAACCCCAAATGATGACACTACACCAAGTGGTGCATCAAGGGGGGATTATTAGCTTGACTCACACATGGTGAAACCATTTCTGTTGATTTCTAGGGTTCACCAAAGTTACATTGGAAAGTTTCTTCAAATAAGCCCAAACTTTATGAAACACCCTATTTCCGTATGCCATTTAATCCTGTTAAGTGTCATGGCTAATGGAGATCATTTGACTGCTCTAAACCACATCAAACACCTTCTGGTGATTTCCCAAAGTTACCATTTTCACCTCTTCTCCTGTTCTCCTTGAGCCCAACTTTCTACCACAGCTTCCCCAGGTCCCCTTGCACCTCCAGTAACTTCCCCATGGCCAGAGCTCAATAATAGAGGGGTGAAAACCCCATTTTACTCTGCTGGACAACCCAGTTTTCACCTTCTCTCAACCTCCCTCCTCTTCCATTGGGTAACCAGGGCATCCAAGACCGCAGCGCACTTGTTTACTCCACCCCTGACCCCCCAGACAAGGTGGCCGCGTCCAGCGAGCTAAAGGCATGCCCTGGCATGCAATAGGCGTGCTCCAGAGCGCGCTACAGTGCACACCCGCACTGTAGCCTCCTCCAATCAGCCGCCCCCGACCACCTCGTGTTTCCCCTCGCGCCACTCGATGCGCCTCGATGTCCGCAACACCCCCCAGCGCCCCCTCCTCCTTCTCCCTCCTGTGGCTGCCCTCGCACGCGCGCCGGCCGCCCGCGAGCTCCAATCCTCTGCCTCACATGCGCGCTGCTCTGGAAGCTTCCCCCGCTCTCTCTCTTCCTCTCCCAAGCCCTGGACTGCATCAAGCAACTCCGCAGACACCACCCCGGCTCCTCCCGAGCCCTGTGGCAACGGGCAGAAGGTCGCCGGCGCACAGGTCCACGGCACCTCGCCGTTCTCCTATAAAAGGACCCCCCGCGCTCCTCCTCTCCTTACCAATCGCTCTATCACCCACCTAATCCCCCCCTGCGCCACACGCTCCACTCCACACAGGCCCGAGCTCGAGATCGAGCTCGAGCTCCGCCGCGGCGGCTCGTCGTCGTCCGCTCGGTACAGGTCGTCCCAGCCACTCCTCTCGCTCGATCTAGCACCACGCCGTCCCAATGATCCTTTTCCCCCTCTTTTCCCTCTCTGCAGCTGCCGGAAACGACCGGAGCAACCTTCACCCGAAGCTCCTCCGCCGCGTGACCTCGCCGCCGGCGAACCAGGCCACTCCGGCGACTCACTCCACCTCCACCAGATCGGCGACACCTCGCTGATTCCGTCCCTGCCCTTAGCTCGCCCTGCCGTGCCCCGAGTCGTCGCCGGTGAGCTCGCCGGCCCTCTGCCGGAGGGTTAGGGATGATAGGCGGGCCCCGCCTGTCAGCCTCCCCTCGCCCTCGCCCCTCTCTCCTCTCACTAATACCGGGCCCCGCCCGTCAAGTTTGAAAACCTGGCGCGCGCGCTGGCGCCCGTGCGGTGGGCTGATTCGCCCTGGGCCTGCTGCATTGTAACCGTTCTGGCCCGGTTGCACAGGACCCTTTTTCTTTTTCTTTTCTGTGGGATTTTCTAATAATTCCACATGATTAAATATTTATCCAAATGAATTAATTCCAGTTCCTAAAAACTTGTAAAAATCCAACCTATTTAATGGTATCACTTTCAGCCATATCCATGGACCTTTTCTGTTCTGTTCAAATTTAAATCCATATTTGAACACTAAAACCTCTGTTCAAAAATTCATGTAGCCCATTCTATCACTCCAAATCTCAAACTAAGAATTTTTGACATCTTAGTTTTCCCTCTAGTATTTGATAAAAATAAGTTGACATTTTTCTGAGCACTTTGGTTTTTCTGTTTTTATTGTGGTCTTATTTTCCCGATGTTTATTGCGACGATTAGATACCGTGTTTGACGAGGTTGCTGAAGAAGAAGGAGGGGAAGGATTTGAAGACCTTGAAGGCCAAGCCAATCCAGGCAAGCAGCCGTTTGACCATGATACCCTTGTGTTCCTCGGAACCCTTTTATTTCCGAATGCATGATGATAGGAGTGACGGTGGTGAACTAGTTGAAAGCCACACATGATGCATGCCTTACTCATGATCTTGCTACATGCTTAGGTGCAATGCAAATAATTAGTAGTGATGCTTAGTGATGCATGTGTGCCATGAATCCTTCGTGGTTGCATTCTTTTCGAAAACCCCATCGGGTGCCCCTAATGCCCGAGGGTGATGTTGAGTTAGGTCATCACTTGAGGAAGAAGTGGTGTGCCCAGTAAGATCTTGTGTGTGGGTGAAATGATGGATTAGATTTATGTGTGACTACCGTCCCAACCAAACATATGCAACCACTCTACCCCTTATGGGACGGGGCATTATTGATTACTTAGGCTGATACTAGCATGGTGCCCACATTATTAGTGACGGGAAAGACTTGAGGTCACTCCCGGGACGGGGTCGTGCTTGGATAGGCGACCATGACTGTTTTTACAGGGAACCAGACACACCGTTGGTCCCTTCGTGTACACGTGACATTGAAAAAGGGCAAGTCCCATGATCTATTGTTTGTACTTGAGGGTCGTGCACCAACGAATGGACCCTATGCTAGTGTCGTCTAGGGAAAGATAATGACCGGGTGCTTCCCCCGAGTACTTGAGGTAATGCGGGATCGTGGGTGACACAAAAGCTTCCCGGATCTTGTGGGTAAAGTGCGCAACCTTTGCAGAGTGTAAAACTATTCGAATAGTCGTGTCCACGGTCATGGACAGTTGGGTGGTGCTACTTAAACTATGTCCAGAATTTTACAATCTCGGTGAAAGTATGTGTGTGTGTTGAGTCAAGGTGGTGACTTGACTCGTTGAATTGAACTCTATTCATGTTGATATATCTGTAACCTGTCTTCGAGGTTACCCAAACTTATTGATGCATGCTACATGATGATAGAATAATTAATCTAGCTTGTAGCTAGGTTGCTCATTGTTGTACAATTGCATTGTTACCTTGAACCAAATCATGGGTTGCTTGTGAGTACATTCAAAGTACTCATTGGCTTGCCACTGGTTATTTAATTGGCCAAGCATGGAGGAGCAGGAATTTGAAGAAGAATTCTATGGAGACGAACATGCGAACTAGGACGCTTTCCCAGTCAGAATGCCTGTAGGGTTAAGGCAGATGGCATGGGTTCTACTTATCTCCGAAGACTTCCGCTATTCAAGTTATTTGCTATTTAGCCCTTGAGGCTTCATCTATGTAAGACTTGGCCATAATGGTCATAATTTGTGTAAGACGGTATGTATGGATGTAAGACTCTTGTTATTCAGCTTCTGTGTGTTCAGTGAGCATTGATCTCTGGGATCACTGTACATGTGCATTCGGTGATCTCGACTCTTAAGTCGGGGTCCCCACATTTGGATTGCCTGTTTCTATTCACATAGAAAACCGACATTTGTAGAATGCTCTTTTGCTTCACTTATAATTGTTAAAGCGTGGGCATAACTTTTGTAGAAAGAATTAAAACTCTCTTGCTTCAATTATATCTATTTAGAGAGTTGACAGGAATTGGTCATTCAGATGGTTAGTCATAAAATCCTACATAAACTTTTAGATCGCTGAATATGATATGTTTGATTCCTTGCAATAGTTTTGCGATATAGAGATGCTAATATGTGGGAGGACCTAGTGAATGATTATGGTTTAGTAAAAATATTGGTGTTCAGGTTTGTGATTCCCGAAGCATGCACGTATGGTCTCCTAACTATGTAACCAAATTGGCGCGCATTGTATTTTGATTGTTTATCTTTGCGTGAAGGTCGGGGGCGCGCGATGGTTAACTCCTACCAACCTCCCCCCTAGGAGCATGCATCGTAGTATTTTTGCTTCGAGGGCTAATAGATTTTTCGCAATAAGTATGTGAGTTCTTTATGACTAATGTTGAGTCCATGGATTATACGCACTCTCACCCTTCCACCATTGCTAGCCTCTCTTGTACCGCGTAACTTTCGCCGGTAACATACACCCACCATATACCTTCCTCAAAACAGCCACCATACCGACCTATTATGGCATTTCCATAGCCATTCCGAGATATATTGCCATGTAACTCCACCGTTCCGTTTATTATGACACGCACCATCCTTGTCATATTGCCTTGCATGATCGTAAGATAGCTAGCGTGATGTTTCCATGGCTTGTCTGTTTTTCGATGTCATTGCTATGCTAGATCATTGCACATCCCGGTACACCACCGGAGGCATTCACACAGAGTCATATTTTGTTCTAGCTTAGAGTTGTAATCTTTGAGTTGTAAGTAAACAAAAGTGTGATGATCTTCATTATTAGATCATTGTCCCATGTGAGGAAAGGCCAAATAAAAAAAGATGGCCTAAAAAATAGAGAGGGGCTAAAAAAGAGAGAGAGAAATCCCCTCCAAAAAAACAAAAAATATGAGAGAAAAGAGAGAAGGGACAATGCTACTATCCTCTTCCACACTTGTGCTTCAAAGTAGCACCATGATCTTCATAATAGAGAGTCTCTTGTTTTGTCACTTCCATATACTAGTGGGAATTTTTCATTATAGAACTTGGCTTAGATATTCCAACGATGGGCTTCCTCAAATGCCCTAGGTCTTCATGAGCAAGCAAGTTGATGCACACCCACTAGTTTTCTTTTGAGATTTCATACACTTATAGCTCTAGTGCATCCGTTACATGGTAATCCCTACTCACTCACATTGATATCTATTGACGGGCATCTCCATAGCCCATTGATACGCCTAGTCGATGTGAGACTTTCTCCCTACTTTTGTCTACTACCACCTACTATTCCACCTATAGTGCTATGTCCATGGCTCACGCTCATGTATTACGTGAAGAGTTGAAAAGGTTCGAAAAAGTAAAGTATGAAAACAATTGCTTGGCTGACACCGGGATGGGCATGAGGGGTACCTTATGTTAAGAAAAGGGAGCATAAAAGGGTAAATGATTTTGTAGGGATAACGTTCTTTAGCATTGATATTTTGAAAGAATTGATTGTTTGTTGGGATGCCCGAGTATTAAATTCATTTATGTCAAATGATAGACTATTTCTTTGAATCACTCGTGTCCTAATATTCATGCCATGATTAGATTACATGATCAAGATTATGCTAGGTAGCATTCCACATCAAAAATTATCTTTTTTACCATTTACCTACTCGAGGACGAGCAGGAATTAAGCTTGGGGATGTTGATACGTCTCCGTCGTATCTATAATTTTTTATTGTTCCATGCCAATATTCTATAACTTTCATATACTTTTTGCAACTTTTTATACTATTTTTTGGGACTAACATATTGATCAAGTGCCCAGTGCTAGTTCCTGTTTGTTGCATGTTTTTTGTTTCGCAGAATATCCATATCAAACGGAGTCCAAATGGAATAAAACGGACGGAGATTTTTTTTTGGAATATATGTGAACTTTGGGAAGCGGAACCAACATGAGACGATGCCCGAGTGGGCCACGAGGCATGGGGAGCGCCCAGGGCCCTCGTGGCCACTCCGTATGGCGGTTGATGCCCTTCTTTCACCGCAAGAAAGCTAATATCCGGATAAAAATCGTGTCAAAAAATCAGCCCAATCGGAGTTACGGATCTCCGGCAATATAAGAAACGGTGAAGGGCCAGAATCTGGGAACGCAGAAACAAAGAGAGAGAGAGAGAGAGAGAGAGAGAGAGAGATCCAATCTCGGAGGGGCTCTCGCCCCTCCGCCGCCGTGGAGGCCATGGACCAGAGGGGAAACCCTTCTCCCATCTAGGGATAAGGTCAAGGAAGAAGAAGAAGGAGGGGGCTCTCTCCCCCTCGCTTCCGGTGGCGCCGGAGTGCCACCGGGGCCATCATCGTGTGACGGTGATCTACACCAGCACCTCCACCATCTTCACCAACATCTCCATCACCTTCCCCCATCTATCTACAGAGGTCCACTCTCCCGCAACCCGATGTACCCTCTACTTGAACATGGTGCTTTATGCTTCATATTATTATCCAATGATGTGTTGCCATCCTATGATGTCTGAGTATATTTTCGTTGTCCTATCGGTGATTGGTGAATTGCTATGATTGATTTAATTTGCTTGTGGTTATGTTGCTATCCTTTGGTGCCCATCATATGAGCGCGCGCGTGGATCACACCATAGGGTTAGTTGTATGCTGATCGTATTGGAGGGCAAGAGTGACAGAAGCTTCAACCTAGCGTAGAAATTGATGCATACGGGATTGAAGGGGGACCAATATATCTTAATGCTATGGTTGGCTTTTACCTTAATGAACATTAGTAGTTGCGGATGCTTGCTAATAGTTCCAATCATAAGTGCATAGAATTCCAAGTCAGGGATGACATGCTAGCAGTGGCCTCTCCCACATAAACCTTGCTATCGGTCTAGTAATGTAGTCAATTGCTTATGGGCAATTTTGCAACTCCTACCACCACTTTTGCACACTCGCTTGTACTAACTTTATTGCTTCTTTACCTAAACAGCCCCTAGTTTATGTTTACGTGCTCTTTATATTCTTGCAAACCTATCCCACAAAAACTACAAAGTACTTCTAGTTTCATACTTGTTTTAGGTAAAGTAAATGTCAAGCGTGCGTAGAGTTGTATCGATGGTCGATAGAACTTGAGGGAATATTTGTTCTAACTTTAGCTTCTCGTTGGGTTCGACACTCTTACTTATCGAACGAGGCTACAACTGATCCCCTACACTTGTGGGCTATCATATCTCGGTAACAAGTATCATCATCTACTTCATGCACACATTTCTTGCATCAACCTTTTGTAGGTTGTATCATGGCATGTAATTCATTCTATCTTGTGATACTTGTTTCCTTTCTCAAAGCATCCCAACAATGATCTCTTGTTGCTAGTTGTGATGTCTTCGATGCTTGTGTGGTTTGAACTAATTTATATACAATAAGACCATATCTAGCCATGTGCTATACCTTCAAGCAAATATCTTATTGGTATATTTATGACTTCCTTGTGGATATCTTATTCTTTCCTTTTTGCAACAATTTCGTGTGTACATCCTTCTTTGTTGATTGATATCATCATGATCTTCATCTACCTAGAATTTTATACACTTGAGAGAAGTTGCATATCTAATTGATATCCCCTTCTTTCACATCCACCTTTCCTTTCTTGTATTATTTCTTTGGTGGCTCCGTGAAGGTGTGTGTCTTGAGTGCGGATCTTATATCCTTGCATCTTGATGCACTCTTTTGTGGTGAAGATCATTTTCCTCATGCTTGTCTTGATAAAGCTTGCTATTTAATTGGTACCCCTCGTCTTGATGAGGCTTTCATTTTCTATCTTCACCATGGGTTGTCACAAGCTTGGTTAATATTTATCTTTTTAGTGAGCTTCTGAATCCATTTGCTTGGTGTGTGTGAGAAGGACATGTCATGCACCTTGTATCTCAACTATTAAAGACTATGTTGATGCTTAATGCTCATCCTTATATTAGTCTTCTCAAGTGCTTTGCCATGACTCACACACATATTTTTGGTTGAACCTATTTCCAAGTTGCCTCTTTTATATGTTTCTCAACCATTTGTTTATTGCAAGTGCTAGGATTTGTTTCCTACATGCTCACTTGCACTTGTTGTGAGTTTCTATTGATTTTTGGGGAGCTATGATCCTATTTTGTGCACTTTGTATCCAAATACAAAAATTCTTGTTTGTGAACAAATCATGGGGAGATTTTGTGGTTTCTTTAGAACACTCCTTTGCTCATATCATAATATCCTTTATTCTTGTGGCTCATAGGATCACTGGTCTAGTTGGTTCAATTGATATCCGTTGATTGCTTGCTTCAATTTGTATCTTTTGATTGCTTGATTACTTGTGTCTCTCGTTGGTATGTCTTTGTGGCATATCATCCTTTAGCAATCTTTGGATCCTCAATATAGTTTGTCTTCCTCCAAGTATTTATCTTTGGATATGTGTATTGCATTCCTCTCTTCTTGATAGATACACAATTTACGGAGGAACACTTTTCATATTGGCCTTCTGAGCTTTTTGCCCATTTTGACAATCGATGCCAATGGGGGAGAAGTTTCAGAGAGTTTTGAGGAGAAGTTTAGAGAGTTATTTCTTGCCTTGGTTTTGTTCCTAAGCATTTGCATCTCATACGCATGCATTATTGATTGGTGCATTGGTGCATTGCATGGTGATGCATAATTCCTTATATAAACTCTCTTGAAAGTGATTGTCATCAATTACCAAAATGGGGGAGATTGAAAGAACATGTGGTGCCCCCATGTGTGGTTTTGGTAATTGATGACACTCTCTATGGACTAATGGTTGCATTGAGTTATATTTGAAGGATTTGTCCATAGGATTGTCTTGAAGTCCATGTGCTGGTTTCAAGGAGTTTATGAGATGGCCAAAGTGCTTTTGAAGGAATTATCCAAAGATTAGTCATGTGAGAGTTGAGCTTATTTCAAGCATGTCTTGAAGAAGAAGATTGTGTGAACATTCAAGTTTACCTTCAAGACATCATCCTAATGAAGAGAGTTGGAAATATTCAAGGTTGATCAAGACTAAGTACAGAGAGTGATTCAAGTTGATCAACACACAAAGCGCACAAGTTGTACCGAGAGGGACCAAGTGATCCCATGGTATGGTAAGCATTGTCGATTACGCTTTGTGTACTAACCCATGGTCTACGTGAAAGTTCTGTGTGGGGTTAGGTATGTTTTCGTGGTCTTGCGTCAAGAGGAAGATCTCATACAACCCATGGAGGATGACATCAAGTGGTGATCGTCATCAAGTTTGCAGCGTGCAAGTTCAAGTGGAGCAACACGAAGAGTGGCTCACCCATAATGGAGTATATATGGGGATCAATCAACCTTGAAACTTGCCGTCCATTGTGGTGTCAATGCAATTGTGAAGATGTGCCGAAGAGTGGCTCACCCACAGTGGAGTATGGGGGAGCAATCAACTAGTCCTCATCAAGCCAACACAATCAAGAAAGGTGGTCCAACTTGAGGAAGTCAAGATCGTCATCATCTAGATCAAGTGGACTATGTGCAAGGCAAAGGTTTGACCTTCATAGGTTTTCTATTTTATCGGTCTCATAGTGGTAGTTGGAAGACCTGGTTGTAGGATTGATTGTCGTACTATCAAGGGGGGCTCTCTAGTGAGTAGCTTGATCGTATCGTTCGTCGAGAGCTCAAACCATTGCATCCTTGCATCATATCTCTTGGTTCTTGTTTGGTTCTTCTCCTTGTGAGAGTTGGATCTTATGGTCATCTTCATGACAAGCTCGAGTTCATCGAAAACCGATTTCATATGCATCTTCTTTTGTGTTTTCGGTGTTGGAGCTTTTACCGATCTTAATTGAGAAAGGGTTCTCACCATTTTATTTTGGATATTTTCTCAATTTCTATTTCTTGATATTTCTATCAAGATTGTGTTTTCTCTTGTCCTTAGCTTTCCAACAAACTTGATTTTGTCTAATTCGGAGCTCGTATGCGAAAGTTGTGGCTGTTTTGATCTTCCTGTTTTACATAGAGAGGCTGTACCACCCCATAGAGAGGTTGTACCGGTTGACCGGTACAACCGGTGTTTGCAGAGGTTGTACCGCTCCATAATTGGTCTAAAGGTTGTACCGGCCATGTACCGCTCTACCTCCGGACTAGTTTTTGTTTTAGAGCAGTTGTTGACCGGTTGTACCGGTTAGTTCAGTTTAACAGGTACTACCGGTTCCCCGAGTTGTTGTACCGCTTAGGGCTTTTTCCTACAGGTTGATTTTTCCTCTGCTTTGACCGGTTGTACCGGTTCATGCACCGGTTGTACCGGTCCTACTATTTTTTGCACATAACGTGCAGATTCGTGGGGACCTATAAAAGGGGGTCTTCTTCCCCATTGGAATTGATCTCTTGAGCTCGTGTTCTTCCCCCATTGTTGACCTTCTTCGAGCTTGCTATGTCTCAATCCCTCCATTGATTCTTGCTAGTTTTGGGGGGGAAAGAGAGAGGAGATCTAGATCCACATTTTCGCCACTCACTTTCTCCTCTATGTGAGGGGAACCCCTTGGATCTAGTTCTTGGAGTTCTTCGTGTTCTCTTCTCCGTTCTTCCTCTCATTTCCCTCCCTAGCATTAGTTGTTTTGGTGGGATTTGGGAGAGAAGGACTTCGGCACTCCGTGTGCCCTTGTGACACCCCGAGACCGATGTGCCAGGCGTCAGCCAGTTATTCGTCGTCGTTGTCATGACATTTTCTTGCGTGTTGCATTTTGCCATGTCATCATGTGCATTGTATCAGCATGTTTTCAAAACTTGCATCCGTTCGTAGTTGCCCGTTTCCTAGTTCTCTCCATTGTCCGTTCTGAGCCCAGACACACTCGCACGCGCCCGTGGCACCTCCGAATATTTATTTTATAAGTGGCCGGAAAACGTTCTCGGAATGGGGTGAAAGTTGACGTCTGGTCTTATTATAGAGTAGGTAGACCGCCTGTCAAATTTCGTTGCATTCGGAGTCTATTTGCTAGCCCAACCGTTAAACCTATAGCGGCAATATAGCCGGTCAAACGTCGAACGTTTTCGGTCTCGGAAAACCACCGCGGGCCTCTCTTCTCTTCTCTCCTCACAGCCCACCTCCTCTTTACACAGCCCACTAGGCCTCTCCTAACTCCTCTTGCACCCGGAGCCATCCGATCGGCATCCGAGGGTCCGGGACGACCTCAAAATCCCCCAAACCCTATCCCTAGCATCCCTGCCTTTATAAGAAGCCTACCCCATGCCAAAAACCGATCCTTAGCCCCCTCCTCCTTGTTTTCCGTGCTCCTCCCACCAGCCGCCGCCACTTGGCCACCTCCCGTCGTTCGCGCCGCCACCAGCCGCCTCCTGGCCCAACCCGCCGCAGCCATATGTCCCCCCTGCCCTCCAGCCGCCGGGGACCCGCCGAAGCCCTGCCGCGGCCCGTCCCAGGCCGATATGGGCCGAGGCGCCCGCCTCCTCGCGCCTCCAGCGCCGCGACCCCGCCACCTCGATGCACCCTGCCGGCGACGACCTCGACGGAGCTGCTCTACGGAGCGCCCCGCTCCCCGCGACCCTGCTCCACCATCCGCCGCCGCCCTCGCGTCACCAAACGCCGCCACCCGCTAGAATCCAACCGCCTCCACGCCCAACCTCCGCCGCCCCACGACCGCAGCTCCTCGCCGCCGGCGGATCCGGGCTCGTGCCCGCCGGATCCGCTCGTTCCTGTCGGCCCCACGCCTCCTCGTGGCCCCGCCGTCGAGTGCGCCGTCTTCGGCGACCGCCCGCCGCCGCCATGGTTACTGCCTCATGCAGACACAGAAGAAGTCGACCGGCCCACTTCCTGGGCCGGCCTCATTCGCATGTGGGCCACGGCTTCCAGGGCCCATCTCCGGTGGCCCAGCTCGACGGCCTCCCAGCAGACCGGCCCGACCTCCTCCGCGACCTGGGCCGAGCCCACTGGGTGAGATGCCTATTCCTCGCCCCATGTGCAATATAATATCTTACACTCATGCCAGGACTTGTTCAAATTTCGGCTAAGTCTCTAGTTTTCATTATATTATCTTTCATACTTTGTGTTGTTGTAACTTTGTACTTGGTTGTCCAAATGAGATGTATGATATGCCAAGATGTTTGTCTCGAAGTGCTCCTCATGTTAGTTGCATTTTCATGCATGTTACTGTTCATCTTGATGCCTTAATCTTCATTGCAAAACTGCTATGTGATGTTACTGCTCAGTCCTTGTTGTCTGTCAACAATATGTTAGCATGTTTGTGAGGTTGTAACTTTGTGCATGTTGGTCCAAATGGAGTGTATGATATGTCAAAATGTTCATTGAGAAGTGCTCTACATGATGGTGGTTCTTGCATTCATGTTAGGTGCCATATTGCATGTTTATCTCTGTTGCAAAAGTGCATGTGGCTTTTAAGTGCTGAATCTTGTTATAAGATGTTGATTTGTCTTTTTCATATCTTTATGTGTGATTTTCGTTTGAGCTACATGTCAATATATTTTAGAAGCACAATCATGTCATCTTTGCTGTGGTGCAATCCACTTTTCATGTTATGCCTTGTGGTGAGTGCAACAAGCTTGTTAAGTGGACTACTCGCTGTTTGTTGTTTCCAGAGACTTTTTGAAAACTGCTAAGTCTGAAACTGTTATATTGTGATGCCATGTTTGCTTGATGCCTCACTCAAATCCATGAATGTTTTGGGACCATGTCTTGAAGTCCATGTTATGATCTATCCATCCATGTCCTTGATTGCAATTATAGGTTGTTGTAGCTTTTTATTTCTTGCTCTCAAATTGCTATAAAATGTTTTTGTCAGCCTGTTAACAGTAAGTTCACTTTTGCCATGTGAATAGCTAGTGTTCTATGCATTCTATGACCATGTTCTTGCCATGAGTAGCTTCATAAACATGTCTTATTGTTGTTGGTTATATTCACTTGCCATGATATGCTCTAAGATGGGTTGCACAAGCTTGCAAACATTCCTACTTGTCGTTGTTGCTGCCATGTTCAGTTTATTTCACTAAGTTTGTGAAACTGTTATCTTTTGCAATCTTGCCATGATGTTTTGAGCATGTTCTAGTGGTGTTTGGTAGTAGCTCAGTGGTCATGCTTTTAGTTATTGACATGTACATGCTTGACATGCCCTTTGATGCCATGAGATGTTCCTGTAGCATGTTGTTTTGATGATTGCAAAGTGCTTAGTGGCTATTTTGGGACAGCTTGTCCTTTAATCTTGTTTCGTGTGTATGTGTTGAACCGTTGCTCCGTTTTGAGCGTGCTCTATATAAAACTTGTGTGTTTTTGCATGTAGATGCATAATAACATGTTGTATACCTGTTTGGAGTGTGTTTGCTTGATATATGGATGTGTTTTGCATCAATGCCATGCTTGACTTGTTTTGCTCATATCTTCTAGGCCATAGCTCCGAATTAAAGAAACTTTATATGTAACTTGACTAGAATTTCGAGTAGATCATTATGGTGCATGTTAACTTGTTGTTTAACAACTTCAACTTAATGTTTGTTCAGATCTGGACCAATTTCAAAATTTGCATATGAGGACTTACCGGAATTGTTATATGTTATTTCCGGCCTCATTTAAACTTGCTTGGTTGTGTTGTTCTTGTATGCATTATCTCTTGCCATGATTTGCATCATGTAGCCTTGTCATGCATCATACTTGGTTGAGCATCTTGTCTTGTTCATGTGTGGTGTGTTTACCGTGTTGTTTGCTTCTTCTCGTTAGTTCCTGTTTCGTTGCGACCGTGAGGATTCGTTTGATTACACTTGGTTCATCTTCGTGGCTTCATCTTCTTCATGGACTCGTTCTTCTTCCTAGCGGGATCTCAGGCAAGATGACCATCACCTTGGATCTCATTACTATCATTGTTATGCTAGTTGTCTCGATGCTATCGCTATATGTCGTGCTACCTATCTATTTGTTGTCACCCTCTCCTTGTTTCCATGAAACCTCTAATCTTTGACACCATCCCAGCAAACCATTGTATGGCTATGTTATCGCTTGCTCAGCCCCTCTTATAGCATTGTTAGTTGCAGGTGAAGATGAAGATTGCTCCATGTGGGAACTTGGATTGTTGGAATATCACAATATTTATTACTATATTTAATGCACATATATACTTGGCAATGGGTGGAAGTCTTGGCCTTTTGCTCGGTGTTTTGTTCCACTCATGCCACCTTAAGAACCGATAAACTGGCGTTATGTTCCTTGATTTTGCGTTCCTAAAGCGGTTGGGTATATGGGGACCCCTTGACAGTTTGTTTTGAATAAAACTCCTCCAGCAAGGCCCAACATTGGTTTTAATTTGCCTCATAATAAAAACTTAATAAATTAATTAAATTTCATAGGGGGTCGTGTCCCCGGGTTCTTAATTCTACATTACAGGGAGGGGCCAGTGCCGATGGTGTTGGTCCCAAATAGAGCAGCTTGCGGCGCTGCCCCTTGGCAACTTGGGGTATCTGGTCGCTGTAACCATAGCTCATCCGGACATGGCCTGAGACGAGATACACGCGGCTATTATCAGGGTGTCGGCATGCCGGGAGGTCTTGCTGGACTTGTTTTACCATTGTCGAAATGTCTTGTGCACCAGGATCCGGAGTCCGATCGGGTTGTCCCTAAGATATGGGGTTTTTACCTCTGCTGATCGTGAGAGCTTGTGATGAGCTAAGTTGGGACACCCCTGCAGGGTTATGATCTTTTGAAAGTCGTGCCCGCTCTTATGTGGCAGATTGGAATTTGTTAATGTCCGGTTGTAGAAAACTTGACAAAGGATCCGAAATAAAATACACGAACCGCGTGAGTAACCGTGACCGTCTCTTTTCATTTTGGGAAGAGAACACGGTGGGGTTATGTTTGACTCATAGGTAGTTCAGGATCTCTTAGCGATCATTACTAGCTTGCGACCATTTGCATAGATGCTCATCTTATTATTGTACTCGTAAGTTAGCCACCATATAATGCTTAGTCGCTGCTGCAACCTCACCACTTAACCTCTCCATACCCATTAAGCTTTGCTAGTCTTGATACCCATGGTTATGGGATTGATGAGTCCTCGTGGCCCATAGTTACTACAACAACAGTTGCAGGTGCAGGTTTCCGATGACTTGACGTGAGAGCGATGTTTACTTGTGTTGGAGTTCTTTCTTCTTCTTCTTCGTTGATCTTGGGTTAGGTTCCTGGTCGGCAGCCTGGGATAGCAGATGGATGTCGTTGTGCTTGTCATGTTTTCATCCGTAGTCGTATATCTTGTGTATAATGTGTTGTATTCATGTGGAGTTGTATGACTTGTATGTATCCCCATCTATTTATGTAATGGTACGATGTAATGATATCCATCTTGCTAAGCGCCCGAAATGCGGTTGTGCCCCAATCACGAGGTGTTCACGTGATCGGGATAGAATCGCATCATGGGCGTGACAGCCCTTGCCATTGCATTTGGTCCATCGGTTTGAGTTCTCCACGGTGATACGTGGAAGTTACAAGTCGAGTAGCTTATTACTCTTGGGTGCTTGGTACCCTTGAGCTTGTTCCTCTTGGGTGCTTGGGCGCCCTAGACGGTTGAGGTCACCTCGAAGCCATATTCCATTGTGGTGAAGCTTCGTGGTGTCGTTGGGGACATACCCCCAACCTTTGTGTTGTTCAGAGCTCAATCATTGTGGTGTAAAGCTCCAGGCAAGCGTCGGGGTCTCCAATTAGGTTGTGGAGATCGCCCCGAGCAATTTAACGGGTTCCGATGACCTCCCCAAGGGTTGCCAAAGTGTACGGGTTTGGTGACCGCCCCCAAGGGTTGCCATTTGTATGGGTTCGGTGACCGCCCTCAAGGGTCCCTTAATGGAATCACGGCATCTTGCATTGTGCGAGGGCGTGAGGAGATTACGGTGGCCCTAGTGGCTTCTTGGGGAGCATTGTGCCTCCACACCGCTCCAAACGGAGATTAGCATCCGCAAGGGTGTGAACTTCGGGATACATCATCGTCTCCGCGTGCCTCGGTTATCTCTTGCCCGAGCCCTTTACTTATGCACTTTACTTTGTGTTAACCATATTGTTTCTTGTCATATATCTTGCTATCACCTAGTTGGTTATCTTGCTTAGCATAAGTTGTTGGTGCACATAGGTGAGCCTAGTTGTTGTAGGTTTTGTGCTTGACAAATTAACCGCTAGGTTTATTCCGCATTTGATCAGACCTAAACCGTAATTATTTTAAATCGCCTATTCACCCCCCCTCTAGGCGACATCCACGATATTTCATCATTTTACCTCCTCTAGTTGCAACTCTAACAGCAAAGTCATGCATATTATGATTCATTTCATCAAGCAATTCTATTTGAGATTTAGCAACTTGTTCTAATTGAGTTTGAGCCATAGAAGCATGTTTTCCAACACCTCTAACATCATTTTAAATTCTAAATAACAAGTCACTCAAACGAGCAATCATATCAGAATTGTATTTCAATTGCTTCATAACATTTGCATTGAAGTGATCTTGCTTTCTAATATAGTTTTCAAACTCATAAAGGCATTGGCTAGGATGCATATTGTGAGGATGATCATTATCATTGAACTTCATTAGAGAATATACCTATACCACCTTAGGCAGTGGTGGTGCATTAAGCCCATGTATTTCTTCAATTGGAGGTAAATTTTTAACATCCTCAGCTTTAATACCTTTTTACTTCGTAGATTTCTTTGCTTCTTGCATATCTTCGGGACTGAGATATAATATAACCCTCTTCTTCGGAGTGGGTTTAGGTGGTGGTTCAGGAAGAGTCCAATCATCATAATTTCTTAATATATTATTCAATAATTCTTCAGCTTGTTCAACAGTTCATTCCCTGAAAACACAACCATCACAACTATCTAGGAAGTCCCTAGAAGCATCAGTTAGTCCATTATAGAAGATATCAAGCATTTCATTTTTCTTAAGAGGATGATCAGGCAAAGCATTAAGTAACTGGCAAAGCCTCCCCCAAGCTTGTGGGAGACTCTCTTTTTAAATTTGCACAAAGTTAAATATTTCTTGTAAGGCAGTTTGTTTCTTATGAGCAGGAAAATATTTTTCAGAGAAATAATAGATCATATCCTGGGGACTACGCACATAACCAGGAGCAAGAGTATGGTACCAAGCTTTAGCATCACCCTTTAGTGAGAACGGAAATAATTTGAGAATAAAGTAGTAACGAGTTTTCTCCTCGTGAGTAAAAAGGGTGGCTATGTCATTTAGCTTAGTGAGATGTGCCACGACAATTTCAGTTTCATAACCATGAAAAAGATCATATTCAACCAAAGTGAATAACCCTAGGTCGACAGAGAATTCATAATCCTTATCATCAATAATGATAGGTGAAGTAGCAGACTTAGGATCACATTTCATTCTAGCATTCACAGATTTTTCTTTATACTTGTGTAGTAATTTCTCTGGATCATCTCTATCATTACAAGCAAGAATATCTCTAGTTGCTTCTTCACTCATAACATAACCTTCCAGTACCTTAAGAAATTCATATCTAGGAAGGCTAGTTCTAGTAGCTGTTTCAGGAGTTTCAGTTTCAAGTTCATCATCAGATTCAACAACATCATGTTGTATTAGTCTAGCAATTTGTTCATCAAGAAATTCACCAAGTGGCACATCATCATCATGCAAGGTACTAGCATCATCATAAGTATCATGCATAGTAGAAGTAGCATCATCAATAACTTGCGACATATCAGAAGTAATAGCATGTTGTGGTGTTACAAGTTTACTTATAACAGAAGGTGAATCTAAAGCAGAACTGGATGGCAGTTCCTTACCTTCCCTCGTCTTAGAGGGATAAATCTTAGTCTTAGCATCCTTTAGATTCTTCATAGTGATAAATTGATAATAATCCCAAGTAACTCAACAAATATAACTATGCTCCTCGGCAACGGTGCCAGAAAAAGGTCTTGATAACCCACAAGTATAGGGGATCGCAACAGTTTTCGAGGGTACAGTATTCAACCCAAATTTATAGATTCGACACAAGGAGAGCCAAAGAATATTTAAAGGTATTAGCAGCCGAGTTGTTAATTCAACCACACCTAGAGATTAATTATCTGCAGCAAAGTGATTAGTAGCAAAGTAGTTTGATAGTTTTGATAGTAGTGACAACAACAATAGTAACAGTAACAGTGATAGCAGTAATTTTGTAGCAAGTGTAACAGTAGCAACAGAAGTAGTAACTTAGCAAGATCAATATGGGACAAATTCGTAGGCATTGGATCGGTGATTTGTTGGATGATATTCATCATGAGGCAATTACAACCTAGGGCGATTCGGCACTAGCTCCAGTTCATCGACATAATGTAGGCATTTATTCCGTAAATAGGCATACATGCTTTATTAAAAGAACTTGCATGACATCTTTTGTCCTACCCTCCTGTGGCGGCGGGGTGCATATTGGAAACTAAGGGATATTAAGGCCTCCTTTTAATAGAGAACCAGAACAAAGCATTAACACATAGTGAATACATGAACTCCTCAAACTATGATCATCTCCGGGAGTGGCTCCGGTTGTTGTCATCCGGGGTTGCCGGGTCATAACACGTAGTAGGTGACTATAACTTGCAAGATTGGATCTAGAACATGGATATAATGATGATAACATACACAGTTCAGATCTGAGTTCATGGCACCCGGGCCCAAAGTGACAAGCATTAAGCATGGCAAAGTCAAAGCAACATCAATCTAAGAACATAGTGGATACTAGGGATCAAGCCCTAACAAAACTAACTCGATTACATGATGGATCTCATCCAACTCCTCACCGACCAGCGAGCCTACGAAGGAATTACTCACTCCCGGTGGGGAGCATCATGGAATTGGCGATGGAGAAGGGTTGGTGATGACGAAGAACGAAGATCCCGCTCTCCGGAGCCCCAAACGGACTCCAGATCTGGCCTCTCGAGGTAGAATAGGAGGTGGCGGCGGATCCGTCTCGTAGATCGCGATAATTCTTTCTCCCTGCATTTTTTTGGACGAATGTGAACTTATAGTATCAGGGTTGGCGTCTGCGGGGCCACCATGTGGGGACAACCCACCTAGGCACGCCAGGAAAGGAGGGCGCGCCCTGGTGGGTTGTGCCCACCCAGGTGCCCCCTCCGGTGGTTCTTGGCTCCTCTATTTTTCTTTTATTGTATAAAAAATCCTCGTGAAGTTTCGCTTGATTCTGAGAACTTTTATTTCTGCACAAAAACAACACCATGGTAGTTCTGCTGAAAACAACGTCAGTCCGGGTTTAGTTTCATTCAAATCATGCAAATTAGAGTCCAAAACAAGATGAAAAGCATTAGGAAAAGTAGATACATTGGAGACATATCACCACCCTAACATGTCCCTTTAACCAAACACATCCCTTGTGCATCCAAATATCCCTAAACCCAGATTTGCCATGAGAGTCCACCATACCTGCCTATGGATTGAGTAAGATCCTTCAAGTAATTTGTCATTGGTGCAAGCAATAAAAATTGCTCCTTAAATATGTATGATCTATTAGTGTGAAAAAAATAGGCTTTATATCATTAGCGAGGCAAAAAAAAACTTACATGGTGGTAACTGATAAGTCCATTTTGCATCATGCTTTTATATCATTATTTATTGCATTATGGGCTGTTATTACACATTATGGCACAATACTTATGCCTTTTCTCTCTTATTTTACAAGGTTTACATGAAGAGGGAGAATGCTGGCAGCTAGAATTCTGGACTGGATAAGGAGCAAATCTAAGAGACCTATTCTGCACAACTCCAAAAGTCCTGAAACTTCACGGAGATTTATTTTGGAAAATATAAAAAATATTGGGCAAAGAAAGCACCAGAAGGGGGCCACCTGCCATTCACAAGGGTGGGAGCGCACCCTACCCCCTCGGCGCGCCCCCTGCCTTGTGGGCATCCTGACAGGCCCCCGATGCCCATCTTTTGATATATCATAGGTTTTGACCTAGAAAAAATGATAAGGAGGTTTTCGGTACGAAGCGCCACCGTCTCGAGGCGGAACCTGGGCGGAACCAATCTAGGGCTCTGGCAGAGTTGTTCTGCCGGGGACACTTCCCTCCGGGAGGGGGAAATCAAAGCCATCGCCATCATCAACGATCCTCTCATCGAGAGGGGGTCAATATCCATCAACATCTTCACCAGCACCATCTCCTCTTAAACCCTAGTTCACCTCTTGTATCTGATCTTTGTCTCAAAACCTCAGATTGGTACCTGTGGGGTGCTAGTAGTGTTGATTACTCCTTGTAGTTGATGCTAGTTGGTTTATTCTGTGGAAGATCATATGTGCATATCCTTAATGTTATTCAATACCCATCTTATTATGAACATGAATATGCTTTGTGAGTAGTTACTTTTGTTCCTGGGGACATGGGAGAAGTCTTGTTATAAGTAATCGTGTGGATTTGGTATCCGTTCAGTATTTTGATGAGATGTATGTTGTCTTTCCTCAAGTGGTGTTATGTGAACGTCGACTACATGACACTTCACCATGATTTGGGCCTAGGGGGAGGCATTGGGAAGTAATAAGTAGATGATGGGCTAGAGTTACAGAAGCTTAAACCCTAGTTTATGTGTTGCTTCGTAAGGGGCTGATTTGGATCCATATGTTTCATGTTATGGTTAGATTTATCTTAATTCTTCTTTCATAGTTGCGGATGCTTGCGAGAGGTGTTAATCATAAGTGGGAGGCTTGTCCGAGTAAGGGCAGCGCCCAAGCACCGGTTCACCCATATATCAAATTATCAAAGTAACGAACACGAATCACATGAGCATGATGAAAACTAACTTGACAACAATTCCCATGTGTCCTCGAGAGCACTTTGATTTATATAAGAGTTCATCCAGGATTGTCCTCTGCTACAAAAAGGATTGAGCCATCTTGTCGCACCTTAGTTACTTTTGTTACTTATTACCCATTACAAATTATCTTATCACACAACTATCTATTACCGATAATTTCAGTGCTTACAGAGAATACCTTGCTGAAAACCGCTTGTCATTTCCTTCTGCTCCTCGTTGGGTTCGACACTCTTACTTATCGAAAAGACTACGATAGATCCCCTATACTTGTGGGTCATCAGTAACAAAGGTTGTATAGTTTAGACCTACCTCAAATGAACTACTAGGTAAAAGCATAACCATCTGGTATAAATTCCTACCATTCAATCCTACTAGAAAGGACTATGTGCATATAAAACATAGGTAATTAAAAGTATGGTCAAATGTGAACTTGCCTTGGTACTGGTGGTTCGAACCTAGAGAATGTTAATACTCGACTTCGCACTCTACACAATCAATGGTCAAAGTAAATTAACATACATAATCAATCATTCTAGAGAATGAAAATAGCATGCAACATGCAAAGACTCAGAAAATCCAAATGAAAATCCAACACAATCAACGTGCATTCAAAGTGCAAAACAACATGTGACATATGGTTCCAAAATTGTGATGTGAACTAAAGTGCATACAATGCAT
Organism: Secale cereale; assembly: GCA_902687465.1. NCBI lineage: Eukaryota > Viridiplantae > Streptophyta > Magnoliopsida > Poales > Poaceae > Secale > Secale cereale. The sequence goes on from LR738710.1 coordinate 252,867,292, forward strand.
ATAAGTGAAAGTATCATGGACATATCCTAATTGTGTGAATATAATGTGAGAATGGTCCAAGTCCTAGGGTTTGGCTATGGTGACAAAGTGCAAAAATAATCAACTTAAACGAAGTTACCGTTTAGAAGATATGGCCAAATAGGATTTGAATTTGAATTCAAAACAATTCAAATTTTAAATTGTCAAAATGTTGCAAATATGGGTTATCTAGATAGATCTAATCGAGATGAACAATTTGCCGTTAGTTAAAACGAATTTGGATCTACGGTTAAAAAGATCTGGCTAATCTAAGTTCACGGACTATTTTGCTAATTCCAGGGACTAAATAGTGAAGAAATATTGTAGCGAACATGTCCCTGGCCACATGGCAGATTCCAATTGGCTGGGAAGTGTCCGCTACATAGCTAAACCAGCGAACGACCGACAAATAAGTAAAACGCTACGCAGAGCTAAATAAGAGAAAACCGGAGACCAATTTCACTAAAACCACGCGGTTTAATAAGAACCGCGGTTAACCGCACCAGTTCAAATAAAAAACTTATCTAATTTGAACGAGGGGAGGGGCGGCTCACAGCGGGCGACGCTGTCGTCGTCGGGCAGGGGCTCGGCGTCGGTGTGTTCCGGTGGCGGGGAAGGAGTCCGCGGGGTGTGGCTCAATGTCGGCGTCGCGGTAGTTGTGGCAGGGGTCCTTGGGGCGTCCAGACGAGCGGCGTGATGACCCAGAAGTGTAGGGGATCTATCATAGTCCTTTCGATAAGTAAGAGTGTTGAACCCAACGAGGAGCAGAAGGAAATGACAAGCGGTTTTCAACAAGGTATTTTCTGCAAGCAATGAAATTATCGGTAACAGATAGTTTTGTGATAATATAATTCATAACGGGTAACAAGTAATAAGTGTAAAAAAGGTACAACAAGGTGTTCCAATCCTTTTTATAGCAAAGTACAAGCCTGGACGAACTCTTATATAAAGCAAAGTGCTCCCGAGGACACGTGAGAATTATTGTCAAGTTAGTTTTCATCATGCTCATATGATTCGCGTTCGTTACTTTGATAATTTGATATGTGGGTGGACCGGTGCTTGGGTGTTATCCTTACTTGGACAAGCCTCCCACTTATGATTAACCCCTCTCGCAAGCATACGCAACTATGAAAGAAGAATTAAGATAAATCTAACCATAGCATGAAACATGTGGATCCAAATCAACCCCTTACGAAGCAACACATAAACTAGGGTTTAAGCTTCTGTCACTCTAGCAACCCATCATCTACTTATTACTTCCCAATGCCTCCCCCCCGGGCCCAAATAATGGTGAAGTGTCATGTAGTCGACGTTCACATAATACCAGTAGAGGAAAGACAACATACATCTCATCAAAATACAGACTGAATACCAAATTCACATGATTACTTATAACAAGACTTCTCCCATGTCCTCGGGAGCAAACGTAACTACTCACAAAGCATATTCATGTTCATGATCAGAGGAGTATTTAATAATATCATCGATCTGAACATATGATCTTCCACCAAATAAACCAACTAGCATCAACTACAAGGAGTAATCAACACTACTAGCAACCCACAGGTACCTATATGAGGTTTTGAGGCAAAGATTGAATACTAGAGATGAGCTAGGGTTTGAGAGGGGATGGTGTTGGTGGATATGTTGATTGAGATTGACCCTACCTCGATGAGAGGATCATTGGTGATGATGATGGCTTCGATTTCCCCCTCCCAGAGGGAAGTTTTCCCGGCAGAACAGCTCCACCGGAGCCCTAGATTGGTTCTGCCGAAGTTCCGCCTCGAGACGGCGGCGCTTCGTCTCGGAAGCTCTCCTCTGATTTTTTTTCTAGGTCAAACCCCTCCATATAGCAGAAGATGGGCATCGGGGACCTGCCAAGGGGCCCACAAGCCCTGGGGGCGCGCCCCTAGGCTTGTGGCCACCTGGTGGGTCCCCCTCTGTATTTTCTCCGCCCAATATTTTTTATATATTCCAAAATAATTCTTCGTAGATTTTAAGGACTTTTGGAGTTGTGCAGAATAGGTCTCTCAGATTTGCTCCTTTCCGGCCCAGAATTCCAGCTGCCGGCATTCTTCCTCTTCATGTAAACCTTATAAAATAAGAGAGATAAGGCATACGTATTGTACCATAATGTGAAATAACAGTCCATAAAGCAATAAATATCAAAATAAAAGCATGATGCAAAATGGACGTATCATGGTGCGAGGACGATGTTGCTCCGTACTACGGTAGGGCTCTCCGTTGGTGGCGGCGTCGCTCCGGCGATACCTAGGCGCAAACATGATGTCAAAATGGTGCGTGTGGACTCATGCAGTATATTTTACGAAGAAATGGAGGCCGGGGTGGCTCACTGGCGACGGAATGCTCCGGTGGATTTGGCTCGGCCGGCGAGATCCAATCGACAAGGATGGTGGCTAGGAGCGGCGTGGGGATGGGTGAGACGGCCAGTGTGGCAGAGGAGGCCTCGGGGCTTTATATAGATGAGGCCAGGGGCTGGGGAGCTGCGGATAAGCCTCATCCGTGGGGCTTCGCCAATGGTTGCGGGCGGCGCGCTCACGGCTTGTCCCGTGCGGTGCGGCGGGAGGTTGGGTGCGACCCGAGCCTCGGCCCCGCTAGTCACCGGCAGCGACGGGAGGTGAGCGAGGGACGGCGACCGGTGCGAAGCACCTTCGGGCGAGGTGCTCGGCCTTGGGCCGTATGGCCGACTTGGCCGCTCGTTCTGTGCGCGCGCGTGTGTGTGAGTGCGCGTGTTTTTTTTAACAGAAAACATATGTGGCCTAAAAAAATTCAAATGAATTTCTAAAAATTACACATAAAATTCTAAAACCACTAATGAATATATAGAGCATAGTGAACATTTATTACAGCTCATAAAATTTTGAAAATAATTTTCTAATGCAATAAATGCACTTTAGACCAATAAAGTAATTATCAAATAAACTCCAAATAATATTCTAATAATTTCCCAACTCTTTTATATTTGAGGAAGTCATTTTATCCCCTCTCTTGATTTTGTAAAAATAATCTTGAAACTCAAAATGGAAAACATTTTCAAAAGTGATTCAAATCACTCCCCACTCTATTTCATATATTTTGAAGAAGTCCTATTATCTTCTCTAATGAAAATTCTTGAGTGGCATAAAGCTTATGATTTGAAATATTGTCAAACGGAATTCAAATCTTCTCGACACCCCTTTCATTTCTTTAAATGGAAGAGTCATATTATCTTCACTCTAGGGTTTTGTCATGAAATGAATTTGAATTCATGGAGATCAAAATGCAAGATGAAAGTTTTGGGAAAGTCCTTTTATTCCCTCTCATTCAACTTTCAAAAAATTTCAAATTTCTCTCTGTCTCACACAATCAATCACACAACAATCAAACAAACACTCATAATTATTTATTTAATATAATGTTCCAAAATTTAGAATTTTGCGATGTTACAGGGCGTTGCCGCCTTCGGCGAGTTAGCGAGCTCCTCGATGAGCATGGGAATTGGAATGTGTAGCTGCTCAACCGACATTTTATGTCGGTGGACGTTGCGAAAATTATTAAGATCAAGGTGGTGCCCCTCTTGGGCAATGACATCATCGCATGGGCGCCGGAGCGCTCATGTTCATTCTCTGTCCGGAGTGCCTACCGCCTCAACTTTGACGAGACTTGTCATCATACTATAGTCATTGCGAGCAAGGCACCGCACGGGCGACATGTTGTCTGGGCAGTTATGTGGAGGTGCCCTGCTCCACCAAAGTTGCGTATATTTGCGTGGTAGTTATCCTCAAACTCCCTTGCTACTTGGATGAACAAACAGTCACAAAAACTCAAGGTATCTAACCTTTGTCCGCTATACGTTGGAACTATGCCCCTAGAGGCGATAATATTTTTATTATCATATTTCCATATTCATAATTAAAGAGTTTATATTCTTTGCTATAACTGCTATGATCATGGAATATGTGATTCAGTGGAAAACTCATATGCATGTGTGGAATGATAAACAACAAATAAATGGTTCCTAGTCTTGCCTCGTGAATGTCACGGAAGATGGGGAGCAAACTATGGCATGGTTCTTGAATGTACTCAACCATCATATCAAGAAGATCACCAACTTCCAACCTTACACGGAACTCATCGAGCTAGTGCACCAAGCTACCAATGCAGAGTGCCAAGTGCAAGAAGACTTCAAGTACTCCAAGTACTCTTCCAAGACCTATGGCTCATACAATCAAGCTTCGATGGCTATGACGCCTTCTACCTCTACAAAACCTTCACCAAGCAATGACGACAAGTCAAGTTACAAGAAAACTTCGACATTTTTGACACCTTCGAGTCGCCCTTCCACTACAAGCAACTTCAAGCCAAGAGCTTCATCATCAACTACTCTAACCGAAGAGACTAACAAGACGAGTTCCATCAAGTGTTTCACTTGTCAAGGCCGAGGTCATAAGACATACCAATGTCCAACACAGTGCACCATGATCGCTGATGACGATGACACCTATGACTGTATGAGTGAGAGGGAAATGGAAGCTCTTAAGCACATGCCATGCACCGCCAAAGTGAATGAAGATAAAGATGCTCAAGTCTTTTATGACAATGATCCTAGCCCCGCTCTCGTTGTATCAAAGGTCTTGACACTTCAACACCAACAATATGAAGATCAACGATGCCACAGCTTCCATACCAAAGTGGGCATTAATGGACGTTCTGTCAAGGTCATCATCGACAGAGGAAGTTGCTAGAACTTGGCAAGCGACGAGCTATGTAACAATCTACAATTGGTCAAGATGAAGCATCCTCGTCCATACAAGGTCCAATAGCATAGTGACTCCGACACCATTCAAATGGAGCATACTGCTACTTGTGATCTGCGTTGGTATTTCCCTAAAGAGGAGAGGATGATGTAGTACAGTAGAGATAAGTATTTCCCTCGGTTAAGAAACCAAGGTTACCAATCCAGTAGGAGAAGCAAGCAAAACTATGTAAACAATACCTCAACACAAACAACAAATCCTCGCAACCCAACACTACAAGGGGTTGTCAATCCCTCGAAGCTTACGTGCAAGATTAAATTGTACGGTATTTGATAAATAGATAGACTGATATATGCAAATAAAATAAAAGTAAATAAATTGCAGAGAAGTATTTTTGATATAATAGATATAAAAATAATATGATAGAAATAGACCCGGGGGCCATAGTTTTCACTAGAGGCTTCTCTCTTGAAGATAACATATGGTGGGTAAATAAATTATTTGTTGGGAAATTGGTAGAAACGCAAATAATTATCACGATATCCAAGTCAACGATCATGCATATAGGCCTCACGCCCAAGATTAGTAGACCGACTCCTACCTACATCTACTACTATTAGTCCAAACATCGACCGCTATCCAGCATGCATCTAGTGTATTAACTTCATGAGAAACGGAGTAATGCTTTAAGCAAGATGACATGATGTAGACAAGATAACCTCACGTATGAATAAACCCCATCTTTTTACCCTTAATAGCAACAATACATGCATGGCATGGCATGTCTCTTTCTGTAACCGAGATTGAGCACCGCAAGATTGAACCCAACACAAAGCATCTCTTCCCATGGCAAGAAAAATCAATCTAGTATCGTCCATAGGTCTGTGGTAAACTACTCACGTATCGTCCGAGTGGTAACAAGGTTGATGTAGAGCCCCTCCGTGATCGTTACCCCTTTGGCAGAGTGCCGGAAAAGGCCTCTAGATTGGATCTCTGGTTTTGGAACTTGCATCGGCGAAAATAGTATTTCCTCTGTTTCTGTTGGTTTCACGATTTATGAGTATTTATAGAGGAATAATTAGGTCAAACAGAGCTATATGGGCCCCACGAGCCACCAGGGCGCCCCCCTGGGGCGTGCTCTGGTGCCTCGTGGGCCACTGCTCCATCTTTTGGCGTCCTCCTGAAGCTTCCAGGGTCCCTTATTGCTACAAAAAAATCTCCAAAAAGTTTCATGGCATTTGGACTTTATTTGATATGGATATTCTTTAAAACCAAATACATGCAGAAAACAACAACTGCCATTGGGCACTAAGTTAATAGGTTTGTACTAAAACATGATGTATAATTTCTTGAAAATGTATATAAAACATCCAAGATTGATAATATAACATCATGGAACAACCAAAAATTATAGATACGTTGGAGACGTATCACATACCGTTAAAGTCTCCTTCAAGATTGGCGCATACGAAGACACCTTGGAGTGTGATGTGGTTCCCATGTGTGTTTATCATCTCCTACTTGGACGTCCATGGTAATTCGATCGCGACGTCATCCACAACTGGTGAACCAATCACCATAGTTTCCAGATGAAGGACAAGGATTTCGTCCTATGACCTATGTTTCCAAGTCAGGTGATCGCCGACAAGCAAGCATCCACCCATCATGGAGAGAATAGTAAGAGAGTGAACCACCAAAAAGAGAGTGAGCTCCATAAGCCAAAATCGAGTTCCTCCACGATGAGCAACATGAAAAATCTAGTGCTTTTAGCCAGCAAAAGAGACATGAGAGAAGTGTGTGAGAGCCCATCTAGTGTTATACACTATGTCCTAATGTGCAAAGATGAAGCGACAAGGACTAACACTACTCACCATTAAACCCGGGCAAACATCAGGCCAGGCCGGGTTTTGGGCCGGGCTTGTAAAAGCCCGACCTTCATTTCTCAAGCCCGAGCCCGCCCCGAACCCCGAAATACTCCCTGTTTTCAAGCCCGAGCCCGGCTCGAAATCATGCCCGAAGCCCGAAAGCCCAACCCGAATGCTGTTTTTTAGTGTGCGCACGTGTAAGCCCAGCCCGAAGCCCGAAAGCCCAGCCCAAAATACAGAAAAATAGAAGCCCGAGTCCGGCCCAAACTATCTTCCGGGTTGCAAAACAAAGCCCGAGCCAGACCCGGATGTCAAGCCCGACCCGGCCCGGGTTTTTCGGGCCGGGTCGTCGGGCCGGGCTTCCCATGCCTGGGTTTACTCGCCATATACCTTCAGTGTTGTCTCGTTTGTTGCAGGAATTGAATGGCATATTTCCCGATGAGCTACCTCCGGGTCTACCTCCAATTCGCGGCATCGAACACCGCATCGACCTCATCCCCGGCGCACCTCTATCGAACAAGGCACCCTACCGCGCCAACCCTGACGAAACTAAATAAATACAAAGGCATGTACAACATCTCATTGAGAATGGGCATGTTCGAGAAATCTTAAGTCCTTGTGCCATTCTGGTTATTCTTGTGCCTAGGCGAGATGGTAGTTTTTTCATGTGTTCCGACTGCCGTCCCATAAATGCTATCACCGTTAGATACCGACACCCCATTCTACGCCTTGATGATATGCTAGATGAATTAAGTGGATCCAAGATTTTCTCAAAAATTGACCTTAAAAGTGGCTATTACCAAATTCACATTCAAGAGGGTGACGAATGGAAAACGGATTATAAAACAAATTTTAGATTGTATTAATTGCTAGTTATGCCTATGGGTTTATTCGAAGTGCCTAACACTTTTATGCATGTGATGCATTATGTTCTTCGCAAATTGATTGGCATATGTGTTGTGGTATACTTTGACGATATTCTTATGTTTAGTCAATCTCTTGAGGATCATGTCGCGCACCTTAGGGATGTTTGCAAGTTAGTTCTTACAAATGAGTGCCTTTATGGTAACATGGAGAAATGCACTTTTGGTGTTGACAAGCTCGTTTTCTTGGGATTTGGAGCTGCTCGAAGGTTTCCACAAAGATCGCGTTGTGGCCGGCGCCGTTGTCGATGAGCGTCTTGATGACTGCCATGTTGTTGATGGTGGGTGTGCACAACAAAATGATGGTGCCCACAAACTTTTTAGACTTGGGGTGTTCACTGTAGTCGAAGCCGATAGGGTACTGTGACCACTTGAGGGGCTTGGCATTCGCAGACTCCGGGAGGGATGCGTTCACCTTATGGGAGAACTTCTTGAAGTGGCGATTGGATGGGGGAGCTTGTGCTCCGCCAAGGATGCAAGCCACTGCACGAGGCTCATGGTAGCCCCTGGCGTCTTCCTCAGGTAGGTTGTCGTTGTTCCTGTTGGGGGACGGTAGGGCCACGTTGTCCTGCTGAGGGTTTGCCTCGTGAGGGTTGGTCTAACGAGGCTGGTTCTACCAATCCTGCCTACAGTTGTTGATGTTGTTGTCGTTGTCGTGATCCTTCCAGCACCCACCCTTGCGGTTGCCACCACGGTCTAAGTCGCACTCGTTGCGGTCGCCGCGCTTCTCCTACCGCTCGTCGCAAAGCAGCTTGAGCTTGTGGCAGTTTGCAGTGGTGTGGGAGTGCATGTTGTGGTAGGCGCAGAAGGGACAATCGTCCTGCCGGGCCTCCTCGCGGTTGCACTTCCGCTCAGGCTCCACCACAAACACAACGGGGCCCTTGCGCTCGATGTACATGCCCTTTAGGCTTGGCGATGTCGAGGTTGGTGTCAAGGTCATTGTGAGCAAAGAGGCGGCCCTCCTGGGCCTTGGCGCACTTGTCGGCGAGGTTAAATAGCTCGACCATAGAGTCGAGCTCATTGTGGACGGCAATCTTCTCGCGCATCCTGACATCCATGACGCCTGAGGAGAATGTCGCGATGACCGCAGAGTCGGAGGCGCGCGGGATCTTCTTGCGCACCTGGCTGAAACACTGGATGAACTTGCGGAGGGCTCTTCAGAGCGTTGGCGGATGACGCACATGCTGTTGAGCGTGAGGGACCGGTCGAGCGTGCCCTTGAAGTTGGCAATGAACTACAGGCATAAGTCGACCCGCGAGGAGAGGGAGGTCTCAGGAAGGTTCATCAGCTACGAGCGCACCGCATCCTTGAGGTTCATGGGGAACCAGTTCGCCATGACCATCTCGTCACCCTCAGTGGCCTGGATGCTCAAGGAGTAGAGCGACATGAACCCCACGGGTTTGGCGCTTCAAGCGTAGCGGGGCGGCAGCTCTAGCTTGAACTTCATGAGCCGCACCACGCAATGAAGCTCGCTCGTGAAGGCTAGGCAACCCCCGACGGTGGAGACGACGCCGCACGCGAGGGCATCACGGTTTGGCGCCCGACGACCGCAACCTCCTGGATGGTGTGGTACTGGCACTTGCGCTGCCTTTCGGTGAGCACACACGTGTCAGGTCTCGCACGTTGGATGATCTGGTAGCTTGGGCTGTCGTCGTGAGACGGGGATGAGACGTGGGAGAGCTCTGGTGAGCGCTCGCGGCGGTGGCGCGCCGCGCCATCTTTGCGCGAAGGCGGTGGCGGAGGCGTGTTTTGCCCCGCTCGCACGCCATGCGACGGCGGCGGGGTCAGAGGGCACGAAGGGGCTGAAGCCTCCCCGACGAAGTTGATGAGCTCAGTGATGCGAGCGAGCCATACGTCGTAGCCGTCGTCAGAGGGGCAGTAGCGCAGCAGTTCTTGCACCATGAGGAGCGCCGCCTGCGGAGTTGGCAGGTCGCGGCGTGCGAGCGAGGTCGCCATGGCCGTGCGCGTCGGTGGTGGCCGCTGCTGGTGCTGCTGTTGCACAACCGACGGGTGGTCGGAGGAGGCCTCCGCCTCCGGCTCCGTGCCCAGGTTGGCTGCGCGAGCTCGATGGTGGCGAGGGTCGACGACGGGCTCCGTTTGGACGCGGTTGGCTCGGCGCTGGACACGTGCCTGTGGAGCGCCAGACATGATGGTGTTGAAGCTCAAGGCGGAAAGACCAAGCCCCCTACTCGGCGCACTAAATGTCGGGGGATTGATTCGGAGCAAAGGGGAAATCCTCCAAAACCCTGGTTCCAGCTCTTGGGGCCTGATTTGTGTCTACGAGACAACGAGATTGACACGATGTGGACACAACGAGCTAGTCAGGTTTGGGCCACCGTGCAGTATAAAACCCTACTCCCGCTTGGCTGTATTTATTACGGACAGTGCTCTCTAAGCTACAAGATGAGCTTGAGCTCTTGGGGGGTCAAAATGGCGCAAGGAGTGGATCCTACTGTGGACGTGCTCCTCCTTTTATATGTGCTTGGGCCTCTTCCCCAAAAATATGAGCGGGAAAGAGCTATCATAGGGCGGCAATTTTGAAAGGATACATGCGCTGGAGCTTATCGTGACAAAAGATGGTCTTCGCCTGCCAAATGTGCCATCCATGACGCGTCGGGGGCTCCACGGCGATCTCCGTTCCGCCGCACCACCGTCTTGGTCTTCTTTCAGCAAAGAGGAAACCTTTGGCACTTGCTTTGGGGGCAGGTAGGCGCGGCTGCTCCCTTAGTACCAGAGGGGAAAGTGTCCTGGCCGCGCAGGCTGGCACCTGCCACGACGACGTCACCCATGTGATCGGCACACGACCCACGCCGTGTGGGCTCCCCGTGAGGCCTCGCGGGGAGGCGCCTCGCGAGGGAGCCTCACGGGGCCGCCTGTTGTGATGGTGTGTTGATGAAATCCTTGGTCGGAGAAGCCCCTCATGGGACAAGACCCTCGCGAGGCTGCTGGACTCGCGACGCACGCCGATGGGCCGCTTCGTGAGTTGGGCCATGGGGCCCTTCCTGGACTGTAGACAAATGGCCCGTGGTAACCTTGTTCTCACTGGGCCGACAGTGCGTTGTGCTCCCCTCGAACAAGCCATTATTTTATTTAGAACTACGAACATCATCTTGTATATGGGCCTCGCCTTGTGGACTCGTTCAGACAATGGGCCGTGTGGTCTGGCCCAAACTACTGCGTCTCACATGCCGGGAGATCTCACGGAGCCCAAACCACACCCGCACCTGTCGCCCCCACCACTCACGGGAAAACCTCGCAGGCAACCGGCCTCCTCCGCCGCCGCCGCCGCCGCCGCCGTCGAAGCATCAGAAGCAGCCAGAGTAAGATGTCGTTCCGGGCGCGGGAGATTTACAAGAAGGTGGTGCGCCGCGTGGGCGGGGAGGGGAAGCTGCCGGCAGAGGTGATGGACACGGTGAAGAACATTCTCCCGAATAGCAAGGTCGTCATGGGCCGGGCCAAGCGCGGCATCTTCGCCGGCCGCCACATCCAGTTCGGCAACAAGGTCTCCGAGGACGGCGGCAACAAGTATGCATGTTCTCACCCGCCTCTTCCCTCGTGCAATCCCTTCTGATCCATGCGCGCAGATATTCCGAACTGCAATGCATATATTCAGTCGTTGGAGACGTTTCTTGAGATCATTTCGATTTAAGTTGGGTGGGGTTGGGGGGGGGGGGGGG
>LR738710.1:252886723-252897925 GCA_902687465.1 Secale cereale
AGTGTTCGTGCGGACGGCGGGACGTAGTTGGGCTGGCCCATTTCGTTGGCGGGAGGTTGTTTAACTGTTTACGGATGTTTCTTGTAGTTTGTCACGATAGGGAAAAGTGGCGCGTAGGTCCTACTCCGAATTTTAACAAGTAGCTTTCTTGATGTATTCCGTTCAAAAATAAAAATGTTTGTTTTCTTTTTTTTCTTCTGTATGTTCCTACTTTCGAACGAAAAAATCATGGACTCTTTTTGGTACTAAATATTCTAAACATGCCAGGGACTCTTTTTGGTACCGAATATTCTAAACATGTCATACAAGCAAAATTGATCAGGAAAAAAATGTCATACAAGGGATCAAAAATAATGTCTTTATCCATTTGTGTGGATTCTCTTGACATTGCAGAATTGTCTTGTAGTACTTGTCGTACCTTCTTTATTAAGCATAGGAAAAAAAGAACTGCTTGTCAGTATATTGTAGCATCCAGAAAAGTCATAATGAGGAAAAAAATAACAGTATTAAATTGCCAGTGATTGAATATGGATGGTAGTGAACAACGAATTGTATTGTAATGAAAGAAAGCACAAATGTATGACATATATTTAGGAACGAAGTTAGCCCAGAGGTACTATAGTTGCATTATAGATTACTACTTGATTGAACACTTAATATCTGGACTATTTGCGAAGTTTTTGGTAGTTCGAATGTTTCGACGATTAGGTTGACACTAAAATAGTTCCTACAAAGAATCTCAAAGCTAGATAGTAAATTTTGAACTTTTTTCACGGGAATGAAAAATTGAGAAAAAGAAAGTAGGTGCTTTTTTCATACTGAGCAAAAGCATGGAACTGTAAAAAGGAAAAAAACTTTTGGAATGACTTACTTTAAAAGTGAAAGGGAAATGTTTCAGACATTTTTCAGATCTTCAATTGTTGTCTCGGTAGTTGTTTATTTGAATAATTGAAACCCCTATGAAATAACAGATTTAGAAAATAGGTAAGAGACATTTAGACAAAAGAGTAAGTAACTTTCATAACATAGATTTATAGATGTGAAAAAGAATGGTAAGTACAGAGTTAACCAACAGGGGGAGGATAATAAAAAAGGTCTAGAACTTGCATGGTTTTGTAGGAAGTTCCTCACTATAGGTAATTGAACTTCACTGTTGGGGTACGTTGATATCTCGTACAAGAAAATTTCGCGCAGAGGTTGCAAATCAGCCTGCAAGAAAATTTCTTCTCTTTCAGTTTTACAAGAAATATATGAAGCAAAATTGGTCTGAAAATGAGAGGAACTTATAGTTGAGAACCCTGGAACTCCCATTCCGTGGTAGTTTTTAAAAATTTGCAATAGGAAAAGCCCTATATCATACCTGCGATTAAGGAGATTGTAAAAACTGAACTTAGTTTACGAATATATGAAAACTTCAAATTAACTAAGCAAATTGAAAGAAAAATGCTGTAGGGAAAACAAGAGTAGCTATTAACCTGAAATGAGTTCTAGGTACTGCAACAAATCTGTAGTCGAAGTCCTTTATGTTGAATGCAGTGCAGTTCGGGTACGTCAAGGCAAACAGTGTTTTGAAATTGTAGGCAACGGAGCTTATGATAGTTGTGAATTTATCATGTCCAGAGCCATCAGGATTCATAATATCGAAGTACCTCCCGGATTCCAGGTTTGTGGAAATTAATATCCACTGCTTATCACTGAAGCAGGGTAAGTGCACCTAAAAAACAAGCCATATAAGTTTGGTTTTGTTTGTGTGAAGAAGGTATTGTATTCTTCATGCGTACGTAGTGGTTAAAAATAAATGTCCATAGATGTTTTGTTACTCAAGTTAGAGAACTAACGAAACTCGCTCTATCTGGACTGAAGCCAACCCTTCCTTCACTTAAAATATCTCTACGAATAGGATCCGAATGATCCAATAGTGATTGCATTAATAATTCCCGCATTGTCGTTTGTGAAAATATCAATAATACTAAATGATTGATGCTTGTATCTTTTTTGGTGAAATTCCGACACTAAAATGGAATAGTACTTCGTAAAAAATGAAGCAAGCACTACCATGTCTTCTCTTTGCACAATGTGTGTAATCACATCAGTGTTTGGGATGAGTCCTTGCTTTCCACAGAATAGTTGGTTTGTATTACGAATTTTCGAGTAACAATCTAAAGAATGGGGACTCATCCAAGAGCCAGGTCTCAATGAAATAGTCAAAGTCTTCTGATCAACCCAGACTTCATTCACTTCGAAAATCCTTTGGTTGTTTATTTGTTGTTGAATGTAAACAATAAAGGTTATTAGAAGAACTGGTACTAGAACATGAGGAAGATACAACGAAATAGGAAACATATATTATGAAACTATTTACTTCAAGTAGTTGCGACTATCCAAAACAGAAAAATACCTTGAGTCCAAATGTAGTAGAGCTGCGTTCATAGTCTTGAAGAACTCAGACTGAACCGGGCTTGAGAAAAGAACTTGTTGGTACTGCATGCTTTTGTTTGGGTAAACAACTGCTGCTGAAGAGAATTTTTGAATCAATTTCTTCTTTCCTTCTCCGATTTCATTTCTTTTGCATTTAGCTTCGTAGTCTTCTAGTAACTTGTATAAACCAGGATCATTAAGTGGAGTTCCAAATTTGTTTTGTGGTTGTCTAGAGTTGATGTTGAAAGGCCTCAGAGGGCTATTGCTATATAGAAACAGAGTTTTGTGATTGGATAGCAGTGGATAGTTGCCAGTAGAATTAACATTAAAGGTGGGAGCAGTAGGCAGTTAAAGACTTGTGTTATTGCAACCAGTCATTTGATGTGGAAGTGAATCATGTAGACCAGCAGTTATAACATTGAAAGAGGGAATATCATGTTCAACATTCTTTCCTATTTAACAAGTATATCCAGCTTTGGTATCAAGTGTAACAACCTTGTTCCTCTGATGTTCTGCTTGTTCATAGGCATGGCTAGGTACAAGTGTCGAAATTAGCGGGACAGGTGGCAGTTCTGCTTGATCTTCTGAGTAGTATAATGAATTTGCTGTTGAAAGATGGCACAAGAATAAGTTTAAGCTACTATATTCGATGATCAAGCAAAACAGTAGTATTGCCTTTGTTAGATGAGGTAAATTTCCATTGACTTATGCTGAATTTTTCTTGTCTGCATTGTAGAAGATCTTTACAGCGACCACGATCCCAATGGATCGAAGTCTCTGTGCTTAAGTGTCATCCCTGGATCGGTATGCTGACACACACAATACTTGAGGATTTATAACAGAATTTCAATCACACACTTATTACATCAAGGTCCTCAAAAATAGTATTATTACAAAAATATGGCTAAAGGCCAACTAAATAAGATAGTGCGGAAGCTTCGAAGATAAATGAGTCCATCAACTCCACGGCAAACACTGGGTGCATGACAACGACCTATCGCACCTTAATCCTCGTCTGAAAACTCTACAACCTGAGACGTTGAAGCCATGTAGGTCAGCACATTGAATATGCTGGCAAAGTCACACTGTAGCAATAATGATGAACAAATATATACCACTACATGCATATTTGGCTGGTGGAGGCTGTAAGGTTTATTTTTGCAGAAAGCTAATATTTCCCTACAACAAAGGAATAAATTTTATTTACTACTAAGTTAAATTAATCAATATTGAGAAGGTTCCTCCATCTCAATCCCAAAATTTAATTATAGAGTGATGAGACCAACAAATAATTCACTTCTAGATACTCGAAGTTGTCCATAACCGGGGACACGGCTAATCATGATTAGTTTATACACTCTACACAGGTTTGCGCACTTTCCCCACAAGACTCAACCACATCCATGATTGGAAGGTCGATACATAGCCTTTCAGAAGCATTAACTCTTTACTCTAGGTAGACCGGTACACCTACTTTTCCGTACATCTGCTAGTCTACCACTGAAAGAGGTCACACAACTTACTCAACTATGCCACAGCCCATAATGGTTTGTGGCTACACACGGAAGTTTCTAGGCATGAATAATTATATGATCCCTTTGAGCCTGGGTGGCATTCCATAGGATGATCACACGGTTCCTCCGGGATATCCTAGGATAATACTGGATTCTCTAGGTGCCCTGCAATCAATCCATCCAGATGTGTATTAAAGTTGCCACCTTAAACTTTCCCTTAGTTGTTATTACACTCGCAACTTTCATGAATCTCACATACCAATCCACATCTACGAGCATGGCTAAGCAATAAATAACAAAATGTATATTCCCGGGGTTGATCACAAGTCATAGGTTCCTACCTCATGAACTACGAAGCATAAGCATATGTATCCAAGTCCTACTCATGCAAATCTTTGAGGGTATAACTAATGCAATAAAAACTGGGTATTGAAAAGTATGATCAAAGTGTAACTTGCCTTGCTGATGATCGTTAAACCCTAGAGATTCGTAGTAGCAAGCTTCGCACTCCGGAAATTCTATCGCAAGCAAACAATAGCATACATAAGCAATCATGCACAAGATTCAAAGAAAATATCTCAGAAAACTTAGAAAACGGGCAAATGACTCTTGTAACAGAAAACAATTTTCAACAGTACCAAAATTATGTTATTTTGATCTTAACAGAAATTTTAGGTCAATAGCTTCGATTTGCAAAAAGAATCAACTCAAACGGACTTACAAAACTCAAGATATGATAAAAGAAGTTCAAATTCAAATCTGTTTGAATTCAAATTTTAAAACTTTCAAGAACAAAGTTGAGTTGGTTTTCTGGATAGATGAGATCTCAACGAAAATTTTGGCGTTGGTTTTATCTAATTCGGATAAACGAGTAAAAAGTAACGATCGTTTGAAAACTAGAGACTAATCTGTATTTTTTTTAATTGTGAATAGGTCCCTGGCGGAACATAACAGAAAAAGAAAAAATCTACCGAATGGATGTTCGTTATCTAGATCTAATCAGTGGACGTTCGCTAAATAACTAAACAAAAAACAGACCGGTTTATATATAAAAAAACCGAAAACAAAAGAAAACCAACGAACCAAGGCGGTTTTATACCGGTTCGGTGGCGGGTCGGGTCGGCGGCGGCGGTCGGCTCCGGCGGCGGATCGGGCGTCTCCGGTGGCTCGGCGGGTGGGGTGGCGGCTCCGGCCCGGCGGCGGGGCGAGGCGAGGCGAGAGGCGCAAAGCAACGGTGACGGCGGCGCGGCTAGGCAACGGCGACGGCGTCGGCTGGCGGCGGGATGAGGCGAGGAGGAGGAGGGGGTCGGGCCGGCCCTTATATAGGAGGTCGGGGGTGGCCTGCCTTGGGCGAGGGGGCGACCGGCGGCGGGCGTAGCTCGGACTTATGCGGGAGTCCGGTTCGGGCACGGCGGAGGAAGGCGGTGGCGGCTTGGGCCGGCTGGGCTTCGGCCCAGTTCGGTCCAAAACATTTTTTTAAATAACATTTTTCTGAAAATAACGAAAATAGAAAGACACTATAACTATATTTTTTAAAAAACTCTGAAAAATTTACACACACTTAGGGCCTTATTATTGACCTAGTGAACATTTTTCTGTGCCTAAATGCCTAAAATAAAAATAAACTTTTTAGTACTAATAAAAACAATAAAATAAATACTTTTGCAAATAAAATCCAATAATTATATTTTTACTCAAAATTCAATTTCCAACATTTTTATTCTGTTTTTGAAGAAGTTACATTATCTTCTCTCATTATTTAAAAATATTGAAAAATGAAAATTAGCAAAAAATATATTTGATCCAACCCCACTTGGAAAAATAATAAACATTGTGGGTCCTTTTTGGGAAACTTCCAACTCTCTCTTACTTGGCTCCTTGAGTTGCTTAAAGTCTCTTGGATCAATTTCTAATAAAAATTAAATTCAAAATGCTCAAATGATGAATGCATATGAATGATCTATATGTTAACATCCAAATTGAAAATTGAGATATTACAATCTTATGTTAAACAACCACTGGAATAAATCATCCACATTGGAGTTGCATGAAATTTTAACAATAGAATTGAACCCGAGTTTTTGTACTATCATCTTTTGATCGTCAGTAAGATTTGATAGAAAAACCAGGAACATATTAAGATGCTCGAGAATAACTGCCTGAAGTAATTTAATAACATGATCAGAATATTTAAGAAATATTTGCACAGAAAGACAATTTTGGTTGTAGAAATGGAGTTATTTCGAAATCATTGAAAGAAAAAAGAAATGTCAACAGATTGGTCTTACTTTCTTCTTTTTATGTGTTTTTTCGTCACTTAATCCTGCCATATGTAGTTCTTGGATATACCTCTTCTTTAGTACTGCTTCATTTGCTGTAGACATCTGCAGATAATGAATAAAGTTTAGTACAAAAGTATTGATGGAGAAAAATATATTTCAACTAGAAATGTGTGAATCAAATGTAATTATTTTACTTAATACTAAAGAAGTAGTTGAAACAAACTGAACTCAGTAATCAATTATTCCCATTTTTGTAAAAAATATGTACTTAAAATAGGAACTACATTTTGAATGCCATTCACTTGTGCTCACGACATTTGGTAGGAAAATCAATTTAGTTAATTGGTACTATCATTTTGAATTAAAGTTGGGACTAATGCTCTTCTATGACATAATGGTGTGATTATCCATTCAAGTGAACAAGTAGAGCAAGATGATGGATAGTTTTTAAAAAAGAAAGTTGAACTTTATGTCTTTTGGCAACTTTTGATAGAACATTATTGTCGACTGTTTCTTGGTTATCAAGATGTTGGCCTTCTCTTACCATAGTATTTTCATCTCCCATACGGAAAATTTTGAAAAGAAAAATTAGTTGCAATGTTGGGGGGACAAAAAATGGGAGAGATTTGAGCTGCACAAGAATAGTTGGAACTCGTTGATTGAGATGGCTTTCAGAAACTCCCAGTACTAGAAAATATACACTAACAGTTTCAGTCAAAACTGGTTGGTGCACTGACAGTAAAGTGACTAGTCCAACAGTTGTTTCTCATGATCTTGCATTTAACCATTTACTATTTTTTGTCAAACAGCAAGCGTGGAATAAATAGCGTGCTCTGGTTGTACATTTACCTATAACTACTTGGGGTGAACTCAAGAACAGAGTGCTCTAGTGGTAAGATGTTCCTAGCTTTAGCTACTTGGTGATGAACCGAAAATCAAGCAGCATCTCATGCATAGCAACATGAAATGATCTCTGAAATTCCAACCGAAAAAATGGGCACAGCAAGATCTGGTGGATTAGAAACTACCAGATCTGACCATTTGCAGAGGAGGAACATTTTGAGACGTAAAGATGAGGACTATTTACGAAATTGGCCTGATGGATCTTAGGAAAGTTGTTCTTCAAGTTGATGCCGACGGTATGGAGGTGGGCGACAGTGGTTTCCAGATAAATGGAGGCGGGCGACGGTGTTGTCCAGAGAAAATGGGGAAGAGCGAGAGAGAGGAAAGTGCGGATACAAGTACCAGGCCCCGTCTATTGCGGGGTGGACCCCAGCTGTCGGTTGAACAAGTTAGTGTTATTTGGACATATATAAACAGGTAACCCTAGAAATGAAAAAAAAAGAAAAGCAAAAACATCATGATCCTCTCTCTGCGAGGCGCGGCAGGCGGTGCTGGGCGGCGCGCACAAGGCGCACGCGTGTGGCCGCCGTCTAGGTTTGAGGCAGGCAAACGGCGGAGAAGGGGGGTTGTGGCTATGGCAAGCGAGGATTGTAGGTATACAACCATCGCCAAAGAAGAAGAAGACCATCTCCGCCGCGGTACGAACACCTACTAGGTAAATAAAATCTGAATTGTAGTAGAATTTCTTCAAGATAATAGTCAAAATAGAGATTCTTCTAGTTTAGTTTCTTCATGGTCTAGATAAATGCGGTGATGTCTGTTTTTCTAAAAACTTTGGTTGTCCAACAGTTCAATCAACCATGAATCAGAATGAAGTATCAGCTAGTTCAGTCAGCAAACAGGGGAAGAAGAGGGAAAAACAGTGGAGATGGTCTTGGATCTAAGGTAAAATGGTGATTCTTTGTCTTGTTTATAGTACTGTCATCATCTTAAAGATCGAAAAAATAGACAAGAACTCATTCTCCGAGACTGGCTAACAGAATGACCTAGAAAATTTGCAGACCTTGATAGCGCTTCCCTAGTCCGTAGTACAACTAGCACATGACATGTTTGACTGTGTTCATTTTAATTTGTAGCAACAGACAGTGCTTGTAGCAAAACGATCCGTAGCATAAAACATGGTTTAAATGAAGTAATAATTTAACAATTGTGTTGCTCTCTAGGATTTGTCAGAATTAAACCTGAAATGATTTGTAGCAAAAAAATGATACTGTTGGCTTTTCAGCACAGGTTGTGTTGATCTCTAGGATATGACACGAAAAAAATCATTAAATGATGAAGCGAAAAAATGGTAATATTATTCTGGTACTTGCATGAAAATCATCTTGCTAGGACAAGTAGTTTGACTGGGACTGCATGTTTCAAATTCAAGGCTTGTGTGAATTAAACACAATCATTGGAAGGTTTTGAGCAAAAACTTTCTCTCTCATTTCAGGTTGATTGTGTCATATCTGGAGAAGCCAAACCTGGGAAACCAGCAAAAAACTACTAAGAAGAAAAATGTCGCTGTATCCAATACTTTAGTTTCTGAAGTTTCAAAGGTTTAAAAATTCAGTGTAGCTATGAGTACCTTCAGAAATAACTTATTTTGATGGATGAAAAACAAATTTGCAGGAAACACAGGATGTTTTCATGGATGAATTTGATCAGTATGTATTGCATCAGTCGATGAGAAAAGAAGATGAGGTCAGTTTAGTGATACGTCTCCAACGGATCTATAATTTTTTATTGTTCCATGCTATTATATATTATTTTTTGGATGTTTAATGGGCTTTATTAAACACTTTTATATTTTTTTGGGACTAACCTACTAACCCAAGGCCCAGTGCAAATTGCTGTTTTTTTGCCTATTTCTGTGTTTCGCGGAAAAGAAATATAAAACGGAGTCCAAATGGAATGAAACCTTCGGGAGAGTTATTTTTGGAACGATACCTTCACGAGAGACTTGGAGTACAAGTCAGAGAAGAAATGAGGTGCCCATGAGGGGACAGGGCACGCCCCCACCCTCGTGGGCCCCACTTTGCTCCATCGACGTACTTTGTCCTCCTATATATACCCATATACCCTGAAAACATCGAGGAGCACGAAGAAACCCTAATTCCACCGCCGTAGCCTTCTGTTCCCGTGAGATCCCATCTCGGGGCTTGTTTTGGAGCTCCGCTGGAGGGGGCATCGATCACGGAGGGCTTCTACATCAACACCATAGCCTCTCCGATGAGTTGTGAGTAGTTTACTATAGACCTTCGGGTCCATAGTTATTAGCTAGATGGCTTATTCTCTCTCTTTGGATCTCAATACAAAGTTCTCCTCGATCTTTGAGGTGATCTATTCGATGTAATCTTTTTGCGGTGTGTTTGTCGAGATCCGATGAATTGTGGGTTTATGATCAAGATTATCTATGAACAATATTGGATTCTTTTCTGAAATCTTTTATGTATGATTATAATATCCTTGCAAGTCTCTTCGAATTATTTGTTTGGTTTGGCCTACTAGATCTATAGTTCTTGCAATGAGAGAAGTGCTTGGCTTTGGGTTCAATCTTGCGGTGCCCTTTCCCAGTGACAGTAGGGGCAGCAAGGCATGTATAGTATTGTTACCATCGAGGATAAAAATATGGGGTTTATATCATATTGCTTGAGTTTATCCCTCTACATCATGTCATCTTGCTTAAGGCGTTACTCTGTTCTTATGAACTTAATACTCTAGATGCATGCTGGATAGCGGTCGATGTGTGGAGTAATAGTAGTAGATGCAGAATCGTTTCGGTCTACTTGTAACGGACGTGATGCCTATATACAATGATCATGCCTAGATATTCTCATAACTATGCGCTTTTCTATCAATTGCTCGACAATAATTTGTTCACCCACCGTAGAATTCTGCTAGCATGAGAGAAGCCACCAGTGAAACCTATTGCCCCCGGGTCTATTCTCATCATATTAATCTTCCATCCACTTTACTTTGCTTTATTTACTTTCAGTTCCTATACCAAAAATACCAAAAATATTATCTATCAGATCTCACTCTCGTAGTGACTGTGAAGGGATTGACAACCCCTTATCGCGTTGGCTGTGAGGTTCTTATTTGTTTGTGCATGTGCGAGGGACTCGCGCGTGGTCTCCTACTGGATTGATACCTTGGTTCTCAAAAACTGAGGGAAATACTTACGCTATTGTGTTGCATCACCCTTTCCTCTTCGAGGGAATACAACGCAAGCTCAAGAAGTAACAAGAAGAATTTCTGGCGCTGTTGCCGGGGAGACTCACGCCAAGTGAAGTCAAGATTTGATCTCCCGTCAACTAGCCAATTTCTGGCACCATTGCCGGGGAGATCTACGCAAAAGTCATATACCAAGTACCTATCACAAACCCTTATCCCCCGCATTACATTATTTGCCTCTCGTTTTCCTCTCCCCCACTTCACCCTTGCCGTTTTATCCGTCCTTCTTTTTTTGTGTGTTTCATCATTCGCTTGCCTCTTGTTTGCTTGTGTGTTGGATTGCTTGCTTGTCACTATGGCTCAAGACAATTCCAAATCGTGTGACTTATCCAATACCAACAATAATGATTTTATTAGCACGCCGATTGCTCCTATCTTAGATGCTGAATCTTGTGAGATCAATGCTGCTCTGTTGAATCTTGTCATGAAAAATCAATTTTCTGGCTTTCCTAGTGAAGATGTCGCTACCCATCTAAATAACTTTGTTGATTTGTGCGATATGCAAAAGAAGAGGGATATGGATAATGATATTTTTAAATTGAAGCTATTTCCGTTTTCACTTAGAGATCGTGCTAAAACTTGGTTTTCCTCTTTGCCTAGAAATAGTATTGATTCATGGAATAAGTGCAAAGATGTCTTTATCTCTAAGTATTTTCCTCCCGCTAAGATTATCTCTCTTAGAAACGATATTATGAATTTTAAGCAACTAGATCATGAGCATGTTGGACAAGCTTGGGAGAGAATGAAATTAATGATATGTAATTGCCCTACATATGGTTTGGACTTATGGATGATTATACAAAACTTTTATGCTGGCTTGAAATTTTCTTCTAGAAATCTTTTAGATTCGGCCGCGGGGGGGGGGG